>QLTV01002263.1:655448-686825 GCA_003457575.1 Thermophis baileyi | reverse complement strand
AGAGAGAGAGAGAGAGAGAGAGAGAGAGAGCTCCCAGGGGCAAGAGGGGCAGGGAATGGGCTCCAGGAGGAGGAGGAGATCCAGCCTCCCCCATTGTGAAGTGCAAGGCTCTGCGAGAGCCGCAGGCAGGCCATGGAGGGGGTATTGGGTCTTCCCTCTCCCCACTGGGCTGTTGTGCTCGGCGCTTAGCAGGGGAAGGGAGCGCTTCCCCACGCCGCCCCCTTCTTTCTCTTGGCCCCGCCGACAAGGGAGGAGGAAGGCCAGGCTTGGGGAATGGCCCCCACCCCGCAAGATCTGCCCCCGCCGTTCTCTCCCAGCCCTCTTTGCTGGCGGCAACAGCAAATGTACCGTGATGAAGGCGGAATGCTGTTGCCGCGTAAAGGCAAGTAGAGGGGCGCTTCGCTCCCGCACTAAGGCTCCGGCCATGCCATTGCCGTGACAGGATGATGGCTCTTTCATCCCTCTGCCATGACAGGGTGACAGGGAGCCGCAGCAGAGGGCCCAAAGAGCCGCATGCGGCTCCGGAGCCGCAGGTTGCAGACCCCTGCCCTACACCATTTTTGACAGATGGCAGTCGGGCGGGGCGCCTCCTCCGGGCTCCGACCTCTCCTTCCTTTGACCCGCAGAGTGACCGGGGCGATCGAGAGGCGCCTCCGCAGCCTCCCGAAGGGCAGAAGCAGCAGCGCTGCCTCCGGGTAAGTGGGACCCACCCCGGGCAGGAGCCCCCCCACCGCAAGCAACCCTCCAGGGCGATTTAAATGGACCCTCCTGGGAAGACATGCCCGAGGGCTGGAAGGGCAGGGGCTGCGGAGGACCTGCAAAGAAATCTTCCTTAGCTGACAAGGGGTGCTGCGACCCCCGCCCCAATTTGGCGACCAAGAGCCGAGAAAACGGCCACCGGGGGTGGGTGCCTGGGGGGCAAAGGAAGGAGACCCGGGCAGACTCAAGACAGGTCTGATGGGGGCAGTGGGGGCTTCGGGAGGATGTGGGACATGCCCCTTCCCCAAAACCGGCCAGAAATGCCTTTCCTCTTGTGCAGGAGGGGCTGGAGCACAGGGAGCCGTTGCAGCCGGGCAGCTGGACGCTGGATTTTGAATCGGAGTCAGCCCAGGAGGAGTGAGTACCAACCCCCCCCCCCCAGCCAGGACCCTCTGGGTTCCCCACTTGCCAGCCAGCCCAAGCCCCCAACTCCCAGGCAGAGGTCAATCACCTGGGGGGTTGTCTTTGGGGGTCCTGGCTCTCCCCTTGCCCCCTGCCCCTCCCTTGTGCCCCTCTGCCAAGGGCCCCCTTTGTGGGAGATGCTGGGGAGGGGGGACAAGGCTGCCTTCAGGAGATGGGGAGCAGGGGGCTTCAACAGGGCAGGAGGGTCCACCCATTTACATCAAAAGTCCACCCGTGACTTCCCCCAGGAGCCAGGCCAGGCCCTGCGGCTCACAGCTTGATGTAAGTCCTCGACGTACGACCACAATTGAGCCCAACATTTCTGTTGCTAAATGAGACATTTGTTAAGTGAATTTTGCCCCATTTTACGACCTTTCTTGCCACAGTCATTAAGTGAAGCACTGCAGTCGTTAAGTTAGCCACACGGTTGTTGAGTGAAACTGGCTTCCCCATAGACTTTGCTTGTCAGAAGGTCGCCAAAGGGGATCACGTGACCCTGGAACACACTGCAACCGTCATAAGTACATGCCAGTTGCCAAGCCTCTGAATTTTGATCACGTGACCATGGGGAATGCTGCAATGGCACTTTTTTCAGTGCCATTGTAATTTCAAATGGTCACTAAATGAATTGTTGTAAGTCGAGGACTACCTGTAATTAGAAAATCACCCCAAACATGGAAATGGATCTGAATAGTTCGTGATTTGGCCTTTAGAGGAGGCTCATTTTCGACTTAGGAAACGGCCACTAAGGGAGAAAATGCCACGGCTGCATTTCAATACTGTTATAACTTCGAATGGTCACTAAGCGAACTGTTGTAAGCCGAGGACTACCTATACCCTGCAGACACCCTTGGTTGCAATGGCCCTCGGGCCCTTTCTGCTCGGCATGGCTGCAGCCCGTGACCAAGCAAGCCGTCCAGATCAGTAGTGGGTTCGAAATGTCTTCGCTACCGGTTCGCTCGTGAGGGCGACGCTTCTGCGCATGTGCAGAAGCGTCCCGGGCGGGGGTGCGGAGCCTCCTGCCACCGCCGCTACCAGTTCGCAGAACCGGGCCAAACCGGGAGCAACCCATCGCTGGTCCAGATGCCTTCTTTCTGACCCCAGGCCCCCTCTGCCTTGGCTCTCTCACCAAGGGTAAAATGAGGACCCAGATTGTTGGGGGCAATAGGCTGACTCTGTAAACCGCTTAGAGCGGGCTGTAAAGCACTGTAAAGCAGTATATAAGTCTAAGTGCTATTGCTGTGTGTGTGTGTGTGTGTGTGTGTGTGTGTGTGTGTGTGTGTGTGTGTGTTTGTGCTGCCTCCTCCTGTCCCCCTCCCCTCTTTTCCAGGATCTACTGGGGCTGCTTCTATTTCTTCCCTTGGCTCCGGATGTGCTGGCGAGACAGAAGGGACCCCTCCTAATCGGGTAGGTGGGATCAGGCCTGGGAAACTGAAGAAGGGGGAGGGGGCGTTTGTCCCTGGCAGTAGCAGGCCACAGCAGGTGCAGGGACAAACACAGCACTGTGGCGGAGATCCTAGAGCGGAAGGGCTGGGGAGTGATGGGCTGGGGGCCCCTTCTTGCTTTTGAGCAGGGGGTCCTGCCTAAAGTTGGGCCAGGGTCCTGCGGTTCAACTCACAGCTCAAGAGAAACTGAGCAAGGGGACTGCAAATTGTGATTCGGCCACAATGGGGAGGGGGCACTGAGCTCCCCCTATAGCAGAGGTGGGGTACTATGGCCCTTTTAATGACTTGTGGACTTCAACTCCCAGAATTCCTGATGGCAACTTTTAGGACCTGTGGACTTCAACTCCCAGAATTCCTGAGCCAGCCATGCTGGCTCAGGAATTCTGGGAGTTGCAGTCCACAAGTCATTGAAAGGGCCACCGTTCCCCATCCCTTCCCTATAGCCACATGTTGCAAGGCTGGTAAGTCTGCTCATAGAATCGTAGGGTTGGAAGGGGCCGTAGAGGTCATCTAGTCCAACCCCCTGCTCACCTCTAGCCAAGCCACAGATGGCAGTCGTGATCCTGGTGGTGGAACACTCGCAGCTTGTCTACAGGCCAGCACAACAGTGCGGCCACATCACAAGGAAAATTCACCACACATGCGAGCAAAACGATGGACTTTTAGCCCGAGAAACAGAACTTTAAAGCTGCTGCTTAAATCCGTTCCAAATTTCGTGTAGTCCTGTTCATCCCGTCTCTCTACTCGTCTCTCTACTCTCTATATTCCCGAATAAAAGTTTTGCAAAAGTATAAAACTGGTGTGACTTCTTTTCGAGAGCCAGAGAACTTTGCTTGGCGGTTACAGGCTTTTGGGGCTGACAAAAATAACCATAAGCCTAAATGAATTGGCGGTGATTCAGGAACCCTTCGTTTAATAGGAAGAGGAAAGGGGGTTAGATACGTTCCTCTCCTTGCATTGTTTACAGACATAATAAAGGCGGGCCATAAATAAAAATTAAATAAATAAATACTTTTCCTTTAAGGCAGGGGTCTCCAACTTGCCGACTTTTAACACTTGTGGACTTCAACTCCCAGAGTTCCCCAGCCAGCGCATTCCCTAGCCAGCGAATTC
Source organism: Thermophis baileyi (assembly GCA_003457575.1). Classification (NCBI taxonomy): domain Eukaryota; kingdom Metazoa; phylum Chordata; class Lepidosauria; order Squamata; family Dipsadidae; genus Thermophis; species Thermophis baileyi. The sequence continues at coordinate 683,106 of QLTV01002263.1, read as the reverse complement.
TGGGAGTTGAAGTCCAAAAGTCTTAAAGTCGCCAAGGTTGCGAGACCCCTGATTTAAGGAACAAGGCAGGAAGGAGGGGATGCTGCTGCTTAAATCCGTTCCAAATTTCGTGTAGTCCTGTTCATCCCGTCTCTTTACTCGTGTCTCTACTTGAGCGACCTCTCTTCTCTGCCACTAGGGGGCGCTGCATGGTCAGACTTGAAAGGAACATTGAGCGACCTCTCTCCTCTACCACTAGGGGGCGCTGCATAGTCATATTTGAAGGGAGCCTTGATTCCTGACCAGGGGAAAAAGCAGCTGAAGAGTCACCAGGCTAAAGTTCGTTTTTATTTACTTCCTCCAACAAAATGCTCGTTCCTGCTGAAGAGAAGGATCTGGGAACTGCTCATAAACGATCGATCGGCCAAACCGAGCAGCGTTGCACCTGGTTGGCATTTGACTGCAGAACCAGGAACAGGTGGTGCCAACCCAAGAATTAGAAAGTCCAGACCATAAAACAATAAAGAACAAAACATGTGTGAGCTTAATGAAGCATAACCACAACACAACAGGTGTGTCAAGTGCCCAAGACGGGGTGGGGTGGGGTGAAATCCAGCAGGTTCTGACAGGTTTGGGAGAACCGGTAGCAGAAATTTTGAGTAGTTCGGAGAACTGGCAAAAACCACCTCTGGCTGGCACCAGAGTGGGGAAGGAATGAGGATTTTGCAGTATCCTTCCCCCAGGAGTGGGGAGGGAATGGGGATTTTGCGGAGGGAATGGAGATTTTGCAGTATCCTTCCCCTGGAGTGGGATGGGAATGGAGATTTTGCAGTATCCTTCCCCTGGAGTGGGGTGGGAATGGAGATTTTGCAGTATCCTTCCCCCAGGAGTGGGGAGGGAATGGAGATTTTGCAGTATCCTTCCCCTGGAGTGGGGTGGGAATGGAGATTTTGCAGTATCCTTCCCCCAGGAGTGGGGAGGGAATGGAGATTTTGCAGTATCCTTCCCCTGGAGTGGGGTGGGAATGGAGATTTTGCAGTATCCTTCCCCTGCCACGCCCACAGAGCCACGCCCACAGAACCGGTAGGGGAAAATTTTGAATTTCACCCCTGCCCAAGACCCTGGTTATCTGGTGCAGCTGCACCATACGGAATTTTCCTCCCTTACGGTGGTAGCTGGCCAGTTGCCCACAACTAACTGGGTGAGCAAAACCTCCGCTGGGCAGCCAGGGACGTTGCTAAGAGGCAGAATAAGGTTATTGTGTTGATAGCTAGAATATTTATGGCACAACAGGCTGCTTCTCCTTGGAGGGTGTCCTATGAAATCTGCCTTCCTGTAGAGCAGATGGCGGAATGGACATGTACTGTATCTCCAGGACCAGAAACTGCGAAGAGCTCAGTTCAGGTCCCTGGCCAGGCCACATCCAGCTTCACTGCTGAAGAAGAGAGGGGGTGTAGGGTGCAGCTGTTGGGCAATTCCGGCTTGAATGGAATCTGGCCACGGTTTGCCCTTACTTGGACAGATATTAAGCAGGAAGAAAAAGTACAGAATTAAACACGGCTAGCTGAGGCCTCCACCTGTAGATTCGAGTTGTGAACATCCTAGCTCATTTGGGGTCAAGAGATCCCAGGATGTACTAATTATAATTATCTTTTGATAATTAATGAGATTGCTGCTGCAAAATGAAGTTCTCCCCAGGAATCTGAGACAAGATAACAGCGTGCTTGCGTAGAGGTGGGACGGCTACCTGAGAGAGGGCCGAGAGGAAAGTCTTAACTTACAAGACTTCAGTCTTAGAAGTTGGATGTCTTCAGAGCTAACTTAGACGTCCCTTCCAACTTTGTTTTTTTCGGTTAATTAATCAGTGGAACTGTTTGCCTCCAGAAGTTGTGGAGAGATGCGCCAACACCGGAAAATTTTAAGAAGAAATTGACAGCCATTTCTCTGAAATGGTATGGGGTCTCCTGCTTGAGCAGGGGGTTGGACTAGAAGACCTCCAAGGTCCCTTCCAACTCTGTTATTCTAGGTGCTCTGCTGCAGGCCAGTTGTTGGGGGAGGCATTAACGGCTTGACTCCCCCAGCTTCCAAACTTTTCAGGGGTTCGTGGGTCATAACACACCCAGACTACACGAACCCCTTGGGTCTTTCTGCCCCCTGCCAAGCAGAGACACCTCTTTGAAAGCAGATTAGGGATTTCACCCATTGCCGAATTGCCTTATGAGCAGTGTAAGTCTCGTGCCCAAGACCCTGGGTGCCCTTCTGCCCAGACAGCCCCAAGAAGCCCCAATTCTGCCTCACAGCCTCTGTTCCTCCCTGGGCAGGACCCCAGAACCCCCTCCCAGCAACCCCAGGGCCTACCATCTCCCCGAAGCCCAGCTCTGAATTACAGAAATGAGCCTGTTTGGGTGCAAGTCCCCCCCTCCACCCACATCCCCAGGTAGCCACCCGTTGGCGGGCAGGGCTGCCGTGAGCCATCCGGGAGGCCGGCCAGGGCAGCTCCTGGCAGGAGAGCCTGTTCCCGGCTATTTTTAGCCTTTCCGCCCATCTGGCATTCCAGACCTTCAGCTCAGGAAATTTCTACCCGTTTTCTGGCTGTGGGATTTGCCAAGGGCTGACAGCTCTCCCACCACACCGCTTGGCTGCCTCGCGTCTCTGGACAAGCCCGGGCCAGCCTGGCACAGCCAAACTCTCTGGAGGAGCTAGAAGCTTCGGGCTGCTCCCTGCGGCCCCCTCCCCAGCTTGGAGCCTGACGCCCCAGCAAATTGGGAAGGCGGGCGAGGACTACGGCAGAAAAGTTTAAACTAGCTGTTGGGGTCTGTGCAGTGCCCACCCACCCACCCTCGATGGATGGAATGGGACAAATCGCCACGGCCAACTTGCTGCGGGACAATTCAACATCATTTAAAATTATTTCAATTTCTGTCATTCACGTTTCATTGTCCCTCCTTTTGCACCCTTTTTCAAATGATTCTATTCCACCATTTCTTTGATATGAGTGTAACTCTTGTCCCGTGGCGAGTTGTCGGAGGCCCCTCAATGGAGGCCATTCGCTCACTTCCCTCTGCTGAGCAAGGCAAAGATTGGAGCCCCAAAGGTCCTGTCTGCCAGGCGGATCTGGTTCTCCTTCCTTGCAGGGCGCCTGCAAGCCAGCAAGTCCTTTATTCACACAACATCTTAAAGTAGCTTCCATCACTGGAGGTTTTTGAAAATAGATTGGAGAACCATTTGACTGGGATGGTAGAAGGACTCCGGCCTTGAGCAAGGGGTTGGACTAGATGATCTCCAAAGCCCCTTCCAGCCCTAGGATTCTAGTCTCTTTAGCCTGGCCTTAGTCGACAGCCGTCCTCTCCTTTCTTGCAACCTGCCCTGGGTCTCCGGCTGGGGTGGTCCCCGGCCCAATCTCTCTTGAACTCAGGGCAGCTGCCTCGCTCCACCCCTGGGCTGGGAGGCTGTTGCAGGGATTCAGGAAAGAGAGGCGGATCCCAAAGGAAAAGCAGCCCCCCTTTCCCCCTCCAATCGAGTCCTGCATGTCCCAGAGAGGATCCCCCACCTTTGGGGTCTCATTCCCTGAAGGCCTGGTGGCCGGGGAAAACAGAGAAGCCCACCCAGGGGCAAACCCACCAACCAGCCTGCGGTGACCCACAGGTCACTCGGTTGAGGCTCAAAGAGATGAGGCTGCCCACTGCCCATCTCCCCCCTCCTTCCCACCCAAGAGTGGTGCCTGGCCAGTGTCAGGAGGTGGATTTTCTTGTGCTGGTTTGCAAGCAGACGAAGCACCCCTCTGCTCCCCCAACTCCTGAAGTCTGCCTTCGGTCTCCTTTGGGGGAGAAGCAAGCAGGGTGCCCAGAAAGGTGCCCCCCTCCTGCATGAGAGGGGCCAGGGCTCCTTCAGGGCTGAAAGTCCTCTCCAGCAGCCAATGACTGCCCCCTGCCTCTACGGGACACGCCAACCTCTCTGCCAATGTTCCTCTGGCCTTTGCGGCTGGCACTTGGCTGTCACAGCCAACGGGCACTGTAAGAGACAGCGGTGGGGGGTCCTCAGCCCTCCGGCCAAGGTTCCGAGCAGAACCCGAGGCATCTTCTCCACGCAAGGAGGGTTTGCGCTGTCCAAGATCCATTAAAAAAACCAACATCTGAAATTTAATTCTCCGAACCAAACCAAGCACAGATGTATCCGCACACAAACACACACACACATACAGCCCCACAACTGGCATACGGGAAGGTCTCTGCCGTTGCCTCCACTCTGCCAGGCTGTCCTTCTCCCCTTGTGCCAAAAGCTCTTTCAGGTCTCCTGCCAGGCTGCTCTCTCTCTCTCTCTGGAGCCTGCCTGGTTCCTCCAGTCTGCTGAGCTTCAGCTTCCCGGGAGGGACGGGGGTGCCAGGAGCTCAGCTCCGCCAACAGCACCCCTTCTCCAACCGGCTGCTCCCCGGCGAGTCCAAACTCAGCAGCCTCTGGCAGGCAGCCTGTTTGCAGCAGAGGGAGGGCCACCGATGCCAAGTTCCAGCAGATAAGCAGCAGGCCCAAGGTGGCTGGGGAGGGCAGGGTGCCCTGGTCACGTGCCCTGGAGAATCAGCGGCAGCTGCAGTGGGTGAGGTCCATGGTCCCCTGGCTGGGGGAGGAGGCTGATCTGCCAAGCGGAGGCAGAGCTGTGCTACAAGATCTGGCCTTCTGCAGAGAGAGAGAGAGAGAGGGAGGGAGGGAGGGAGGGAGGGAGGGAGGGAGAGAGGGAGAGAGGGAGAGAGAGAGAGAGGGGGGGGAGGGAGGCTGGTCAAGACAGAACGGAAACCAACATCTGCCTTAGATAATAGAGTTGGAAGGGACCTTGGAGGTCTTCTAGTCCAACCCCCTGCTCAAGCAGGAGACAAGTGGCTGTCCACTCTCTTCTTGAAAACCTCCAGTGATGGAGCACCCACAACTTCTGGAGGGAAGCTGGGCTTGCATTTCTCTTAGGACAGGCAGCATATCACCAACCGGATCCCCAAAATTCCCATCCAACTCAAGCAGCCACTGGCTTTGTGCTGTGGACCAAGGCCACTTCTGCCCACAACACATCTGGATCCCCGGGAGGCCCTTTAGGGAACGTGCAGCATTGCTTTCTTGACTGTCCAGCTGCAGGGCCTCTCCAGTCACCTCTGGCCTGAACAGACCTTCAAATGTAACGGGATTAAAAACAATTCGATTCCGGAGACCAGCCGTGAGCCATGGAAACCTTCCATCTACCGAAGGCTGAAACACGCTTCCGATGGATCGGGAGCCCCCCCAAAAGAGTTGTTACCACTGATCTGATAGCCACAGAATAGAATCTTTGTAGCTCAGGATTGAACTGCGGGGTCCTTGGTGCTCTCTGAGCTTGTTTTCTTGCAAACGTTTCATGACCCAGCTAGGTAACGCCATCAGTGCCAGAAGGGGGTGTGGAGTTTTCTCTTAGCTTATATATCGTGACCTGCCCTGATTTGATTATTCCTCCATGATCCTCTCCCCAGCAGGGTCCCAATTGTTCCCTGTATGGGACCTGAGCCCCCTTCTTGAGGGGGTCCCACCAACCGAGGGGAGGGGGGGAGGGCCGAGCTGTACTCACTTGGCAAGGCCTTCAGGTGGGTGGCAGCTGCGAGCAGCTCCTGGTGTTTGTCGGCCTCTTTGCTCTGCTTCTTCGCCCGGATCCTTTCCACGGAAAGAGGGAAGAGAGAGGAGAAGAAAGATGGAGAAATTCTTCCAACAAGCCCCCGAGGTGCTTTTCCCAAAAAGCAACTGGACTTTCTTGGTGTTTTTCTTGAAAACGTTTCGCTTCTCACCCAAGAAGCTCATTCTTAGGAAGCTTCTTGGATGAGAAGCAAAACCTATTGGAGGGGAAAAAAAAAAAACAACCCAAGAAGTCCCAGGTGCCTTTGGGAAAAGCACTGCTGAGACCACCAGGACCCGGGGGACGGAATCTCCACAGAGGTCCTCCTACGAGGCTGCTTCTCCCCCCAGCCCAGACCGGGGCTCCTTGCCAAGCCCAGAGGGCAAGCAGGCTCTCCAACCCGGCCATCCGGTCTCCAGGTTTTCCACCTACCACACCAGGAAGGCAAAGAGCAGCAGGGCCACCAGGGCGAAGAAGGCGAAGACCCCGAGCGACACCAGCGTTGCTACCTTCTCCAGGGAGTCCCCCTGCCCTGCTGGAGACAGAAGACGTCCCTTCAGCTCCATCACCCTGCGGGCACCCGCCAGCTGTCGCCCTGCCCCTTACAAGTCGAGGGCAGAGGCGGTGGGGGCCCAATCCAGACCAGGCCAGCAAGAGGGGGCTGCAGGGCCACACACACACACACACACACAGCGATGGCAGCTCTTTTGCCACCCCCCCCCGGGGGGGGATCTAAAGGTCTTTGGAGAGATCTTAATCCTTCAAAGCAAATATCCTGGGACTGACGTGCCAGCATCTCTGGCCTTGCTCTCCCGGCCGACCTCGGTTTCAGGCCCCCCACGTACCGACTGGCTCGTTGTCGGGGGCCGGAGAGGGCTCTTCGGCTGGCGGGTCCAGTTCAACGGTGTCCGGAGCAGCTTCGCTGGGCTCAGCGACCTCTCCTGCAGGAGGGAGAGACCCACGATTGGGCCGCTTGAGAAAATGCAAGGTGGGGCACACAGTCCTCCCCACTTCCTGACCCACTGGCTACATGGAGAGCGGGAATGGGCAAACTTTAGGGCCTGTGAACTTCAACTCCCAGAATTCCTGAGCCAGCTGGCTCAGGAATTCTGGGTGTTGAAATCCACAGGTCCTAAAGTTGCATAGTTGCCCACCTCGGGTATAGAGGCTGAGAAGGCCAACCAATACCCCCCGAGGACCCCCAGAGCGATCTGACCAGGCCCAGAACCTCCAGCCCTGTGGCCCCACAGATCGGGAGCCCACCCGCCACCCCTCTCAGAAGAGGCTCCTGCCTTCTGCAACTCTTCACCTTCCTTCGGCTTAAACCGCGGCTCTTGCTGCATCCTTTCAACCCAAAATGCCAACGTGAAGGGACAGCCTGCCGGCCCTGGATCCATCAAGCTGGGTCTTCCACAGACCCATTTTCCAGATGGAAAAATGCAAGGAAAAGAAACGGGAAAAGGGGCAGCCAGGCAACCTCCCCTCCTCCTGCCGCCCACTCTATTTCTATTCTCAAACATGGAAAGAAACCAAACCTTTAAAAAGCTGCTTTAAGACTTTCTTCTGACGGGACCCATGGACCGAAGAGGTTAGGAAAAACATTCCCATAGTGCTATCCAGCGTTTACTCAACCCCAAAAGAGGCCTTTGTGGTCAGACTCTTGACCGGCTCCCAGTGTTACAGCCTCAGGACTCAGAGAAGCCCCCTTGCCTCCCCCCCAGACCGGATTCTCCTGGCCTCCCTGTCCCTTGATGCTTCCAGGCTTCAAGGGGTGTGTGTGTGTGTGTGTGTGTGTGTGTTTGCACGTGTGCGCGCATTTGGTATGTAGCACACAGGACATAAAATCCCAGGGCTGGAAGGCACCTCAGAGGTCTTCTAGTCGATCCCCCTGCTCAAGGCAGGGGAACCTGATGCCATCCGGATCAGATGGTCTTCCAGTTTATTTTTGGTCTAGGGTCTCCCGCTCGAGCAGGGGGTGGACTAGAAGACCTCCGAGGTCCCTTCCAACTCTGTGATTCTGAAAACCTCCAGTGATGGAGCACCCCCAACCCCAGGACAGGTATCATGGAACAAGGAGACACCTGGGCGGCAGCAGCATTATTCACCTCTGCAAACACAGCTAGTTCTCGACTTATAAACATTCATTTAGTGACCGTTCAAAGTTACAAGGGCACTGAGAAAACTGACCCAGGGCCATTTTTCACACTTACGACCGTTGCAGCATTCCCCCTGTATCAAAATTCAGAGAGTTTATGACGGTCGCCGGATCCCGTGATCCCCTTTTGCAACCTTCTGACAAGCAAAGTGAACGAGGAAGCCAGATTCACTTAACAACCTTGTGACTCAATTGACAACTGCAGGGATTCACTTAAGGACCGTGGCAAGAAAGGTGGTGAAATGGAGCAAAATTCACTGAACCACTGTCTCGCTTAGCAACAGAAATTTTTGGCTGAATTGTCGCCGTAAGTCAAGGTCCACCTTGCAGGTCTCTCCTATTTTAACATCTGCCCAAGATTTACTCCCCCACCCCACCCCATTCCCAGCCCTTTCCCACCGCCCTGTTCTCCTCTCCCCATTCCCTCCAGGTGGTGCCCTTTCCCTGCCCTCACCTGCAGCCGGCCAGCCTCGCGCCTCCGGGCTCCACTCGCTCCAGCTGCCAGCATCCAGGAAGTCCTTGCCGCTCACCTGGACCGTGTGCTCCAGGCCCATGACGGCGTCCGTGATCACCTCGGACACGTTGCTGGTCTCCACCTGCCGAGTCAAGAGGTGGCCCCCATCAGCCCCACCCGCTGACCCCCCCAGCCCCTCTGGACTGACTGCCCCCCTCCACCAGCCACCCCAAATACGCGGGGCGCATTCCGGGAAGGGCAGAGAGGATCCATGTGCAAGCAGGGAGTGCCCCCCCCACCCCTGCACCCCCTTGACTCACCATTGACCAGGAGTCGTGAAGGAGGGGCCGGTAGCGCAGCCGGAAGTGGAGCTGGAAGGAGGGTTCCTTGGGCCACGAGGAGGGGTACTCCCAGCTGACGCGCAGCCGCCGGGGGGCCAGGGGCACCGGCTCCACCCGGACACGCTCTGGCGGATCTGGCTTGGCTGGAGGGGAGGCAGAGGGGGGGGGAGCTGAGACCCCGAAGGGGGAACAAACCAGGGCTCCCCATGCCTTTCCCCATTACCTGGGCCCAAGCTCCATTTCTCTGGGAACATTGAGGTACCATCTCACTCTTGGGGGACTGGCCCACCCTACCCACCCACTCTGGCAGAGGAGGAAGGGTATTCTGGCTGGGGGTGGGGGTCCAGGAGAAGGTCCCTCTCTGCCGTGGCTCTTGTGCCCCCAGTGTGAGGTCAGCCCTGACCCCCCTGACCTCCTGCAAGAGCCTGAAGACTCGGCCAGTTGGCTTGGGGCTCCAAGGGAGGGGGTTTCCCGGGGGGGTGTTGAGATTAATAACAGATCCCACCTCCCCCCCCCGCTCAGCCTACTCCCTCCCTCCCTCCCTATCTTTTAGCTTTATCTATAGCTGATAATTTGTATTTTTATAATGTTTTGCTCCGATTATATACATACAGGTAATCCTCAAATTACAATAGTTCATTTAGTGACCTTTCGAAGTTACAACAGCACTGAAAAAAGTGACTTATGACCGTTTTTCACACTTACGACCGTTGCAGCATCCCCAGGGTCACGTGATTGTAATTCAGACACTTGGCAACTGACTCACCTTTATGACGGTCGCAGTATTCCGGGGTCACGTGATCCCCTTTTGCGACCTTCTGACAAGCAAAGCCCTTGGGGAAGCCGGATTCACTTAACAAACAGGTTCCTAACTTAAGAACTGCAGGGATTCACTTAACAACGGGGGCAAGAAAGGACGTAAATGGGGGCACAACTCACTTAACAACTGCCTCACTTAGCAACAGAAACCTGTTGGGCTCAATTGTGGTCGTAAGTTGAGGACTAACTGTAAAGCAAAGGAAAGCTGAAGGAGGATCGTAAGCACATTGGCAGTTTCACTTAGCAACGGCTTCACTTAACGCCCTGGTGGCCGGTGGCTAAACGGGGACGAAGGGCGGGCCTTACTGATGCTGTGGGCAATGATGTCCAGCAGAGCGAAGCTGGAGCCCAGTGGGTTCACCTCCGTCACATTCACACGGTACGAGCTCCAGAACTGGGACTTGCCGACGGTGCAGGCGAGGGGGAGGCCGGGATCCTGGACACACGGACCCACACTGCTGACCGGGGACCTGCTGGCACAAAGGCAAGAGAAAGCGTTTGTCCTCAAAGCTCTTGGCCAAGGAGAAATGACAACGTGAGCTCCCATAATCCCCAGCCGCAAGTCAACAATCTGGGAAAGATGTTTACACAAAGCGGTGGCGTTACCTGGCTTGACAATAAACATTGTGAGAAGTTTTATATCCAAATACATTTTATTCTTTATACTGCTTCCATCCTCCCTTAAACCATTGACAGAATCCACAATGGTCTGAGAATCAACTAAAATTAGCAAAGCCCAAATACATTACACAGATCCAATCCACATATCAAAGGATAAGGTCTGCAAACACAAACAGAGTCAATTAAATTAGGTCTCCCGGATGAACTGCATGTTCACAAGAGTAAACATACCTACACCCCCCCACACACCCCCCTCAAGTGTCACCCTAGCATGTAGACACTTCAAGCTCCCCCTATAAAACTCTGCCAACTCTGTACCCCGCTCCCCTAAAGGCAAACGATTTTGCTTTCAGGAATAAACGTGTCTTCTTTCCTCACACCTGTCCGGATCTCATTTTTATTACCCCGGCTCGAGTTGGAACCCCAAATTATTCTTCTGACAACATCTACAGGAAAACCACCAAGCCCAGCGAACCCCAAAACCCACCAGAAGAATCTTCTGACCGTATCATTCGCTCGCTTAGATCCTTAAGGAGAATCCAGAAGAAAAAAAGCACTAAATCCAGTCAAAACTATTTGCAGTCTGGGTAAACAGCCATTCCCATAATACTACATAGTAATGATAATAGGTAGTAGTACATAATACTCTGATTGCTATCCGTGCTTTCTTCCCAACAGCTGTTATCAACGCAGGTTTTTCCATAATACAGAACGAAACCGACGGAGGGTCTCCAAAGTTTATGACGAACAATGCTCTGATGCCGCCATCCTAGACCCGGGCGGCACTCTGGACGCAAAGGGGGAAATGTGGGGCAGGGGGCAGATGTGGGCACAGAAAAAAGGCCGGACGGGATGTGAGCTGCCAAAGGGCAGGACCTACCTCGACTTGTCACTTCCGGGCGGCTGTTTCGTCCTGGGAAATGAGAAAGAGGAAATGAGAAAGAGAAGGAAAAAGAGGGGAGATCCAACTGGACCCTCCGGAGGAAACGCCGGGCCTTTTCCCCAGGACCCCGACTGGCCACCCGTGACTTTGGGCAGCCTCCCCCCAGAGGCAGCAAAGGGGAGCACACCTCATCTTGACCAGAGGGTCTCCCTCTGGAGAAAAGGACCCCATGGGACGGGCAGCCTCGCCTACTCCCAGGTGGGCTGAAAGGGCCAGCTGGGCCGTGGCTGCCCCCTTCGAGCTGGACCTGGCTAAGAAACCAGGCAGGGTGTCTCCCCCCTCCCCCCGCCTTAACAGAAGCCTAGCGAAAGTCCCCCAGTTGTGGGCCCAAATGCCTGACAGCCTCGCTTATTGGGACCCCACTTCCCCCACCAGCTGCTGGGGTGAAGACGGTGGTCCTTAGACAATCCTTCTCGGCACCGGTGATGGCTCCGTTCAGGACTGTCCGCCGGCAGTCACGGCTCCCCTCGCCCTCCAAACGGAGAGCCAGAGGAAGGCTGGGCTCCAGGGCCAAAGGAGAAGGGGCAGGCTGCCTTCTCCCACGGCTGAGACCACCAGCCTTCCTCTGACTATCCATTCGGAAGGTGCAACGAGACCTTCTGGAGAAGTTTGGGGGAAAGTCTGTTTGTTTGTTCCAAGCAGGGCTCGGGAGAGGACCTTCACCACTGGAAGCTTTGAAGAAGAGACTGGACTGCCCTCTGTCAGAAATGGTGTAGGGTCTCTTGCTTGGGCGGGGGGTTGGACTAGATGACCTACAAGGTCCCAACTCTGTTATTCTATTAGAAGATCCTCGGCTGGAGAGCAGAAGGACCATAAAGGAAGAGGTGGAGGAAGCAAAAATGACTTCTTTTCTTCATCTCCTCTCTGTCCCTCCAGCTCTCCCTCCAATATGCTCCTGGCCCCATATGCCTAGGTCTCCCCTCCCCTCCACAGACCTCCCCCCCCCAAGAGCCCTCCACAGTCCTCAGCCCCACCAACTCCTGCGCAACCCAGCACACGCTCACAGATATACAGACAGGTCTCCTGAAGGTCTACTTTTTCCAAAAGGCAACTTATAATTTTCTGGACTTTCCAGTGGTCTTAAGGCTCCTGCATGGTCAACTTACAACCACTAATCAAGGAGAGAAGCAACCTGGAACTAAGGAGAGATTTCCTGATGGTTAGAATTATTAATCAGTGGAACGGCTTGCCACCAGAAGTTGTGGGTGCTTCATCACTGGAGGTTCTTAAGAAGAGATTGGACGACCATTTATCTGTAATGGTATAGGGTTCCCTGCCTGAGCAGGGGGTTGGACTAGAAGACCTCCAAGGCCCCTTCCGACTCGGTTTTTTTGTCCAGTTGCCTTTTGGAAAAAGCACCTTTGGTTCAACCATGACCTGGATGATGGAGAATCCCCCGGGACGTACAGGTAGCTGGTGATGTATCTGGTGGGCAGGTGCGTCTCAATGCTGGGTGTCCAGAAGCAGGAGAAGTTCTCGTAGTTGGAAGCTCGGCAGGAGACGGAGGGCGGCCCAGGGAGCCCTGTGGGCAAGGAGGGGGACACGGCAACAATTGGTGGGAAGGGTCCCTAGGTCAGCGCCTCTCCCGTTCTGCAGGTGGCTCACCACAACAGGTACAGATAGCCCTCAACTTATGACCACAACTGAGCCCAAATTTCTGCTGCTAAGCGAGGCAGTTGTTAAGTGAGTTTTGTCCCATTTTACGACCTTTCTTGCCACCGCTGTTAAGCGAATCACTGCAGTTCTTTAGCTAGTCAAACGGTCGTGAAGTGAACCTGGATTCCCCATTGCCTTTGCTTGTCAGAAGGTCACAAAAGGGGGATCACAGGACGCCAGGACAGTGTGACCGTCATAAATACGAGTCAGTTGCCAAGCGTCTGAATTTTGATCCGTGGAGATACTGCAATGGTCATAAGTGTGAAAAACGGTCATAAATCACTTTTTTCAGGGCTGTTGCAACTTTGAACGGTCACTATACGGACTGCTGTAAGTTGAGGACTATCTGTCTGTCTCCCCCCCCCACAATTCACCACTCAGTGGCTTCCTTACCCCGGAGAAGTTCAGAATGTCCCCCCTCGCCCCCCAGGCAAATATTATCCTCTCCCACATGAGACCCAGACTTACGGCCAACTCGGAGCGCCACGGAGCCCAGGAGAAGCCCACCGCCATCCTGGCAGCTGTAGGTGCCTTCAGAGGAGAGGTCCACGTGGCTCAAGAGCAGCTGACCCTGCTGGACCTTGGAGTCCGTGGGCAGCCCGAAGCCCCCATTCCGCTGCCATCTGGTCGTGGAGCTGAGGACACAGAAGAGCTGCCATAAGACCAGGGAAGACGATCGTCGGCTGCAGGGGGAGGGGTCTTCCAGAGAGCAAACCAGGGGCCCATCCCACATCTGGAAAAAAAAAAAAAAAAAAAAAAAAAAAAAAAAAAAAAAAAAACCTAAGGTCAAATAATAGAGGTGGGTATATGCATAACTTTGTATTTATTTATTTGTCATGTTTATGTAGTGTATATTGGAGGTGTAGACCCTTTGAGAGCCGCATGCAATGAAATTTCATTTTCATGCATGCTAATTAGTGTACATTAAAAGCGACAATAAAGTGTCAGTCTAAGCTGCAAGCTCCCCCCCCCCCGGTTGACCTCCTATCTCTGAATGGGGTGCCCAACAATTGCTGCCAAGGAGAAGCTGCACGGTGCCCCCAATTGACTGTCCCTCTCTGAAAGGGGTGCCCACCAACTGCTACCAATGCTGCCCCTCCCCCCCCAATCCATCACTGTTGAGGTCCTTCCCTGCAGCTGCCTTCAAGAGCAAACTTCCCAGCCAGCCTTCAGCAGAACTAAAGCAATTAACTAACTAAATTAATTAATTAAATTAATTAATTAACTAAAGAACTAAAGGAGAACTACATATGAAGAGACTGGGACAGCCCCTTGTCTGAAATGGTGTAGGATCTCCTGCTTGAGCAGTGGGCTGGACTAGAAGACCTCCAAGGTCCCTTCCAGCTCTATTCGGATTCTGAACCAAAGGCAGCGTCCCTTCACAACTGCCAGGTGGCAAGGCAGAGGGCCATGCCAAGAAGGCGGCTTCTTTTGGGGGGCGGGGAGAGGGAGTGAAGGACAGTTAAGTTCAGGAGAAACAAGACGGCCAAGGGCTTTCCCCAATGGGAAGGCTTCGGTGGCCCTTTCAGTGTCAATGCCCACAAAACGGGGCTAAGAAGGGCGAAGTGACCGGCTGTTTCCCTTGTGGTTTCCTATGCGGAGAGCTGGTTTCCTACCACAGGCATGAATGGCATGCTAGACCGGGCTTGCCCCAGGCTGGTACAGACGGGGCAATATTCCTCTATATTTGAAATATATTACCTTAAAATCTCTGAAACTCAATCTAGGGTTTATTTTTCCCAAATGGTTTATATAAAACTAAAAATGTTGAGGGATGTTTTAGGAAAGGCAGATATGCTTTTTTGAAAAGACACTTTTAGACAACAGCAGGAGCTCAAAACTTGTAGGTCTGGGGCAGAAGATCAAAAGGGGTCAGAGGTGGGTTCCTCCTGGTTCGGACCGGTTCGACCGAACCGGTAGCAACCCGCTGGTGACATCACGGAGCCGGTTCGGTCGGTGCCGGTTCGGTCGGTGCCGGTCCGTGAACGCCGCCATCTTTTTTTGGGATTTTTTTTTTGAAAAAAAAATTTTGGGGGGATTTTTATTTTATTTTATTTTCTTCTGTGCATGCGTTGCCATCTTGTTTTCGGCTTTTTTTTTTTAATTTTTTTGGATTTTTTGGCACTGCGCATGCCCACGCGGTGCGCCCATGTGGCATGGGAGGAAGCGAACCAGCAGCGAGGTAAGTTAGAACCCACCCCTGAAAGGGGTCCTTCAAATAGAAGAGAATATTTGTAGCTCAGGGTTGAACTATGCTGCTTTCTGAGCTTGGCTTTTTTCTTGCAGACATTTCATGACCCCACTGGGTCACATCATCAGTACGAGTGAGTGTGAGGTTTTGTTTCCTAGTACTTCCTTGATCTGGGTATTGTTTTTGATTTGTTTGTCTGGAGTTAATCCTTGCTTATCTGGGTGTTGACTGATGTATTCTGGCCTTTTTGTTTCCTTCTTAGTTTTTTATCCTTTTGAATGATGTATAAATGTAGTTTAACTTTATGTGTCAAATGATGGCTGATTGGTCTGAATACCAAGCTTCTGGAAATCCTAGAGCATTTTGGGGGTAGCCTGGAAAACTTGTAATCCTAATAAATAGGGACCAAGCCCCATATTCCCTCATACTGATTATGTTCCCTAGTCACGTAATGAAACGTCTGCAAGAAAACCACCAAACTCAGAGAGCATCAAGAACTCCACAGTCCTCTTCCTCCTCGTCTTCCTCCCCTCCCCCTCTCCTCCTCCTCCTCCTCCTCCTCCTCCTCCTCCCTGCAAACCTTCCTCCCTTCTAGCACTGATGAGGTTACCTAGTTGGATAAAGACTAGGTAAAAAACTTGGTTACCAGAAAACATCCATGCTCAGAGAGCACCAGGGACCCAATGGGTGCCACATATGGGCATCAAATGCTTCAGAAAGCCGATAAATGAGAGAAATTTGCATGTAGGCAAACCTCCAGTAGGGATCTAGTACCCTTTCTGCAGGAATACCTAGGACAGCTTCTCTGCCCACCGGGGTCAAACACAAACCTCCGATAAGCCGCCCAGCTGGATGGAAAAACAGCTCAAGGAAGCAGCTGAAAGACGATGCGGCTAATGATCCGGGATGCTCACCTCGGACTAAACAAGAGATAACCTCAAGGAGCCACTGGAACAAACTCTTGCCCAGAAAACACAAAAACGCTGTCCACCCACATTAAAGCTGCATCTCTAAGACTAATTTTTTAAAAAAAATGCTCACTCTAAACCCCACCAGCAAAGAGGTACCTGAATCCAAACTGGTTTGTCAACATGTCCACATTTACACCCCCTTCAAAAGAGACAATTAAAACAATCTAGGATGTCCCTTCTGGCAGACAGAGAAGCAGGCATCAGCACCAGAGAAATGATCAGGCAGAAAACAATAATCAAGGACTCAACAAGGAAGAAACTACAACACCATCAAAACTGGCAGGGCAAGCTGCTGCACAGAAAAAGAGAGGGAACTCCACCCTCCCTGGCACTGATGGCGTTCCCCTGTTTGGTAATGAAACGTCTGCCAGCAAACAACCACGGTCAGAGAGAACTTCTCCTGAACTTCTGGCCTCTTAAGAAGTGGAGGGACGGTAAGAGGTGGGGTCTATGACAACTCGCCGTGACCGACTCACCCCAACCAACTCACTGCAGCCAACGTGCCAAGGCCCACTTCCCATGGGAAAAGAGTTATACCAATATTGAAGAAATAGTGGAATAGAATCGTTAGGGAAAGGATAACAGAGGAGGGACAAAATGAAATGTGAATGACAACAATTAAAACAAATTTCTAATTATTTTAAATAAATTGAGTTGTTGAATTGTCCCGCAGCGAGTTGGCCGTGGTGAATTGTCCCATTCTGTAACGGGGGTATTGTCCCATTCCATCAAAGGCCTGGAGACTAAAACATATGAAGAACAGCTGCAGGATTTGGGTTTGGATAGTCTAGAGAAAAGAAGGACTAGGGGGGGCATGATGGCAGTATTCCAGTATTTGAGGGGCTGCCACAAAGAAGAGGGGGTCAACTTATTCTCCAAAGCAACAGAAGGCAGGAGAAGAAACAATGGATGGAAACTAATCAAGGAGAGAAGCAACCTGGAATTAAGGAGAAACTTCCTAACAGTGAGGACAATTAACCAGTGGAACTGCTTGCCACCAGAAATTGTTGGTGCTCCATCACTGGAGGTCTTCAAGAAGAGACTGGACAGCCACTTATCTGAAATGGTATAGGTTCTCCTGCTTGAGCAGGGGGCTGGACTAGAAGACCTCCAAGGTACCTTCCAGCTCATTCTATTCTATTGTATTCTATTCTAGGTTTTAATAGACTCATTGTAAACTGGGATGGAGAGCAAGCTACCTTCAACTGCCTTAGGGGTCACCTTGGGGGTCTTCCGACCCTCCGCTGGACAGATCCTGCACACCTGGATGGGACCAGGATCGGGCCTGCCCAGGTACCTACCTTGGATTTGCTCCAGGGCAGGTCAGGGCCACGTCGCTCCCCAGCTCGGCATAGGTCACCCCTGGAAGAAAAGCCCCAGAGCATGAGATTGGGTGCTCCAGAAGGCTGCTGGAGAAGTTGCAGCCATGTCTTTGGCCTTAAGAGTGGGACCTTGCAGTCCCTCTTCCCTCCCCCTTACGAAGGGTGGTGGGTGGTTTTGGCCAAAAGTGCCCCTGCCCCCTGCAGGCAGCCCTCCCAGTCCTGGCTGAACGGGGGGCTCACCTTCTTCTCCCCATTCTCCTGATGTGGTGATGGAAGCGGTTGCGAGCACCATGGCAAAAAGGACCAGCCCTCTGCTCACCCAGCCAGTGAGGCTCAGCATCTAAAGGACCAAAGGGGGGGGGGGGAGAGAAAAAAGAACAACATCAGGAGGGTGATGGCTAAAATTGAAATGCTGTCAGGGTCCCTGTTCCAAGCCAGGTGACCTTCCTTCCTTCCTCTCTCTCTCCCTACCTCCCTTCCATCTTCTTTCCCTTCCTTCCCTCCTTCTTCCTTCCTTCCTCCCACCCTCCTCCCTTCCTTCTTCTCTTTCTCTCTTTCTCTCCTTCGTTCTTCCCTTTCTCTCCTTCCTTCCATTCTTCTTTCCTTCCTTCAAACTTTCCTCTCTCTCTCTCTCCTTCCTTCCATCCTCCCTCCCTCTCCTTCTTCCTCTCTTTCCTCCCTCCCTTTTCCTGTCCTTCCTCCCTCTCTTTCTCTCCTTCCTTCCTTCCTCCCTCCCTCCCTCCCTTCCTCTCTTTTCCTCTTCTTCCTTCCTCTTTTTTCCTCCCTTTCTTTCTCTCCTTCCTTCCTTCCTCCCTTCCTTCCTTCCTTCTCTTTTCCTTTTTCTTTCTCCTTTTCGGGAGGGAGGGAGGGAGGGAGGGAAGGAAGGAAGGAAGGAAGGAAGGAAGGAAGGAAGGAAGGAAGGAAGGAAGGAAGGAAGGTGCTAGATCACATGCTATAATTTAGCAACATTGATTCATTTAACTGTTCAGTTGTGTGTAAACCTGCACCTGATAAATGAAATGCATTCCATCTGTTCTTTCATCTCCCATTCTTCCAGAATTAAACATGCTTAATATTATCTAGTCAAGGAGAGAAGCAACCTAGAACTAAGGAGAAATTTCCTGACAGTGAGAACAATTAATCAGTGGAACAACTTGCCCCCAGAAGTTGTGAATGCTCCAACACTGGAAGTTTTTAAGAAGATGTTGGATAACCATTTGTCTGAAGTGGTGTAGGGTTTCCTGCCTAAGCAGGGGGTTGGACTAGAAGACCTCCAAGGTCCCTTCCAACTCTGTTATTCTATTCTATTCTATTCTATTCTATTCTATTCTATTCTATTCTATTCTATTCTATTCTATTCTATTCTATTCTATTCTATTCTATTCTATTCTATTCCTTCCTCTTTCTTCCTCCCTCTCTTTCTCTCCTTCCTTCCTCCCTCCCTTCCTTCCTGTAAAGAGATCCACCCAAAAGTTCAGGAAGGATCCGGCTGTCCAAGGGACGAGGGGTTGGCTGAGCAAAACATGCCAGCTTTTCGCTGGCGATAGTTCATGGAAACTCAAACAGCTGCTCCCGCTGGGCAAACATTGGTACCGGGAGAAATCGGTGGCAGGCAGGAATGGAAACAGAGGCGCCCCTCCTCCCTCTGGGCAGGTGTCACATTTGGGCATGGTTGGTTTCAAGAGATAAGGAGGGGAGGGGGCCCTCCCAAGCTGGCATTTGCACTTAGGCACAAAAAGCCGGGCGAGGGGGGCACAGCAAACTGTGAGGGGCTGGGCACATGCCACTGGGAGAGATCCAGATCAGCCCCCAATTCTCCCCACCCCCATCTTGGCCTAGCAGATCGGCTGTATTTTTTTTTTTTGCCTGTTTAATCAGACTTTGTTACCCCTCCTTTGATGATCAAAGTAATGCACACAAGATAAAACAAAAGAGACCCCCACTCACAGGTCCCTGGCCCGCCTCCCTTCCTTTTTCAGCCCTCCCCATCTTAGCTCCTGAAATCTGATGCACAACCTCCCCCCTCCCCCCCCACCCCTCGTAGCAGGACTTGGGTATGTCTAGTCTAGTAAAGAGAAGGGCCAGGGGAGACATGATAGCGGCCTTCCTATATTTGAGGGGCTGCCACAGAGAGGAGGGGGCCGAGCTGTTCTCCAAGGCACCAAAGAGCAGGACAAGAAGCAACGGATGGAAACTACCGGTAATCAGGGAGAGAAGCAACCTGGAACTAGTTTTTAAGAGGTTTTTAAGAAGAGCTTGGACAGCCATTTGTTCAGAATGGTATAAGGTGTCCTATTTCAGCAGGGGGTTAGACTAGAAGACCTCTAAGGTCCCTTCCAACTCTGTTATTCTGTTACTAAATCAGTGGAACGGCTTGCCACCAGAAGTTGTGGGTGCTCCAACACTGGAGGTTTTCAAGACGAGACCGGAGAGCCATTTGTCCGGAATGGTCTAGGGTCTCCTGCTCGAGCAGGGGGTTGGACTAGAAGACCTCCAAGGTCCCTCCCAACGCTCTGAGCAGAGCCACAGCTGCGAGGGGACTCTGTCCTGCCCTCCAGAATGCTGCTTCTGACGGAGCCCCCTTGCCTCCTAGGACCCCTGAGTTTTGCACCTGCCCCACAATCTGCTGAAGGTTCACCCCTTCCTCCAAGCGGCACCACTCAGCTTCCAAGCAGCTCAGCCCCGGAGGTCCTGGCATGAACCGCTGAGCCCGGCAGGTGTGCCCCGTCTCAGGTGCCAATTCCGTGCCCGCTGCGCAGAGAACCAGGCATCAGGGTGGCGCCACGGAGGATTGCGAGGACCGCTGCAGTAAACAAATTAAAGCTTCGGCGTTCAGCGAGAGACGGACCGAAGACAAGACTTTGGAAGGGGATGGAAATATTTCTGCCATTTGCTGCCTCTGGACTGGGACTGAGGCTGAATTGTTCTGCCCTGAATTTCCTCCATCACAACCCCAGACTAAGCACTGCTCTGGTCTGCAGCAGCCCGGCCCCTCCTGAACCCCCAAACCACAGCCCAGATCAGCCTGGGGGTCTCTCCCCCACCAGGCACCGAGAGGGAAACTAAATCCCCTTTAAGCCTGGATTTTTTGCCTCTCCTCCCAAGCAGGCAGAACAGATTTTTTTTGGGTGAACCGAGAAGTCTGGAATCGTTTGACATGGAAAAAACAACATTATCTCCAGCCCATAATGGATCGGCGTGTTTATTTAGACGGAGATTCCACAGGCGGCCCGGAGGGAGGCGGGCAAAAGGCGGAAAATCTGCAAAGGAGGCAAGGCCGGCCTTCTTCTCGGCTGCTTTCTCTCCTTAGAAACCGCTGAAAAAATAGGCGAAACCCCCCCCCCCCCAGTTCTCTTCCCCCAATGCAGGCAGACGGCCAGGCATTCTCACAGCCACAGAAGAAACCAAGATTGGGCTGAGCCAAGCAGACTCTGGGTATAGAGAAATGGTCTAGGGTCTCCTGCTCGAGCAGGGGGTTGGACTAGAAGACCTCCAAGGTCCCTTCCAGCTCTGGTATTCTGTTAATTAATCAGTGGAACAGTTTACTTCCAGAAGTTGTGGGTGCTCCATCACTGGAAGTTTTCAAGAAGAG
Organism: Thermophis baileyi; assembly: GCA_003457575.1. Lineage (NCBI taxonomy): Eukaryota > Metazoa > Chordata > Lepidosauria > Squamata > Dipsadidae > Thermophis > Thermophis baileyi. Next base: position 662,440 of record QLTV01002263.1, on the reverse strand, counting down.
ACTGGACAGCCCCTTGTCTGGAATGGGATAGGGTCTCTCCTGCTTGAGCGGGGAGTTGGACTAGAAGACCTCCAAGGTCCCTTCCAGCTCTGCTATTTTCTGTTCTTCTGTCTTCCCAACTTCTCACAAGAGACTGCAGGGCACTCAAACGGCTGCAGTTTTGTGTCCACTTCGAAGTCAAGAGTCAGTCTGGGTGCAGCTGCCACGCCTGCGTGCCACAACCATGGACTGGCACACGCTACACAACCTCCTACGCTACACAACCCCTAGAGGCACAAGGGTGACATGGAGCTCTCCCGACCTGTGGAGCAAAAGGGATCTTCGCTACAAACCTTGCCTCTGAAGGTCAGGATGGCTCTCCTTGATCAGGACACCTGGTCCTCGACTTATAACCGTTCATTTAGTGACCATTCAAAGTTACAAGGGCACTGGAAAAAATGACTTATGACCATTGCATCACCCCCACAGTCATGTGATCAAACTTAAAGTGCCTGGCAACTGACTCATATTTATGACGGTTCCAATGTCCCAGAGGGGGCCCCGTGATCCCCTTTTGCGACCGCCTGACAAGCAAAGTCAAGGGGGAAGCCGGATTCACTTAACAACCATGTGACTAACTTGACAACTGCAGGGATTCACTTAACAACGGTGGCAAGAAAGGACGTAAACGGGAGCAAAACTCACTTAACAACGGCCTCACTTAACAACAGAAATATGTTGGGCTCAATTGTGCTCGTAAGTTGAGGACTAACTGTAAAGCAAAGGAAAGCTGAAGGAGGATCTTAAGCACATTGGCAGTTTTACTTAGCAATGGCTTCACTTAACGACCTGGTGGCTGGTCGCTAAATGAGGACAGATTCACTTAACAACCCATGTTGCTAACTTAATAACTGCAGTGATTGACTTAAGAAGCATCGTTAAATGGACTTATGACCAAAACTCACTTAACAAATGATTCGCTTAGCAACAGAAATGTTGGGCTCAATTGTGGTCATAAGTCGAGGACTACCTGTATTCTTGTCCTTGTTATCATTAAGTCGTATCTTAAGAATTTGAATACAGGGCAATCTTGGAATTCTAACCATTCATTTAGCAACTGGTTCAAAGTTACCACGGCACTGAAAAAAGCGATTTATTTGTGGTCCTCTCACTTACAACCGTCACAACATCCTCACATGATCAAAATTTGGGCACTCAGCAACCAACATGGATTTACAATGGTTGCAGAATCCTGGTTATTCTTCCCAGGTCAATGGGGGGAGCTGGATTCACTTAGTGACCGATTGATTCACTCAATGTCCACGTGATTCACTGAACAACCGCGGCGATTCGCTTAATGGCTCTGGCAAAAAGGTCCTAACATTGGACGCGACTTACTTAACAACTGCCTTGCTTAACAGCAAGAAATTCTTCTCTCAGTTATGGTCATAAGTCGAGGACTACTTGTTATCTGAATCGGTTGCCCGAACGCTGCCTCGTTCACACTTGGAAGATGTCGAAAAGGCCTTTTGGGCCAGGTGGCATTTGGGGGCCAAATCCAACAACGAAGCAACCGCCCTACGGAAAGCCAAGTGTGGTTTGGCTCTGGAGAGCTTGCCTGCCTTCCAGGACACCATCAATCACACAACCGAGCTGCCTAGTTGCTTTCTCCTGGAGTTGGCAGCTCAGAAGCGGCTTTTCATCTATTTGGCAGCTGCCGGGCTGTGGAACTCAGTGCCACATGACACAGCTGGGCCAAGTCCAACCATCTGGCTAGATTCCCCGAGGAACCGGGGGGAATGTGACTGCATTAGGCAAGAAAGTGTTTCCAGATAAACCATTTATTCCAAATTACTACTGAAGTCAGTGTTTTTCAACCTTGGTCACTAAGACCTGTGGACTTCAACTCCCAGAATCCCCCAGCTAGCAGGTCTTAAAGTGACCAAGGTTGAAAAACACTGACTTAATGTATTAACAGCGGAGTGAATCCCAAACCAGTTGCAGCAAAGACGGCTGAATCTAGCCGCAATAATTCCTTAGAACAGGGGTCGGCAACCTTAAACACTCAAAGAGCCACAAAGGTCCTGTCCTTTTTCCTCTGCTGACTGGAAGTCCGGTTCCCCCACCATAGAGACTCCTCCTAGCGCCCCCGTTCAATTCTGGAGCTGACTGGAAGTCCGGTTCCCCCACCATAGTCACCTCCTAGCACAGCATCCTTTTTCCACTACTTGTCCTAATCGAAAACCCTATCAATTGTGGAGCCGACCGGCAACAGGGAGCCGCAGCAGAGGGATGAAAGAGCCACATGCGGCTCTAGAGCCGCGGGTTGCCGACCCCTGCCTTAGAAGAACTCAACTCCTCTCAGAAGCCAAATTTGCAAGGCTCACTCAAGATTCTCCAGAAATGACCGGTATTCTGGAGCAGAAAAGCCGGGGTGGCTAGAGAAAATCTCACCCACGCAGCACTTCCATTAAGTTTGGAAGCTTCCTAGAAATCCATCTGCAATGGCCGTGCTAAGGAGGACCAGTGCAAGGAATTTCTGAAGCTCCTTATAAAGACAAGGCGCCGGGGTCTCCCTGGCCTAGAACTGTTCCCAATAGGGGCTGTTGGGTGGACCCTGCCAAAGGTTTTCACAAAAGCCACGGTAGTCTAGTGGTGAAGGCACCAGGCTAAAAAGCGGGAGATGGTGAGTTCTAGTCCTGCCTTAGCCATGAAATCCGGCTGGGTGACTTTGTGCCAATCACCAGGAGACAGTGAGTTCTAGTCCCGCCTTAGGCATGAAAGCCGACTGGGTGACTTTGTGCCAATAACCAGGAGACTGGGTGTTCTAGTCCCGCCTTAATCATGAAAGCTGGCTGGGTGACTTTGGGCCAATCACCAGGAGACTGGGTGTTATAGTCCTGCCTTAGACATGAAAGTTGGCTGGGTGACTTTGGGCCAATCAGCAGGAGACAGTGAGTTCTAGTCCCGCCTTAGACCTGAAAGCCAGCTGGGTGACTTTGGGCCAGTCCCTCTCTCTCAGCCCAACCCACCTCAGAGGGTTGTTGTTGTGGGGAAAATAGGAGGAGGAAGGTGTGTTACATGTGTTTGCCACCTTGAATTATTTGTAAAAATAAAAGGCGTGACACAAACAAACAGGCAAAGAATAAAAACCGTCCCGTTGAGACCCCAGGAGTGTGATCCCCAAAGGAGGGGCCAGAATCTGGGGAGGGGGTCTCCCTCGAGACACATCCAAAGGGCAGAACTGCCTCTGTTGCACGAGGCAGCCAAAGTTATGAATTGTCCCATAGGCTCCAGGGATGTTGACCCAAGATGGGGCAGCTGGGGCCCTCCCACTCACAAGGATACCCTCGAGATTTGGCCAGAGAGGCTCTCTATATGTGGGAGGCTGAGCTGGGATGACCAGCAACGAAAGCGGCTCTTCCTTCCATAGAATACAAGCAGTCCTCAACTTATGACCATTCGTTTAGTGACCGTTCGGATTTATGAGAATGACAAAAGCAGCTTAGAAACATCCTTGTGCTTGTGACTGTTGCAGCATCTCCACCAGAGGTGGGTTCCTCCCAGTTCAGACCGGTAGCGACCCACTGGTGATGTCACGGAACCGGTTCTGTCGGTGCCGGTCCGTGGGCGCCACCATCTTTTTTGGGGAATTTTTTGAATTTGGGGGGGGGGGGAATTTTTTTCCGTTTTTTTTTTCTTCTGCGCATGCGCAGAAGCCGAGTTTCCGGCACTGTGCATGCGTCACCATCTTGTTTTCAGCTTTTTTTTGGGGGGGGGTTGGATTTTTCGGCACTGCGCATGCGCGCACGTGTGAAGCGGCCACGTGGCGCGGGAGGAAGCGAACCGGCCGCAAGGTAAGTTCGAACCCACCCCTGATTTCCACGGTCACATGATCGAAATTTGGGCCTTTGGCAACTGGCATGCACTTATGGTCATTACAGCATCCCGGGGCCACGTGATTAAAAATCAAGTTCGATTCACTTAACAACCGCCTTGCTTAGCAACGGGAATTCTGGCCTCCGCTGTGGTCGTAAGTCGAGGACTGCATATTCTGTGGCGGGATGGGGAGCCTCTGAAGGCACATTCTCCCCATCAGCGGTCTATCCTGGGCCCAGGCCTGGCATGCTTTGTAAGTCTGGCCAGAGAAAGTGGGACAGAATTACAAAAATATTCATTTTTAATTCTGCGGTCTCCACTGTCTGAGCTGGTATTTTGGCTGGGCAACAAAAAGAAAGATGGAAAAGTACAAGTCGAAGGCTCAACTCGCTGGAGCAAAAGAAGAAAAATTGAGGGTTTTTCTCCCCAAAGCCAGGGAGGGCCCTATTAGGGGAATAGAAAATAATTCCTAAACCGAAAGGCTGTGTCTGCTTGGCAGACGCCTCCCAGCATCTTTGAAACCAAGAATTTCAATTCAGCATCTTGGAGTGCTGGACCTCGATCTCCCCCCCGCCATGCCTCCCCCCCCCCAGTGTCTTTTGGGATTTAAATTGATTTGCTTTTTAAGCCATTTTTAAGCTTTTTTTCCTGGGATTTCTTGTTTGTTTGGAAGGCCACCTCCCCCCCCCATCCAATCCCAGTCCGTTCAGTGTGTGTGTGTGTGTGTGTGGCGGGGGGGGGGGAATGGCATTTTCCCAAGACATAAATTTCTACCTTCATTCCTGAGTGGATTTTCAAAGGATAAGGAAACAGAATTACCAAAGGACAGAGTTGGAAGGGACCTTGGAGGTCTTCTAGTCCAACCCCCTGCTCGAGCAGGAGACCCTACACCATTTCAGACAAATGGCTGCCCAATCTCTTTTTAAAAAAACTGTCCAATGATGGAGCAAATAAAAAAATTAACTTCCATTGGTTAATTGTCCTCACTGTCAGGAAATTTCACCCTAGTTCCAGGTTGCTTCTCTCCTTGTCTAGTTTCCATCCGTTGCTTCTTGTCCTGCCCTCAGGTGCTTTGGAGAATAAGTTGACCCCCTCCTCTTTGGGGCAGCCCCTCAAATATTAGAAGACTGCTATTGTGTCACCCCTAATCTTTCTCTTCATTAAACTAGACATGCCCAATTCCTGCAAACGTTCTTCATAATGTATATTGCAACTAGTAAAGTTTTACTGCTATGGCAACTTCACGGGGTCTCCATGTCTCCAGAACCGATTGTGCATTGTTGAAAGGGAGTTCAGTGTGGCAATCTGGACTGTGAGAATGTGAGTGAGTGACCATCAGCTGAGCCTGGGAGCCTGCGCGACACACTCATGGCTGGGAAGCTGCAGGGAGAATCTGGGGGACTGTTTATGGGGGGGGGGGAGCCATGCACCTCCCCTTCCCCTCTGATGCCTGGCACAGTTGGACGGGAAAGTGGAAAGCCCCAGGGGGTCCCCCTGTCCTCCTTTCTTAGAGCTGCCAAATTTGTCCCTTTCCAGCCTGAGTCTTGTCCAGACCCATGCAGATATAGGGGGCTATAAATCTTTGGAACCCCCCCCCTTGCTGTGTCCATTCAGAGCGATGAAAAGCCCATCCGTCTCCAGAGTCTGCCCCATAAAAGCAGCCACTTTAACAAGCCAGCAGCCTCTGTTAGCGCTGAAAGGAAAACTTTGGGGTTCTTTCAATGGGGCTCTCTTGAAAGCCTAAAAGAAGGAGAATGACCGCCAAGAGGGGCTGCGGGAACCTCGCTGGGGGGGCGAGGGGGGGGAAGAGGATGTGGGGAGATTGCAGGGCTTAGGGGCTGGGGAGAATGGCTGCACAGTTGGGGGGATTTGGACTTCAGCTGCTGGAAAGGGAGGGAGGGAGGGAGGGAGGGGGCTGCTTCCCGTAAAACAGCATTTCCATCAACTGCACCCCAAGACATGGAGGGTCTCCCGGCTTATTTATTATTTATTTCTGACTTCTTATTATTCACAGATAGTCCTCGACTTATAACCCTTCATTTAGCAACTGTTCAAAGTTTCAATGCCACTGAAAACAGCAACTTACAACCAGTCCTTGCACTTAACTGCTAAATAAATACTACATGTATTTATGACAGCTGTAGGGTCCCTGGGTCACGTGATCCCCTTTTGCGACCTTCCCAGCTGGCCTCTGACAAGCAAAGTCAATGGGGGAAGCTGAATTCATTTAACCTTACGATTCACTTAACAATGGCAGCGATTTCCTTAACAACCATAGCAGAAAAGGTCCTACAATTGGATTCAATTGAACAACCGTCTTGCTTAGGAACAAAAATTCTGGTCTCAATTGTGGTCGTAAGTCCAGGACTGCCTGTATTAAGAAAATTCCCTCTGCATGATTTGGAGACGGATGGATTTGATATGGGGGCTCTGTGGTTTTCATCTCATTTTTGCAAGTGGAGATTTTACTCTGGATTTTTATTTTTTTAAATTCGTGTTGTAAACGGATTTTTATTTTTAAAAAAATCCGGGTGTTGCAAACAGCTGCCGGCTGATTTTACTAGGCGTGAAGATCAACAGTGAATGAAGGAAATGAGCCCCAGGCTTGGCCTCCAATTATGACACAAACCCTTGGATGATAGCAGAAGGAGAGAGACGACAAGGAAAATAAAGTCTGCAAGAAGCAAACTCTCGTTTTAACCCACCTCTCTCTCGCGTGCTTTAGCGCATCCTTTCTCTTCTTCACCACTGTTTGTCCCACTGCCTCTCACACACATCTGGAGGGTCCAGAATTGCTGGCCTGCTTCTTACCAGCCGCCCTTTCCCTGGTCTGGATGCAAAACCCTTTAGGCAGGATCAAGCTGGGATGAAGCTGCCCCAAATTAAGGAACAGGTGCAAACCCCCAGCCCTTTAAAAAGCCCCCTGCGGGTGCTTGGGTGAAACCTTGTGCTTGTAACACCGATAGCCCAAGTGGCAAATAATGCCGAAAAAGAGTTTCCACTTTTGTCTTTTTATTTTCAAGAAGCTTTTTAAATAGCAGAATATTCATATTTCTAATCATATTATAGAAACATTACTGCACTGAAATCTGCATGGGAATAATACAGTGCATCGTGTTTTACAACTTTGTAAG
>QLTV01002263.1:640704-652789 GCA_003457575.1 Thermophis baileyi | reverse complement strand
CGGCTATGGATGAAACATGTAACAGTGATACCCATTGTCATCGGGGCACTTGGTACCATGTCCAAGAATTTCACAAAACACATCAAGAAATTGCAGCTTCCTGCAATAACACCAGCGGAACTGCAAAAGACTGCGCTACTCGGAACATCATATATTTTAAGAAGATACTTGGTTGATACTTAGGACGCTGGCAGCAACCCGTATCAACCATTAGCACCAGTCAGTGGTATTTGTGACACTTTTAAATGTTCAGTTGACTGAGTTTCATGTTTAATGAATAAAAGAGATAATAATAATAACAACCTGGAATGGAAGCATGAGGACTAGAACCATGGTGTGCCACAAAAGCCAAGAAAGCTTCCTTTCGAGCCCTCCAACCCTATCTCGGGCAGGGGAGCAACCTTCCTCGGAGTCCTCCAAAGGCCGAAAGCATCCAGGGTGCTCAGCATCACCCCAGGAATTTGGGGGGGGGGGTGATGACACTTCCATGGTTCTGAAAAGAGGAGGATTAATGGGCTCTGGAAAGCCCACCCACCCCCCTTTTTCCTACCGAAGCAGCCCCTGAATTTGAGACAAAGCCCACAATCGTTTTGATTTCGCTGGTGGCTCAATTCCAGCAACCAAGGACGCCGCTTAAAAACTCTGCTTGGATCCGAGGCCTGGCCCAAATTCTGAGACTTGGCCGCAAGGAGCATTCCTGAAATTCTTGTGGGGTTTTTTTTGGGGGGGGGGGAGATAAACCACAATGAAACCCTGAGTGAGTTGGGCAGCCATATAAGTTTTCAGAACAGAATAACAGAATACCAGAATACCAGAGTTGGATGGGAACTTGGAGGTCCTCTAGTCCAACCCCTTGCTCAAGCAGGAGACCCTGGGCCATTTCAGACACTCTGTTTGCTATGGAAACGGTAAATCTGAAAGTTCTGCAAAATCCACACAGAATGCAGAGATTAAAAATTGAAAAACAATATTGACTAGCTCCTTGCGAGGATTGGAAATCTACATTGACTTCTGATGCATCAGAAAATGGAATTTCATGTTTATTAGACCCTTTAAAACATGTTCAAAAAGGGACGGCTGTTGGGTTGAAGATTGTATAAGAAACCTGAAGGCTCTTTAATTCACGTCTTGTCCACTTATACGTAATCCCTGACTTACAACTTTTCATTTAGTGACCGTTCGAAGTCACAACGGCACTAAAAAAGTGACTTATTACCGTTTTTCACACTTGCAACCATTGTAGCATCCCCAGGGTCACATGATCGAAACTCAGACGCTTGGCAACTGGTTCCTATTTACGACGGTTGCAGTGCCCTGGGGGTCACGTGATCCCCTTTTGCGACCCTCCGACAGGCCAAGTCCACTTGAAAGCCAGATTCACTTAACAACCGTGTTACCAGCTTCAGCTGATGTGATTCACTTAACCGTGAAAAGAAAGGTCATAAAATGGGGCAAAATTCATGTAACAATTGTAGAATAGGATAGGATAGGATAGGATAGGATAGGATAGGATAGGATAGGATAGGATAGGATAGGATAGGATAGGATAGGATAGGAGCTGGAAGGGGACCTTGGAGGTCTTCTAGTCCAGCCCCCTGCTCAAGCAGGAGACCCTATACTATTTCAGATAAACGATTGTCTAGTCTCTTCTTAAAAACCTCACTTAGCAACAGAAATGTTGGGCTCCATTTTGGTCGTAAGTCAAGGACTTCCCGTATAAGCCTTGGTTTCAAATCACTGCCTTTATCCCTACAATCTTGGCAAGGGCATGGAATAACGAAGGAAATTTATGTCAGGTTGAAACTATTTTCTTGAAATACTCTGTGGACTTTTCCCCCTGAGGAAAAGCTTTGGCGCCAACCAGCCAGGGCCCAACAAAGGCCGATTTTAATCCTTCTGCAAAATCCTCCTCCTCCTTTTAAACAATGGATCCAGGACAGGAGGGTCGAGTTTATTTCTGAAACATTTCCGTGTTCTAAAAATAAAAGGGCAGCCCATTTCTTCCTAGGGTTAAGGATAAGCTCAAGGACTGGATTAGGTTTATTTTTACTGTTGTATCTGGCCAATATATGGATTTTTTCCTTCTCCTATTAATTTATGTCAATCACTATTATAAGTGTTCTTTCTTTCACTGTATACAGGAAGTCCTTGACTTATGACCACAACTGAGCCCAACATTTCTGTTGCTAGGAGAGACGGTGAATTTTGTCCCATTATACGACCTTTCTTGCCACAGTTCTTAAGTGAATCACAGTAAGTTAGCCACACGGTTGTTAAGCGAATCTGGCTTCCCCATTGACTTTGCTTGTCAGAAGGTCGCAAAAGCGGATCACATGACCCCGGGGACACTGCGACCGTCATAAATATGAATCAATTGTCAAGCATCTGAATTTTGATCACGTGACTGTGGGGACGATGCAACAGTCATAAGTGTGAAAAACGGTCATAGGTCTCTTTTTTCAGTACCGTTGTTACCTTGAACGATCAGTAAATGAACTTGTTGTAAGTCAAGGACTCCCTATAATCATTGCCTTTTTGGAAGGCCCGTTTTTCGCCTTCCCCAGGCTCCAGAGGCTTTCTTGGAGCCTGGGGAGGGTGAAAATGCCCTCCCCCGCCCCCCTGGAGGCCGAAAACACCCTCCCAGAGCCTCCGCGCGAGCCGAAAATGAGCTGGCCGGCGCGCACATGCGCACTGGAGCTGAGCTAGGGCAATGGCTCGCATGCCAGCAGATATGGCTCTGCGTGCCACCTGTGGCACACGTGCCATAGGTTCACCACCATGGGTCTAGACTCTAGACCTTGGCAACACTTTTTAATTTATGCATAGACAAAACCCGAAGAATTATATGTCACAAGGGGGTCATCAGGATTTTAGAGATGCTTAGGTGGGGCATGGCCAAAAAAAGGTTGGGAACCACTGGTCTAGGGTCTCCTGCTCGAGCAGGGGGTTGGACTGGAAGACCTCCAAGGTCCCTTCCAACTCTGTTATTCTATGTTCTTTGTTCTAACAGCATAACAACCCAGTCTTTCTCAGTCTCGGCGAGTTAAAGAAGAGCAGACCTCAACTCCCAGAATTCCCCAGCCAGCATGCTGGGAGTTGTAGTCCACATCTAAATTATGCTGGCTGGGGAATTCTGGGAGTTGAAGTCCCCCCTTCTTAAAGTCACTGAGACTGAGCCTTGCCCACCCAGGATGGATTAAGTGACACTGATAAAGCGTGGCGTTTCCTGGAAAAATCTGACCGGTGGATCATTGCATGAATGAGAAGTGCCAAGCCGAAGAGGGGAGGGAGGGGGGAATAGATTTAAGATCCCCCCTCCCCAAAAGCCCAAATGAAAAGCTGTTCCTGCTGCCTCTTTTCCCACAACTGCCAACTTGAGCCGGACAGAAGCTGCCACTCAGCCCGATGGCTCCATAAATTTCGCTCTGCCAAGCACAACAAAGCGTCTGCCTTCGGCCCCCCTGGGCAGTTCCCATGGCGGTTTTATAGGCCTTTTAATTGCCAACCCTTGTAATTGGGCAGCAGCCCCCAAGGCCTGGGCAAGCCTTACACAGAAAGGGGAAGGGCCCTTCCGCCCCACCAGCCATCTGGCAACCTGCCAGAGAGAGAGAGAGAGAGAGTCTTGAGTGGACAGCCTGCTGGGGGTTAGCCTGGGGGTGGCTCTTATGCCCCACAAGGTCCAGGGATGGCGTGGAGCCACTCACTAGCTACCTGCCATAAAGGGGCTGCCCCAAAGAAGAGGGGGGGGGTCAACCTCTTCTCCAAAGCACTCGAAGGCAGGAGAAGAAGCAACGGATGGAAACTAACCAAGGAGAGAAGCAACCTAGAACTAAGGAGGAATTTCCTGACAGTGAGAACAATGCCACCAGAAGTTGTGGGTGCTCCATCACTGGAGGTTTTTAAGAAGAGATTGGATAACCATTTGCCTGAAATGGTATAGGGTCTCCTGCTTGAGCAGGGGGTTGGGCTAGAAGACCTCCGAGGTCCCTGCCAACCCTATGATTCTATATTCTTAGTCTCGCAGGGTTTCCCCCATGATGTTCTTTTTGGAGAGCCCTGTTTTCCTTTGCTGGACAGCCGAGTGGTAAATCCTCCGGTCTGTTAGCCAGGACTTTTTCCATCCCTAAAAAGCTCAGCGAGTGTGCATGGGTGTGCACGTGGAAGGAGGGGGGGAACTGAGCTGTGGCCACCTGCCTGGAAAGTGTACTAGCACGACACCACAACAGAAGGCACAAGGCGCACGCAAGACATGCGGCCAGAATTACACAACTGCTCTCTGGCCATTTCCTCAACTGGTGAATGGCAGTGGGCTGACCAGTCGGGAGGGAGGAAGGCTGGCTGAGTGACACCTTTGTGGCCAAGAAACATATGCCTACACACTTCCCCTCTGAGGGCAGAAAGTTCCATGGGGAAGCAGAACAACAGAATAACAGAACAACAATATCACAATACAGTAAGAACAGAATAACAGAGCTGGAAGGGACCTTGGAGGTCTTCTAGTCCAACCCCCTGCTCAAGCAGGAAACTCTATACAATTTCAGACAAAGGGCTGTCAATCTCTTCTTAAAAGACTCCAGTGATGGAGCACCCACAACTTCTGGAGGGAAGTTGTTCCACTGATTAACCGAATACCAGAGCTGGAAGGGACCTTGGAGGTCTTCTAGTCTAACCATTGGACTAGGTCTTCTAGTCCAAGGGGGTTGGACTAGAAGACCTGCAAGGTCCCTTCCAGCTCTATTCTGATTGGCTGTCCAGTCTTTTCTTGAAAACCTCCAGTGTTGGAGCACCCACAACTTCTGGAGACAAGCCATTCCATTGATTTTCTTAACTGTCAGGGAAATTCCTCCTTAGTTCCAGGTCGAATCTCTCCTTGATTAGTTTCCATCCGTTGCTTCCTCTCCTGCCTTCAGGGGCTTTGGAGAATAGGTGGACCCCCTCTTCTCTCTGGCAGCCCCTCAGATATTGGAAGACTGCCATCATGCCCCCCCCCGCCACCTTCTCCAGCAACATGGGCTTCATGTCATGGGTGCTTTCCTTCTTTAAGTTGAAAGCAGGAGAGGGGACGGGGTGGTGTTTAGCTTGGAGATGAAGTCCTGTTAAGAAGAACATTCTGCCATTCCTATTCACATAAGTCAACAAATGTGCAATTAAGTTTGTTCTTCACTGTCACATATTTCTCAGTGTGCGAATATGAAGGGGGGGGGGAGAAGTCGTTCGTGGAAGGACTGTCAGACCAGACTCATAAAAATGACGAGGTGCTTGGAGGCTAAAGCCCACAAACAGCAATTAAAGGAACCAGGGCTTGTTGAGTTTCCGCTGAGAAGACTACGCGTGGGGGGGGGCATGAGGGCTGTCTTCCCACACACAAAGGGCTGTCATGGGGAAGAGGATGCAGGTAGTTCTTGAAGGCAGCACAAGAACCAAACAGATGGGAGACTTTGTGCAGGAGATCCAGACTCAGAGTGATGAACTTCCTCACCTTGAGAACCATCTGGCCTCCTGGATGCTCCACAGTGGTGAAATCCAATTTTTTTTACTACCGTTCTGAGGACGTGGCTTGGTGGGCATGGTGTGGCTTGGTGGGCGTGGCTTGGTGGGCGTGGCAGGGGAAGGATACTGCAAAATCCCCATCCCCTCCCCATTTTGGGGCCAGCCAGCGGTGGTATTTGCCGGTTCTCCGAAGTACTCAAAATTTCCGCTACCGGTTCTCCAGAACCTGCTGGATTTCACCCCTGGTGCTCCATCATTGAAAGTTTTTGTCAGGGCTTCTCCTATGCGTGCACAAGTCAGTGGGGTTCTTGATATTTTTGGAGCTTGGTTGTTTTCTTGCAGCCAATTTCATTACCCAACTAGGTTTCTAGCACTGAGGATGTTACTTAGTTTGGTCATGAAACGTCTGCAAGAAAAGAACCAGTCTCAAAGAGCACCAAGCACTCTGCAGTCTTCCTCCTCCTCCTCTCCGCAATCCCCTCTCCCTTCTAGCACTGATGAGATTATCTAGTTGGGTCATGAAACGTCTGCAAGAAAACAACCAAGCTCAGAGAGCACCAAGGACCCCACAGTCTTCCTCCTCCCCCTCCCCCTCCCCCCTCCCATCTAGCACTGATGATGTTCCCTAGTTGGGTCATGAAACGTCTGCAAGAAAACCACCCAACTGAGAGAGCACCCAGGATCCCCCAGTTCAACCCTGAGCGACAAATATTCTCTTCTATTGATACCCAATTCAGTGGGCCCCAAACACAAGACAGCTAACACAACAACCCAGGCACTCAGGCAACACACACACAAACAAACACATGGTAGTGCTCACAGTTCACTACTACTTTCTTCCCTACTGCTACTACACCTACTACTACTGTAATAATAAACACTGTAAAAATACAGTAGTAGAAATTGAACTATTGGAAAAATAGAAATTGAATAAACAAATAAGTACAGAGTCCTTGACATATGACCACAATTGAGCCCAGAATTTCTGTTAATAAGTGAGACAGATAAGTGAATTTTGCCCTATTTTACAACCTTTTTGCCACAGTTGTTAAATGAATCACACCAGTTGTTAAGTTGGTAACCCGGTCGTTGAGTGAATCTGACTTCCCCATTGACTTTGCTAGTCAGGTCGCAAAAGGGGATCATGTGACCCCGGGACACTGAAACCGTCATAAGTACATGCCAGTTGCCAAGCCTCTGAATTTTGATCACATGACCACGAGGATGCTGCCACGATGGTGTGAAAAATAGCCATAAGTCACTTTTTTCAGTGCCGTTGTAACTTTGAACGGTCACTAAACAAACTGTTGTCAGTCAAGGGCTACCTGCGTGAACAGACTCAGAACAACCAGGCTTCAGTTCCTGCCTCCAGAACCCCCAAATACTTTCCAGGCACCCCTGTTTTCTGATTTTAAAAACAAGAAACCCCATAAAACCCCACCTTCGGCTGCATCTTCACCTGGGCTGAATCTGCCCATTCAACAAAGAGGTTAATTTTTTTGGCCACTCCTGGAAAAATAAACAAGAGTCACAGAAGCATCGCCTTACACGGGGAACCAGCTGACTTCTCTGCCTTTCCCAAGGAGGCACCGCAAAATCCATTATTTACAGCTAGGACCCAGCAAACACTTGCATCTATGCAGGACTGTCTGATTGGCAGCTAAGGAAATCTAAACTGGCCATTTTTCAAAGCACTTTATCTACTCGAAGAGGAAGAAACGGGAGTCAACAAGAAGAAAGGAAAAAGGAGGAAGAAAAGGGAAGTTAACTGGAAGGAAGGAAGGAGGAAGGAAGAAAAAAGAATATTAGCAGGAAGAAGGGAAGAAAGAGAAAGGAAAAAGAAAATGAACAGGAGGTCCCAAAGGTGCTTTTTAAGGAGGCCACTGGACTTTCAAGAGCTCCCTCTTGAAAAAGCACTTTTGGGACAACCATGACCTGGATGACTGAGAATCTCCATAGACAAAATTAACAAGAATAAAGGAAGGAGAAGGAGGAGGAGGAAGAAGAAGAAAGAAAATGAACAGGACCACGCTGCTTCCCAGGGATATTCAAAGGAAACCAGACCCCCCTCCCCATTCCTCTCACCATCCACACGCCTTCTCTGTTTTCTGCTGGTCACGGACTGGTCTACAAATGTCCTCCCTGCTCACACTTGGGTCTTCTCACTAAGACAGCAGGCATTTCTAAACATTTTGTTGCAAAATAACGCAGAAAGAAAGAAAAAACCCAAGAGGATTTAAGGAGACTTTAATGACTAACAAAGAAGACAGCCAAGAAAAACTCTTGCTAAATTATCGGTGCTGTCCTGAGCCCGTCACTGGCAGGAGATGCTAGAGCTGGCTCTCCGAATCGGCTCTCGGGACAGCCAAGCGGGGTCAGGCAGGATCACTCAGGCTCTGAATGGAAGGCCAAGCGGGGATTCGTTCAGAGGGCTGTTGGCTAGTCTGACAAACACAACAACTCCTAGGCAACCCTCCGCAATTCCTTTACCCAGGAAACTGCAGGGCCAAATGCAAAGTGAGATTAGATTAGATTCTTGGGCAGCAAGAAAGTGGATGGGATGAGAAGGCCGAATCAAACTTTTTCTCCGTCTTTTTCTCTGCTGATTCTCCCATTTCGGTCCCCTCTCCCCTGCTTTGCTCCCATGAAGGATTCCCTCCTCTTATTTTCCCCACAACAACCTTGTGAGGTGGGTTGGCCTGCGAGAAAAGGACTGGCCCAAAGTCACCCAGCCAGTTTTTCATGCCAGAGGCAGGACTAGAACTCACAGTTTCCTAGTTTCTACGCCAGTATCTTAGCCCCTATATCCCACAGACTAGAGCAGTGATGGCGAACCTTTTAGACACCGAGTGCCCAAACTGCATACGTGTGCATGCTCAAACTTAAAGGTGCACGCATGTGCACGCGAACATGCGCATGCACGGACATGTGCGAACGTGCACGGACATGTGCAAACATGCATGCATGCGCAGAAGAGACCCAAAGACCAGCTGCCCGGCGGGAGGCGCGGTTTGGTTTAAGGAAAAGAAGGCGTGGGGGTGGGGGTGACATGATAGCAGTGCTCCCATTTTTGAGGGGCTGCCACAAAGGAAGAGGGAGTCAACTTATTCTCCAAAGCACCTGAAGACAGGACAAGAAGCAATGGATGGAAACTAATCAAGGAGAGAAGCAACCTGGAACTAAGGAGAAATTTCTTGACATTGAAAGCAATTAACCAGTGGAACAGCTTGCCTCCAGAAGTTGTGGGTGCTTCCCAACCAGAGACTTTCAAGAAGAGACTGGTCAGCCACTTGTCTGAAATGGTATAAGGTCTCAAGAAGGGGGTTGGACTAGATGACCACAAAGGTCCCTTCCGACTGTTAACCTATGTTCCAAATGAGAGTGAGGCACTGTTCCAGAGTCACTCAGTTGGCATTTATAGCTAAAATGAGACTAGCTTGTTATTAATGATGTACATCAATGGTTGAGATGGGTGGCTACAGAAATTAGTCAATCAAACAAATAAATAAAATTGACATATCCACCAGTTCATCCTCAGAAGCCAAGCGCAACTGAAGGGAGTCTTCATACTTCATCCTGAAGGCACCACGTGACTCTGGGTTGATTTGATTAAAAAAAAAACAAGGCTAGCAAACCATGGGCTCCTTTTCTACCACCATGTGGGACGGGGTGGGGAACTATGGGCCTTTTATGACCTGTGGACTTCAACTCCCAGAATTCCTGAGCCAGCATGGCTCAGGAATTCTGGGAGTTGAAGTCCACAGGTCATAAAAGGGCTGTAGTTCCCCACCTCTGATGTAGGAGGGCAGCCCAGTTACTCTACATAGGAAAAAGATCAGAGGGAGCCTGTGTAGCCCCTTTTCCAACTAACAAATTGCAGCTGAACACTCTGAATACAATTTAGTTGGTTGGAAAAGGAGCTTTAAGTCTCCCTCTGATCTTTTCTTCCTGCTGCTGGAAAGTGCACTAGCCAGAGTGAAGAGGCTGCATTCACACAAATGCTATTTGCTCAGTTGGTTCAGAGTCACCTGCTTCCAGCCACAAGGTTTACAGCTTCTGCAGCCAGCAGCAGAAAGTGCCAAAAGGACTAAGTCAGATCTGGAGTCGGACGCAAGACTTCATTAACTCCACAAGACCATCTGAAGGATGCCAGATAAATTATCCTAAAACTCTCTCTGTGGTGCAAGAATGCATATTTCCTAAACTGTAATCTGGGGCTGGAATAGAAGACCTCCAAGGTCACTTCCATCTCTGTTATTCTTTTGTTGTTCTGTTCTCTTGACTTGGTCCTTTTCACATAACCATGCAGGGGTTCAGGTGATTTAACTGCAGCCCTCTCCCACTTGCTCTCTGGAACACGTTGGTGTGTGCCACATTCTGCATGGGCACCAGGACATGAGTCAGGTGGGCATAGGGCCACCAGCCGAAGAAGGGAAGGGCCACCAACACAAACCAACCACCACTTCCTTCCTAGCTGGTCCTGTTAACAATTCTTTTTTTTTCTGACCCGTAAAAATCCCTGGCTGGATTTCAAGGAGGCAGCAAAGAGATCAAAGCAAAGATGCACCTTCTCGGTTTCAAGGATCTCTGCATTGAATAAGTTTCATAAATAATAATTCTTCCAGGGGGGGGGGCAAACGTTCCACCCGAGAACCCTCCCCGCTATGGTAGCTTGCAGTTGGATCCTGGCCATGTGTGCAATTTTTCAGGCTGCGGATCTATTTAATTGAGAGGCTCGGATCCGGCGATCGGAAATGGGCTTGAGTGACAGGCACGATGGTGGTAGACCTGCTCTTTGTCTCTTTGGGAATGTCGCCACTTTCCATGCGGTTTGCAAAACCTTTCTCTAAGGCAGTATTTCTTAAAGCATGGTCCAAGGAGCCCCCAGGGTTCCCAAGACCCTCTCGCCCCCCCCCAAATCAAAATTATTTGCCAGATGTTAATTTAATTTAAAAAAAAAACAACGCCACTTTTCTCACTGTGTTTTAATGCGGTGGCTCTTGGCCTTTCTCTTCACCACGGACCCCGTATCAATCCCTTTTGTGGCCACAGGCCATGGCCACGGACCCCCAAGATTAACTCAACATTTAAATCATAACATTTTTTTTCAAGCCTTTGCAAACCTTGGACAAACATCACGCTCCCCCCACCCCCAGGGTTCTGCGGGCCACAGGCTGTATTCAAAATATAGAGTTTTTTCATGAATAATATTTATTTGTTCATATCTAATGGGTTTCATATTCTTATTTTTACATGATTCAAAGAAATACATGTTCTACAAATGCATCCATTCTGATTTTTAATACGGTAAACATCGATGACTATATAGCCCATGCAAATAAAAACTATTTTGGGGTCCTCCATAATTTTTAAAAGTGGGCGGAGGGGCTGGGAGGAAAAAGTTGAATAACCACTGCTTTAGACCAACCATTTGGCTCTGCTGAGTGGTTTTTTTTCCCCCTTCCTAATATTTTTCCCACTGCAAAAAATGTTCCCCTGCAGTATGTGTGCAAAAAAAATCAGGAGTCTGGAAGCTCTTTTTTTAAACTGAAAGGTATAACGTTTCATGAACTGTAGCTGATGCCTTTTAATAAAATTTGCTTGCCAAAAAAGATGCTTCCAGATTCCCATATACTTTTTTTGGCCACTGAAGACTATCAGCCTCTCTTCTTCCTCCAAAGCCTGGGGGGGGGGGAAATCAGTCGGGTGGGCAAGTCATCTTTTCAGGAAAATGTTTTCCTGATTTTTCCTCCAGAATTCTGGAGACATTTCTAGGAAGCTAGAAGATTCCAGGGGAAAAAAGTTCTTGCAAAGCTGCCTCAGCCCATCCTCAAAGCTACAGTAAGCTGGTTACACTTTCCTCCTGTTTCCTACAATGGAAATTCAAACTGGGAAAAAAGCCCTGCATAGATAATAAGCTTCATGCAGTCTAGTTCTTTTCCATGTCATCACAAACTTTTTACATAGGAAAATATTTCCCAGATCCCTCAAAGTGCTGCCAGAGAATGCCAGGAGAAGGAGAAGGAAACAGGGATGGGAACAAGGAGGAGGGGAGGGAGAGAGGGAGGGAGGGAAGGAAGGAAGGAAGGAAGGAAGGGTGGGAGGGAAGGAGACGGGAAAGCAAAGGAAAGGGAGGGAGGGAGGGAAGGAAGGAAGGAAGGGAAAAAGAGGGAGGGAGAGGAAGGACTGAAAAGAGAGGGAAGGAGAAAGTGAGGGAAGGAAGGAGGTGGGAGGGAAAAGGAAGGAAGGCAGGCAGGCAGATTGTCTAGTAAACTTTCCCCGCTGCTTAAAGCAAAGGAGTCCGAAAGAAGGGAAGGGCGACTTGCTGCCCCAGCCAGCCCTTCGTCCCAAGCGGGAGCCCCGACAGGACGAGCCGGGCCGTGAAGGGAAAGGAAGCCAGGCGGCTCATCGGGGAAGCCCCGGGCAGTGCAAGGGCCGCGAGTTCCTAAGGCAGCCCGGGGGCAGCGAAGAGAGCGCGGGCCGCTCCGGCCGCCCCGTCCACCGGAGCAAACGCCGCCGCCGCCGCCGCCGCCGCCTCTCCTCCGCCCCTTTCGGCCCGCTTTCTCCCCGAAGGGCAGCGCTGCCCAAGGGCGAA
>QLTV01002263.1:597044-639998 GCA_003457575.1 Thermophis baileyi | reverse complement strand
GCCCCGGCAGGCAAAGCCCTGCAGCTCTCTCGCTCTCGCTCTCCCATCTCCCTGCCTGCCTGCCTGCCTACTTACCTATGTAGCTATCTACCTACAGTCTCTCTCTCTCTCTCTCTCTCTCCCCCTCTCTTCTACAGGGACTTTGTGTGCCATACAAATTAAATGTTAAAAACATAAAAACTGAACATAAACATGTAAAAATATTATTTTTGGTGGCTACAGCCACATCCCATGCAGGGGACAGGCTGCCATCCACCAGGCGCACTGAAAAAAATCAAGGCAGGCAAGCTGCAGCGATCCACTTAACAACCCAGGCAGCCTTTTGACAGGATTAAAGAACCTGCCTTTGACCAGAAAGGTCCCAATCCAGAGGGTTAGGCTTGCCAATAGAAATCTACCGCGGGGCCCCAAAGCCAACCGCAGGACAAAGCCCGTACATCTCTGGGAAGTAGTAAAATACTCCCTACCCAGGGAGAGTACTGCAAATCCTGAATTTAAGTTCTGCATTCGAGGCCATTGGCGCAACGAAGCCAGGCAGAAAAACAGCCCAGGTGCCCGCCTGGTTGCCAGAAGGCACCTGAGGGATGCTGGCACAATCGCCCTGCAAAGAAAGCTCTACTCGTTCCTGCATCTCCTCCAAGTAGTAAGCATCCTAAGTTCCACTTGTTTCTTTAGGCTCTCTACTACGCCCCCCTCAATGCAGCAGAAGACGGGGCGGGGTGGGGGGACCTCACTTCTAAAGGAGGTTCGATAGCCAGGTGCAGAAATGGGGCGGGGGGGGGGAGGCTCCATACAGGAGGGGGAAAATGAATTCCGCAGCAAGCATGCATGGCCGGCCCCAGCCCAGCCCAGCCTTACAGGTAACTGGGTTGGTTTTTGAAGGGCTGCAGATACAGAACTAGCCAGCAGGCAGGCTGCAGAAGGAGATACATATTTTTAAATTTTTATGTATACTTCATATTTCTTAACCACCCACCTCCCTCAGATTCCCAGGAAAGCTAGAAACATCATTGTTGGATTTGGGAAGTTTGGGGAAACAATATGGAGGACAAAGGTGGAAATATGAGGAATATTTGCAGGTTTTCAAAGATTAGCAGAAGAACAGAGTCGGAAGGGACCTTGGAGGTCTTCTAGTCCAACCCACTGCCCAAGCAGGAGGCCCTATTCCATTTCAGACAAATAGCTGTCCAATCTCTTCTTAAAAGCCTCCATTGATGGAGCACCCACAACTTCTGGAGGCAAGCTGTTCCACTGGTTAATTAACAGAATAACAGAAATGGAAGGCACCTTGGAGGTCTTCTAGTCTGACCCCCTATATCCGTGATGGCGAACCTACGGCATGCGTGCCACAGGTGGCACGCGGAGCCATATCTGAGGGCATGCGAGGTGTTGCCCTATGTCAGCTCCAGTGCGCTGGCCAGCTGGTTTTCGGTGTTCCGGAGGGCGGGGGGGGAGGTCGTTTTCGCCCTCCCCAGGCTTCAGGAAAGCCTCCGGAGCCTGTGGATGGCGAAAAACGGACCCAACAGGCCTACCGGAAGTTTGGAAACGAACTTCCAGTTGGGCCGTTGGCTCCGTTTTTCGCCATCCACAGGCTCCGGAGGCTTCAGTGAGCCCTGCGCGCATGCGTGTGGGGGGGCAGCGTGGGGGGGGTTGTGGGCACATGCGCGGGAAGGAGGGCATTGCATTATGCGTGTGGGCACGTGCGCATGCGCGCCCTTTTGGCACCCGAGCAAAAAAAGGTTCGCCATCACTGCCCTATATCATTTCAGACAAATAGCTGTCCAATCTCTTCTTAAAAGCCTCCATTGATGGAGCACCCACAACTTCTGGAAGCAAGCTGTTCCACTGATTAATTGTTCTCACTGTTAGGAAATTCCTCCTTCGTTCCAAGTTGCTTCTCTCCTTGATTGGTTTCCATCCGTTGCTGCTTCTCTTGCTAAGTTCCGGGAAGGTTATTTCTTTTTCTTTGTGAAATGCAATTAAGCAGCTAAACAATATGTATTATTTGCATCCGGACTGCATAGCATTTCAAGTGTTTATCACCCGCTGGTTACCTTCACACAGCACCCTTCGCCAGGTCAGAGAAAACCCTCTCCGATACATTCACACAACATGCCAGGGTGGTTTCCTAGTGGTTCATTTTCCTGTCCTTATTTAGCATAAGGTGCTGCCGCCGCCCCCCCCCCTTTGGCTGGGCCATGACTCAGGGAGCTGTGTGGATCCGGAAAACAGGACGACGGGCCTGTAACCAAGTTAAATCTGCTTTACTGATGCCGCAATTGGATTACTTTAATCTTTACAAGGGAGGCCTGCGAAGAAGGTCAGCATCCTTCATCTTCCAGGAGCTGCTCAGACATCCGTCCTGCAGACATCGCAGGCAATAAACTCAGTCCAGACTTCAAAGCCAGCCCTGCCCACCCACCCACCCTCGGCCCCTGGATGGCTGGGTGAACCCCCCCCCAGCTCATGTAGGGCTGTTAAAGAGCAGGTAATGCTCGGCTTACAGCCAGAACTGGGCTCAGAATTTCTGTTGTTAAGCAGTTGAGTTGTTGAGTGAGTCATGCTGTGGTTTTATGACCTTGTTTGTCAAGATGGTTAAGCGAATCACGAGATTGTTAAATGAGTTGGTGGCCAAGCGTTTGAATTTTCATCATGTGGTTATGGTCATAAGTGTGCAAAATGGTGATAAGACGTTTTTGTCGGTGCCGTTGTATCTTTGAATGGTCACTAAGTGAACTGTTGTTAGTCGACGACTACCTGTATTTATCTTCCTCCTTTATTTTTATAAATAACTCAAGACACTGAACATCCTCCTTCCTCCTCCTCCTTTTTTCCATTTGGAGGGGGGGGTTCACATTTTTTTGTTTCTCCAAAAAAGCCAGCGCAATCCTAAGTTGCATTAACAGAGGGATACAATCAAGATCAAGTGAGGTACTAATACCACTCTATAAAGCCTTAGTACGTCCACACCTAGAGTACTGCATCCAGTTTTGGTCACCACACTATAAAAAAGATGTTGAGACTCTAGAAAAAAGTGCAGAGAAGAGCAACCAGGTTGATTAGGGGACTGAAGGCTAAAACATAACATGAACGGTTGCAGGAACTGGGCATGGATAGTCTGGTGAAGAGAAGGACCAAGGGAGACATGATAGCAGTCTTCCAATATTTGCCACAGAGAGGAGGGGGTCAAGCTATTTTCCAAAGCACCCGAAGGCCAGACAAGGAATAATGGATGGAAACTGATCAAGGAAAGATTCAACCTAGAAATAAGGAGAAATGTTCTGACACTGAGAACAATCAATTGATGGAACAGAAGTTGCCTTCGGAAGTTGTGGGAGCTTCATCACTGCAGGCTTTCAAGAAGAGGCTGGACTGCCATTTGGTAGAAATGGTGTAAGATCTCCTGCTTGGGCAGAGGGGGGTTGGACTAGATGACCTACAAGGTCCCTTCCAACTCTGTTCATCTGTTAAAATCTATTTAGGATGCTCCAAGCAGGAGACCCTCTCTTTGGGCAGAAGGCTAGACTGGAGCAGGGTCTCTCCTGAGATACCCCTTAAATAGGGTAGGGTTTGAACCTCCAAGCTCTTGACAATTCCAGGAAGTGACAAGAGTCCCGTTCAAAACAATAGAATAGAATGGAATGGAATGGAATGGAATGGAATGGAATGGAATGGAATGGAATAGAATAGAATAGAATAGAATAGAATAGAATAGAATAGAATAGAATAGAATAGAATAGAATAGAATAAGGAATAGAATAACAGAGTTGGAAGGGACCTTGGAGATCTTCTAGTCCAACCCCCTGCTTTCTTCTCCTTAAAGAGTCCAAACCGCATTCTGACAGGACAGAGAGACCCAGCCGGGCCTTGGCCCCCAGGCCCCCTCTTGGCCCCCACCTCCTTTTTCCCACGCAGCCTCTGCCTCCAAAATAAGCAGCCCGCTCTTCTGCATTGCTCCGCTGCCCCGGGAATCCATCCTGCATTCCAGGAGTGCAAAACAGCCTGGGCAGCGTGCAGAGAGCTGGCTTTGCAGACAAAAGGCCCTTTTGGTCTCCTTGGTGTTCCAAGGGAACGTTGGCAGGAAAACCAGCCTGGAAAGGTGGGGCGGTGGAGCGGGTTCGGGGATCGCCTGGGCCATTTCACCTCTTCATTCCCAAAAGTGAGGATGCCAAACCTTGTGGAGGGAGGAGGTGAGGGGCGAATCCTTCCCTCCCCAGCCATACCTGACTTTCTGACCCGATCTGTCCTCGCCAAGCGCAGGGGTAGCCATCCCCACGGCCACTCCAGTCAGAAAGAAGATTCCAGCAGGAGGAGGGGGCTGTTTGCGCTCTAGCTGCACAGGGTTAGGTGGTACCTGGCTCAATAGCAGGAACTGTGAGAGGCATCTTGGACTCCCAGTGGACAATCACTTAAGTATCAGCCAGCCGTGTGCGGCAGCTGCCAAAAGAACCAACACAGTCCTAGGTCGCATTA
This sequence comes from Thermophis baileyi, assembly GCA_003457575.1. NCBI lineage: Eukaryota > Metazoa > Chordata > Lepidosauria > Squamata > Dipsadidae > Thermophis > Thermophis baileyi. The sequence continues at coordinate 635,525 of QLTV01002263.1, read as the reverse complement.
ATAGGATAGAATCACATAAAGTGTTAGTGTCACTTTGTAATGCCTTGGTAAGGCCACCGTTGGAAGACTGCATCCAGTTTTGGTCACCACGATGTAAAAAAAGATGTTGAGACTCTGGAAAGAGTGCAGAGAAGAGCAACAAGGATGATTTGGGGACTGGAGGCTAAAACATATGAAGAGCGGTTGCAAGATTTGGGTATAGCTAGTGAAAACTTCTTTTCACTAGACTAGACATACCCAATTCCTGCAACCGTCCTTCGTATGTTTTAGCTTCCAGCCCCCTAATCATCTTTGTTGCTCTTCTCTGCACTCTTTCCAGACTAGGGGTGACATGATAGCAGTCTTCCAATATCTATGGGGCTGTCATAAAGAGGATGGGGTCAATCTATTCTCCAAAGCACCAGGAGCAATGGATGGAAACTATTCAAGGAGAGAACCAGCCTAGAACTAAGGAGAAATTTCCTGACAGTGGGGACAATTAACCAGTGGAACAGCTTGCCACCAGAAGTTGTGGGTGCTCCATCACTGGAGGTTTTTAAGAAGAGATTGTACAACCATTTGTCTGAAATGGTATAGGGTCTCCTGGTTGAGCAGGGGGTTGGACGAGAGACGTCCAAGATCCTTTTCAGCTCTCTGTTAGAGTTTCATGGCTGGCTGGGGAATTCTGGGAGTTGAAATCCACGCTCTTAAAGTTGCCGAGACTGGACATCCCTGCTTGTAGCAGAGAAGGGAAGGAGAGACTCCAGCCACGAAGAGGCAGAATCTTTCATGAGTTTTCCAACTAAATGAAAACATGCCCAAGAATTGTTTTGTTTCTAACTTGGCAAAAATATAGCCAGACCTCTTTGGGCTCCATTGTGAAACTCTCTGAGATTTCCATACTTTTCAGTTTGTTCATTGAAGGGGTGCCAGTCCTGTGCCTCACAGGGATCCTGCGTTGGCATCACCAACCTGTCTTCCCTCCCTCCCCAAATTAGCCGCTCTGTGCCTCTGATGGAGGAAGGTGCGGCTCACAAAAATGGAGGCTTTGGGATAAAATTTTGGACTTTGAAAAGGGCTACCAGATTTCTGCTAATTTTTTCCCCAAAGAGCCCAGGGCCTTTGACCCACCCTGGCCACCTTCTGAATCTATGCAACTAAGTCATAACGTGGGACATGCAAAATCCGAACAGATAATCAGCCCTAACTGACCCTATCTCATTAGTTCAGGTAGGCCTCAACTTATGACTGTAATTGGGACAGAACTGCATCCAGTTTTGGTCCCCACACTATAAAAAAGATGTTGAGACTCTAGAAAAAGTGCAGAGGAGAGCAACCAGGTTGATTAGGGGACTGAAGGCTAAAACATAACATGAATGGTTGCAGGAACTGGGCATGGCTAGTCTAGTGAAGAGAAGGACCAGGGGAGACATGATAGCAGTCTTCCAATAGTTGAGGGGCTGCCACAGAGAGAATCATCTTCATTTAACGACCCCATAATCCCTTGCGGGGTGGAGTCTGGGTAACTGAATGGAGCTAGCAGAGTGTTTTAATGGCTGGATGCCCTTCCTGTCACCAAGGTGGAGTTTTGTTCAGCAGAGATATTCTCAGTGTGAAGGGCCAGACAAGGAATAATGGATGGAAACTGATCAAGGAGAGATTCAACCTGGAAATAAGGAGAAATTTTCTGACAGTGAGAACAATCAACCAGTGGAACAGAAGTTGCCTTCAGAAATTGTGGGAGCTTCATCACTGGAAGCTTTCAAGAAGAGACTGGACTGACATCTGTCAGAAATGGTGTGGGGTCTCCTGCTTGGGTGGAGGGTTGGACTAGATGACCAAAAGGTCCCTTTCAACTCTGTTAATCTGTATAGGAAGGAAGGAAGGAAGGAAGGAAGGAAGGAAGGAGGAAGGAAGGAGATGGAATGGAGGAAGGGAAGGAGGCAAGGAGGGAGGGAGGGAGGAAGGAAGGAAGGAAGGAGATGGGATGGAGGAAGGGAAGGATGCAAAGAGGGAGAGAGAGAGGGAAGAGATGGGAGGAAGGGAGGGAGGGAGGGAGGGAGGAAGGAAGGAAGGAAGGAAGGAAGGAAGGAAGGAAGGAAGGAAGGAAGGAAATAAATGGGAGTGAGGAAGGGAAGGAGGAAGGAAGGCCAGACAAGGAATAATGGATGGAAACTGAACATGGAGAGATTCAACCAAAAAATAAGGAGAAACTTTCTGACAGTGAGAACAATCAACCAATGGAACAGAAGTTGCCTTCGGAAGTTGTGGGAGCTTCATCCCTGGAGGCTTCCAAGAAGAGACTGGACTGCCATCTGTCAGAAAAGGTGTAGGGCAGTAATGGTTAACCTTTTTGGCATTAAGTGCTGAAACTGGAGCGTGTGCGCACTGGAGCGCCGGAACCTGGAAGAGAGCAGCTGGCCGGTGTGCATGCACGCGGCAGCCGGCTGCACTTCCGGGTTCTGGTGCGCATGCGCATCGGCTAGCTGGTCTTCGCGTGAAGACCAGCTGGCGCGCCAGAACTTGGAAGAGAGCAGCTGGCCGGCGGGCATATGCACGACGGAACCTGGAAGAGCAGCTGGCGATGGCGCGCATGCCCACAGAGAGGGCTCTGCGTGCCACCTCTGGCATGCGTGCCATAGGTTCGCCATCACGGGTGTAGGGTCTCCTGCTTGGGCGGGGGGGGGTTGGACTAGATGACCTACAAGGTCCCTTCCAACTCTGTTCATCTGTTAAGAACTTCTGTTGTTAAGTGAATCATGCCCAATTTTACGACTGTTTCCGCTGTGGTTGTTACGTGAATCGGCCCAGTTAAGCGAATCACACGTTCGTTAAGCGAATCCGGCTTCTCTCCTTGACTTCGCTTTTTGGAAGCCGGCTGGGAAGGTCTCAAACAGTGACCGCGTGACCCTGGGACCCTGCAGTGGGTGCAAATACACACCAGTTGCCGAGCACCCAAATTTTGATTATATAACCATATGAATGCTGCAACGATTGTGAGTGTGAGGAGTGGTTGTAAATCCCTTTTTTCAGTGTTATCGTTACTTCGAATGGTCACTAAAAGAATCGTCGTAAGTCCAGGACCGCCTATATAGGGGCGAGAGACCCGGCCTCCCCATCTCCCAGCTGGCTGCATTGCACCTCCATCTGTTTGGCCAGTGAACGTTTAACACATTATTGTTGTTGTTATTGTATGTCAAACATTTATATGGCTGCCCATCTTCAGTGAAACTTTGGTGCCTCACAACCCCCAAATAAATACAAGATACAGGTAGTCCTCAATTTATAACCATTCATTTAGTGACCACTGAAAGTTACAATGGCATTGAAAAAAGTGACTTATGACCATTTTTCACACTTATGACCGCTGCAGCACCCCCGAGGTCACGTGATCAAAATTCGGATGCTTGGCAAGTGACTCATATTTATGACGGTCATAGTGTCCCGGGGTTGTGTGACCTCCTTTTGTGACCTTCTGACAAGGAAAGTCAATGGGGAAGCCAGGTTTACTTAACAACCGTGTTCCTAATTTAACAGCTGCAGTGATTCACTTAACAACTATGGCAAGAAAGGTTGTATAATGGGGCAAAACTCACTTAACAACGGTCTTGCTTAGCAACATAATTTTCTTCTCAATTGTAAGTCGAGGACTGCCTGCATAGCAACAATGAAATAAAATCCTTCAAAACAACAAGACCTCATCCCGGGATACCCAGGCCATCATTCAGCAGATCTGGGGAGGGTCCCAACCCCACCTCCCAGTGCATTATGGGAGTTTAGCTTGAAATTTATTTTGGGCTCCCACAAAGAGAGAGAGAGAGAGAGAGAGAGAGAGAGAGAGAGAGAGAGAGAGAGAAAGCTGGAAAAATAACAATAGCCAGACTGAAGCAGGCGTCCTGGGAGGACGAGCTGACCCCCTCCCCTTAAACCCCCCAGAATTTGAATCCCCCCTCCTTTTCTGTGCTGCCCTTCTTTGCAAGCCGGACCCGTGCTGCTCCCGCTGAGAATCTGGCTGCAGCACCGAACAGCCTTCGCCAGGGTACAGCTGGCAGGACCCCTTCCCCTGTCAGCAGAACCAGAGCCAAAGAGCCAGCCTCCCAGCCCACCGACCCAAATGCAAGGGGCCGTCTTTGGGGCTGGTCTGGCAGGCAGAAACGTAAGGCAAGACCTCCCTCAGGTGGGTTTCCCTTGGCCGGGGCTCACGTCCCCCCCCCCAATTAGAGCTGCTAAGAAAACACGGGTTTCAAAGCCAATGGAGGAAAATCATCTTTGCTGGATCGAACATGGTGCCCATGTTTGTTTAATCAAACCCAGATGCTGAGGGGGGGGGGGGGGGGGGGGGGGGGGGGGGAGAGGGAAGAATAAAGGGGAAGCTTGTGTCAGGAAGGCCTGGGTTGGGGGGGAGGCTGGCTGGCTCCTGAAGTGGGTGGATGGTGGGGGGCAGGAAAGGCGAGGGGCTTGGCGAGGGGAAACACTGGGGGCCGAAGGAAGCCGGCTTCTGATTTTGGAAACTTGAAACTGATCCAGGGTCTGCTGCGAGAGCAGGCAGCGTCTCGGGGAAAAGAGGGGCCGGGATCGCTCTGTTGCCTGCTTCTCCCCCACGGCAGCCTTCGGGGTGAGGCGGCGCATGCAAACATTTAGGCATCTCTATCCAAGAATCCCTAAATGCACAAGCCGCCGACACCATTTCTGCAGAGTAAAAAGTTGCACAGAGGGTCTTTCTGCATGTGTGAATGCATTCAGAACCTGAAAATGGGGAGCATGGCAGGGCAGAAATCTGGATCTCTATTATCTATCTTTGGCAGAAACCAGAGCTTCCCATATTTCCCACAGCCATAAAGGCCCTTTTATTCATCCCAGCGGAATTTCCCCCCCTACTCTCCCTTACAGGATTCTTCCAACTCAGAAATATTCTTGGCTCTCTTTGCAGGCACCCGTAATTGAGCTGTTCTCCTCCCGTGTTTTCATGTCCATGAAGGACTGCGAAGGCCCTTCCAAAAGCCCTTTTCCTTCTTTTCGGTAAATACTCCACGGTCGATTCGGAGGTATATTTTGGATTTTCTCTTGCTGAACTGTCTCATTTCAGCATCAATTTTTTCACTAGTGGGAAACGTTAGTTTCTAGGAAATGTTGATATTTATTTGAATCCATTCTTCCTTTCGTTCTCCCAGTACCTCCTGTGCCATCAGGCAATCTCTGGGTACAAGAGAGGCACCCCTCATACTTAATGCCAAGCCTCTCCTTATGATATGGGTCTTCCGTTTGCTTCTGGGTTCAATTCAAGCTATTGATTATGACCCATAAAACCTTATATGGCTATTTGAGGGACTTTTTCTATCCGTCATATCAGAGGGGCATGTTAAGGGTCCAGGAAGAGACCCCTTTCTGCCATGGCACATATACCCCCCCCCCTTTGGGAACATCATCTCCTCTTAGGTTAGATCTTGGCCCCAGAGCATCGGATTTGGGGGGCCCGTGTGGGTGTGGAATTTGCAAAAGGAATACATTGTCCATAAGCTGTTGGTTGGCATTCTCCCGTGTTTCATATTTCTGGTTAATCGGTTTCAATTATTTCAACTTTTTCATGGTTTTTATTTCTACGATTTCTTTTCTTTTTTGTTATTTGGATTCACGAGCCACCCAGAGTCTCACAGAAGAGACCGATGGTTATATACATTTGCAGGAAATAAATAAATATCCATGTTTTCCTCTTTCGAAATGATGAACAGCTGCACAGAAATCATAAGCGTGCATTCCATTTGGCAGAAAGACATCGTGATCTGTCACCACAGAAAGATTCTGCATGTCAGCTTGTTTCACTAAGGGATTCCTTGAAATGGGCCACCGGGCCAGCAGAAGGGAGGTTAGCCCACAGCAACCAAGTCCAGATTGTGAAGCTCATCTATGGCAAAAGCCAATTGCCTGAAGTATCTAAGCCAGGAGTCTCCAAACTTGGTAACTTTGTGGACTTCAATTCCCAGAATCCCTTAGCCAACTGGGGCAGAGGCCTCCAAACTTTAAACGTTGTGGACTTCAACTGGCTCCATGCTGGCTAAGGAATTCTGGGAGTTGAAGTCCACAAGTCTTAAAGTTGCCACGTTTGGGGACCTGTGGTCTAAGCAAGCATAACATGAGATATGACCTACTACCAGTAGTGGGTTCTAAAACCCGTTGCTACCGGTTCTAAGAACCGGGCCGAACCGGGAAAAACCCACCGCTTCCTAATACCCAGGTTTATTGATTGTATTACCTATCACAAAGTAGCAAAATTAAGCATTCTTATTAAGTAGATTCATGTCATGTGATCAATAATTTGGATCAACACGGCCACTTGTGACAGTGATGAGATGTTTCTGCCAAGGTTAAGAGCAACCCATCTTCCAGGAGAACATAAGCGTGAAAAGGGACCTCAGACCAAGTCAACTTTCTGGTCTTCTCTGGAGAAGACTCGGGTTCCATCCAGCTTAGACTCTTCTCAACCTTCTTAAAACCAGATTCCTGGATGACTCACCATCACGAGATCCCTTCTTGCTACATTTTCATCAGGATGGCTGGAACGGTGAACCTCTGCAAAGAACCATCCTCCTGGGTGGGAATTCCGACAGTCACAGAACCAAAGTCTCTGGAGAGAAACAAGGAGCAAATGAAGGTGAATCTACGTATCCCAGGATAATGTTACAGGATCCAATCTGGGTCGGTCACTGGAGCCAAAGGTTTATTCTTCCAAGCTTTCAAACTCATACTGGAGCCCATCCTCAGGGAACTTCTCTTTCTCTCTCTCTCTCTCTCTCTCTCTCTCTCTCTCTCTCTCTCTCCTTCCCTCCCTCCCTCCCTCTCTCTCTCTCCAGAATATGTGCCGTGGGCTGTTCTATGTGTTGTATTTGGAATGGAATGGAATGGAATGGAATGGAATGGCAGGGAAGGGGAGGGGAGGGGAGGGGAGGAGAGGAGAAGAGAAGAGAAGAGAAGAGAAGAGAAGAGAAGAGAAGAGAAGAGAAGAGAAGAGAAGAGAAGAGAAGAGAAGAGAAGAGAAGAGAAGAGAAGAGAAGAGAAGAGAAGAGAAGAGAAGAGAAGAGAAGAGGAGAAGAGATGGAAAGACCTTGGAGGTCTTCTGGTCCAACCCCCTGCTCAGGCAGGAGACCCTATCCCAGGGGTGTCAAACTCGATTTCATTGAGAGCCACATCAGGGTAGTGTTTGACATTGGGGGGGCGTGGTCAGGATGGGCGTGGCCAGCTCAACATCACTCGTGTCAGGGGAGCCTGTGATGGCCTGAGCGCTCTGCCAGCGAAAACGGGCTCCCAAGCTCCGTTTTCGGCTGCCACAGCCTCCTGCAACCCTCTGCCAGTGAAAACGGAGCTCGGGAGGGCTGCAGGCCGGTCCTTCACTGTTTCCAGGGCGGCCCCACGGGCCAGATCTAAGTACCCTGCGGGCTGGATCTGGCCCCCGGGCCTTGAGTTTGACACCCCTGCCCTATACCATTCCACACAAATGGTTGTCCAGTCTCCAGTGAAGGAGCACCCACAACTTCTGGAGGGAAGTCATTCCACTGACTAATTGTTCTCACTATCAACGCATTCCTCTTTAGTTCTAGGTTGCTTCTTTCCTTGGTTAGTTTCCTTCCGTTGTTTCGTATCCTGTTTTGGAGAATAGGTCGACTCCCCTCTTCTTTGTGGTTCCTGGTTGTATGTGGTTTTGAGTTGTTAATTAGGATGGCCAGCTGTTAAGTTGTTAATTCTTGTTCTCTTGTAACCGTATAAACCATCTAACCATATAAATGCAATGTGCAGAACAGCCCAGGGCACATACTCTGCAGGGAGAGAGACGTTCCCTGAGGATGGGCTCCAACACGAGCCGGGAAGCTTGGAAAAATGAACCTTTGGTCCCGGTGACCGACTCAGATGGGATCCTCCCACACGTTAACTTCTGTCCGCATGATCACACACTCTGCCCGTAAACTCTTGGCAATGTGGCCATGTTTAGCTGGGAACAAGGACCGGGAAGGGCGCCTCCAGCCCCCGAGAACCCCCTGGGTGCCCCTGGCCTTCCCATAGCCAGATCTGACCATCCTTCTTATTCACAAACCCCCCTTCTTTGCATTGTCCTCTGGGAGGCTTCCCAGCCCTTGACCCACCAGCGGTTGGGAAGAGGAGTCCCTCTGAGTCCAAGGAAGGGCTGGCAGCCTCTTCTGCGGTTGGGCTTGGGCAGAGAGCCAAGGCGGCACCTCTGCTTCTCCATAATCACAGCCCCATTTCTCCAGTGGGTGCCAATCCCGTCAAGCAGGGGTCTCCAATGTTAGCCTCTTTAGGACTTGTGGACTTCAACTCCCAGAATTTCTAGCCAGCATGAATTCTGGGAATTGAAGTGCTGGCTGGGGAATTCTGGGAGTTGGTGTCCACAAGTCTCAAAGTTGCCAAGTTTGGAGACCTCTGCCACATGCCCCCCCCTCCTCTCCACACACCTCAATCCTTTCTATCACTGATGACGTTACCTAGCTGGGTCATGAAACATCTGCAAGAAAACAGCCAAGCTCAGAGAGCACCAAGGACCCCACAGTCCTTCCTCCCCACCCCTCTCCTCCTCCTGATGCTTGTTTGGGCAGGCCACAGAGGTGATTGGACCAGCTGTGCTCCAGAGATCAGTGGATCCCCTTGACTGATTTCCAGCTCTTTTTAATGTTTAATTCTTTGTAATTCAACATTTTATTACTTCATCCAAATACGATATAAAGCACAAAATACGAAAGAAAATAAGGGAAAAAATAAGGGGGGGAAAGGGGAAGAGAAAAGTGTAGAGTAAAGGGAAAAAACAAAGAAAACACCTTGACTTCCGATTCCTTTTGGTGCAGTAGAATAAGATAATAGCATCAAATCTCAACTTTTTACTGTTATATAATAATATAAAGTAGCCATTTTTATATCAATAAACCTATCTAATCCACCAAACCCAAGATCCCAGCTTCATGGCTTGCTGTGTCTGAAAGCTCCCTGCTACTGGACACAGGAAGACAGAGACCCCAAAAAATTCCTCAACCTTGGCAGCTTTAAGGAGGGTGGACCAACTCCCAGGATTCCCCAGGCAGCAGGCTGGCTGGGGGATTCTGGGAGTTGAAGTCCACGCATTTTAAAGGGACCAAGGTCAAGAAACTCTGCCCTACAGCCAAACACCACCCAGAAACTTCTTTCTTTGATTTTTTAGCTGAAAACGTTGATGGTCCACCCAAAGGATCTTGTGGCAGGTTGTTCCCCTTGCTAATCACACCGACTGTATGGATTGTTTTATTTTAAATTTTGTATATGGTACGTCAGCCAAAGGTGTAATGGAGCTGGGCAGCTTACAAATGTAAACAAACAAACAAGAAACAAATAAATAATACATACATTTAAGGAAAAAAATAAAATACCAAGAGTTGGTGAAAAATCCATTTTAGGGTGGAAATATTGCCAAACTGCAGCATATATTCTGAGTTTTTATGTTATTTAGTTACTGGATTTCCAGTCTGCCCAGTTATCCAATTCTGAGTACTGTAATGTACACTTCCCCAAATCCATAACTCGAGCAAAACAGACAGAAAAGAAAATAAACTAAATGAACGCAATATTGCTCATTGCAAAATCAACCGAAAACGAAAACTTCTGATGTTACAATACAGCCCTAGAAAATCTAAACACTGGAAGCCAAAGGAACGTGAGCTCAGCCCTGCCTGAAGGCTCCATGACACAGCCAGGCCTTTAACAAACTTTCTGGAAACCAGGGTCAGGGCGAGAGTTGTTGTTGTTGTTGTTGTTGTTGTTGTTGTGTGTAACTTCATTCTTTTTTGTTTTTCCAGCCAAGCAAAATAATTCCACAGTGCCTTTCCAAATTCCAAGGCCTGGCTCGGCCACCCTCCCTGTCCCTCAATTCCTGCCACCCCGTGCCCTCCCAATGTCTCCCCAGGAGCAGTGCCTGCCCCCCCCAAAGGTTTGCCCATCAGACACCCTCCCCACCCCACCCCCGGCCCAGCTGTGGGTTCTAATCCTGGAGAGCGAGGGCCAACAATTCCTATCCCACTGACAGGTTCAAACACCTGGGCCAGTTTCCTGCTTGCTTTTTTCAAAGTTCCCCAATTCTGCCCAAGGCAGGTGCTGCAGGGGCTTCTGCCCCCTCCCCTCACTTCCCCATGAAGAAAGGGGGGGGGTTTCTCGGCAGAGGACCTGTTCCCCCAGCCTCACTTTCCCACCGAGACACGAGGCGAGGGATGTGGGGCCAGCACAGGCTTTGCCAACTGGGTCCCCCTCGCCTCTCCTGCCCTGCTGCTCCCCACAATTGAGGCTTGGCTGGCTGCTTTCCTCGGTCCCCCTTGAACCCACCACCCCCGGCAAAGACCCCTGCAGAAGGCTGTGCTGTCTTCATTGCTCCTAGCCAGCTTCTGTTCAAGAGGCTGCCATCCACAAAGTGTGAAGAGGAAACCAAGCAGCTGAACTTTCCTGACAGTGAGGACAATTAATCAGTGGAACAGCTTGCCACTAGAAGTTGTGGGTGCTCCATCACTGGAGGATTTTAAGAAGAGATTGGACAACCACTTCTCTGAAATGGTATAGGGCAGTGATGGCGAACCGATGGCGCGCCATATCTGAGGGCACGCGAGGCGTTGCCCTATGTCAGCTCCAGCGCGCATGTGCACGCTGCCCAGCTGTTTTTCGGCCTTCCGGAGGGCGGGGGGGAGGGAGGTCGTTTTCACCTTCCCCAGGCTTCAGGAAAGCCTCCGGAGCCTGTGGATGGCGAAAAACGGACCCAACGGCCCAACCAGAAGTTCGGGCCGTTTTTCACCATCCCCAGGCTTCAGGAGGCTTCAGTGAGTCCTGCGCGCATGCACGGGGGGGGCAGCACGGGGGTCGTGCACACATGCGCGGGGGGCATTGCATTATGGGTGTGGGCACGCACGTACACGCTATTGTGCGCGCGCATGCCCTTTTGGCACCCGACCAAAAAAAGGTTTGCCATCACTGGTATAGGGTCTCCTACTTGAGCAGGGGGTTGGACTAGAAGACCTCCGAGGTCCCTTTCAATTCTATTATTCTGAAGATGGACAAACCCAGCCTCCACCACCTGCCTGAGTGGGACCCCTACTTGGCACAACACACAGTCAATCAGAATAGACCTGCAAGGTACCTTGGAGGTCATCTAGTCCAACCCCCTGCTCAAGCGGGAGACCCTATACCATTTCAGACAAATGGTTGTCCAGTCTCTTCTTAAAATCCTCCAGTGATGGAGCACCCACAACTTCTGGAGGGAAGCCGTTCCACCGATTGATTTTTCTAACTGTCAGAAAATTTCTCCTTAGTTCTAGATTGGATCTCCTCTTGATTAATTTCCACCCATTGTTTCTTGTCCTGCCTTCAGGTGCTTTGGAGAATAGCTTGACTCCCTCCTCTTTGTGGCAGCCTCTCAAATACTAGAATACTACCATCATGTCCCCCTTGGTCCTTCTTTTCTTAGACTAGCCAAACCCAAATCCTGCAACCGTTCTTCATATGTTTTAGTCTCCAGGCCTTTAATCATCTTAGTTGCTCTTCTCTGCACTTTTTCCAAAGTCTCAACATTTTTTTTGTAATGTGGGGACCAAAACTGGATGCTGCATTCCAGGTGGGGCCTTACTAAGGCTTTATAAAGCAGGTCTCTATAAGGGTCTTATAAACAGGGTCTTCTGGATCCTGGCAGGGAAACTCTGGCAACCCCCCCCACAACCCCCCCCCCCCAGTGCTCAGAATGCTGACATCCATCATTTGGGGAAAGGAAGCGCCTCCGAATTCAGCAGAAGCCAGAATTCCCTTCGGTGCCTCTAAAGAAGGCCAACAGGTTCTTCACTGGAAGAAAATAACAGACTTCCATATAATCAGGAAGTCTTGCGCACGATAATCAGGGTGGTATATAATCTTTTCTTCCTGAGGCCCCGTTGAGTAAGTTGCAATTCTCAGAGTTCCCAAGAAGGGCTGGGGAGGCTGGGAACTGTGATCCGGGCATGGCAGGGGTGTGTTGGGGGTGGGGGGGGTGGGGAGATTTAGCAGAAGAGGAAGGAAACCCTTTGGGGACAGTCCCAGCCTCTCCCTCCCGCAACAGGAAGGGAAGCCAGCCGAGAGAACCGGGGCTGGCATCTCCTGGCCACGTTGTGCCCCTCAGTGGTGTGGGGAAAGGGAGGGGGCCTGACCCCTTTTTCCTGGGGAGGCCAAGGGCTGTGCAGGGCTGTCCTCTGTTCGTCCTGGATGAGGTTCCTTGGGGTGGGCAGAGGGTCCATCTGAATGCAGCCAAAAAAACTGCTACAATCCTGGGTTGTGTAAACAGAGGCATAGAATCAAGATCACCTGAAGTAATAGTACCGCTTTGTAAAGCCTTAGTAAGGCCACACCTGGAATATTGCATCCAGTTTTGGTCCCCACATTACAAAAAAGATGTTGAGACTTTGGGAAAAAGTGCAAAGAAGAGCAACTAAGATGATCAAAGGCCTGGAGACTAAAACATACGAAGAACGCTTGCAGGATTTGGGTTTGGCTAGTTTAATGAAAAGAAGGACATGAGAGCAGTCTTCCAGGATTTGAGGGGCTGCCCCAAAGAAGAGGGGGTCGATTTATTTTCCAAAGCACCAGGCCAAGAATGGATGGAAACTAACCAAGGGGAGAAGCAACCTCGAATTAAGGAGAAACTTCCTAACAGGGAGAACAATTAACCGATGGAACAGAAGTTGCCTCCAGACATTGTGGGTGCTTCATCACTGGAAATTTTTAAGAAGAGACTGGACAGTCACTTGTCTGAAATGGGATAGGATTCCCCCCCCCTTGGACTAGAAGACCTCCAAGGTCCCTTCCAGCTCTGTTCTGATCATTAGAGTCCCTTGGGAGTTGGGCGGCATACAAATTTAATAAATAATAATAATTATTCTGATTATGTTCTGATAATGAAACCTCCAAGGTCCCTTCCAGCTCTGTCATTCTGTACTCAGACTGTGCCTCCTTCATCAACCAGTGGGACCATGGAGGACAGCTGCCCATTGGAGGCCACTCAAATGTCACTTCCCATACCCCATTTCTAATGGGAAGATGACCCCCATCTTGTCTTGCAGAGCCTGGCTGGTCAGAGGCTCACGGACACAGAGGGGCAGCCGAGGAGGCACCGTGCAGCCCCAGGGTTGTTTTCCTTTGGGGCAGGGGAAAAGCAGGAGCAAAATGCTGGAAATCAAGCTCATGGGGATGGGGGGGGAGATCTTCTGAGTCCCCCTCCTGCCCTGACACTGGGTTCCACCACACCGTGTGGCTGGCTGACGTTCCATGTTCACTGCAGCTCTTCCACCACCTATCCAAGTCCACCCATCTTAAAGCATGTGGGCTGGGGAATTCTGGGAACTGAAGTCTTCCCATCTTAAAGCATGGGGAATTCTGGCAGTTGAAGTCCTTCCATCTTAAAGATGCTGGCCTGGGGATTCTGGGAACTGAAGTCCACTCATCTTAAAGCATGCTGGCCGGGGGGATTGTGGGAGTTAATCCACCTATCTTCACGTTGCCAAGTTTAATAAACACTGCTCCTAAGTGAACAGCACTGGTAGAAGTTCAACTGTGGCACCATTATCTCCCCGCAAATCCCAGGGCCCACCTGCTCTTTATGTACCCAGGTTCATCCGCAGGGAGGCAAGATCCCCCAGAAACCCTGGCTCAGCACAGCAAAAAGGCCTTGCAACCTTTGGGGTGGGGGTGGGGGGGCATCTTCTGTGTTCACTTGGGCTGGTTTAATGCTTGGCCTCCCCGGGGCGGCACCTCCATTGGCACCCTTATCTGGCCCTCTCTAATCTTAGCCCTTTTACAAGCTGTGAGGATTAGAACTGCTGAGTGGAGAAAAGTGTGTGTGTGTGTGTGTGTGTGTGTGTGTGTGTGTGTGTGTGTGTGTTTGTGTGAGTGTGTGAGTGTGTGTGTATGCCCACGCATGTCTGGTGGTATCCAACTCTGCTAAGATTCAGGCTGGATTAAGTTTTGAAAAGTTTGGCTGAGGCATTCCCCCAGTTTGATGGACCGTTTTGCCCTCCTGTGGAAATAGAACACCCATAGGTTGAAGCTCTGCCTTCTGCGGCAGCTGCCAAAAGAGCCAACACAGATCTAGGCTGCATCAACAGAGGGATAGAATCAAGATCACACGAAGTGTTAATAGCAATAGCACTTAGACTTATATACCGCTTTACAGTGCTTTACAGCACTCTCTAAGCGGTTCACAGAGTCAGCATATTGCCCCCAACAATCTGGGTCCTCATTTTACCCACCTCGGAAGGATGGAAGGCTGAGTCAACCTTGAGCCGGTGAGATTTGAACCGCTGAACTGCTGAACAGTCAGCTGAAGTAGCCTGCAGTACTGCACTCTAACCACTGCGCCACCTCGGCTCTTAATGCCTCGGTAAGGCCACACTTGGAATCCTGCATCCAGTTTTGGTCACCATGATGTAAAAAAGGTGTTGAGACTCTAGAAAGAGTGCAGAGAAGAGCAACCAAGAGGATTAGGGGACTGGAGGCTAAAACATAGGGAGAATTGTTGCAAGGAATTGGGTATCACTAGTCTAGTAAAAACAAAGACTAGGGGGGACATGACAGCAGTCTTCCAATATCTCAGGGGCTGCCCCAAAGAAGAGGGGGGCTCAACCTATTCTCCAAAGCACCTGAGGGCAGGAGAAGAAGCAATGGGTGGAAACTGATCAAGGAGAGAAGCAACCTAGAACTATGGAGAAATTTTCTGACAGGGAGAACAATTAACCAGTGGAACAGAAGTTGCCTCCAGAAGTTGTGGGTGCTTCATCACTGGAGGTTTTTAAGAAGAGACTGGACATCCACCTGTCTGGAATGACATAGGATCTCCTGCTCAAGCAGGGGGTTGGACTGGAAGACCTCCAAGGTCCCTTCCATCTCTATTCTGATTATTAGTCTGATTATTAGTCTGATGATGAGGATGATTATCCGCTCAGTCTGATGGACCATTTTTCCTTCCTGTGGAAGAATGTGCATAGATTGAAAGTTTGTCCGGAAATTTCTTTCCCTACACACTGGACAAGCAAATGTGCTGTTTGCTGCAAATTCTCCATCCTTCCCTTCTAGACGCTTCCCAGTATTAAGCACAGCATCCCCCCCCCCACCCTCCTGCTCTGCCATTCTTCACTGCAGCTTGGCAAACAATCAGTCGAGATAAATTATGACTCTGCAAGAAGTAAACATTCGCAAGGCGGATAACTTGGGAAGGAAACTTCAGGCACCAGACAGCAACTCCAGGTGGAATGCCTGAGGAAGAAAGCTGCAGAAAAATGCCACCCGGCCACGTTCAGCCCGGAAAGGGAAGCTGTGTGTGTGTGTGAGGGGGGGGGTGTCTGCAGGGAAGTCAAGGCCCAAACTTTGCAAGAATGCTCCCCAAAACTTTTTTTTTGGATCATCCATGTTGCTGGAAACCCAAAGGGGTAGGACCTCCTGCTCACCAGAGCTGACCTCCAAGAAAATTTGGTCCACAAGGTTTTTGCAGCGGTGTGTGTGTGTGTGTGTGTGTGCAGAAAGACAAGGAAGCTCTTGCGCATCTGACAGAAAAGTAAGAGCTGGTTCATCTGCACTGCATTACTGGTTGACAGAAAATCAACGGAGTTAGTAATGTGAGGTCTTTTGTCCTTGTTACCCACAACAGCCATCCAGGCCACAGAACAGGTTTTGCTGCTTGAGCAGAACTGAAACAAAAGACCCTTTGAAGACCCCCCCTCCTGTCACCATTCGAGGCTGCCCCCTCCAGCTCCTCTGCCTTTCCCTTCCTGGACAACACAGCAGTGTCAACCCATCAGGTGCCCAGATGTGGCGTGTTGGTAATCCAGGCTGCCCGAAACATGCGGGGCTGGGGAAGATGGGTTTCAGGCAACAGCTGTCCTGGCTTCTGCAGGAAGCGGGGGAGGGCATTGGTTGGCCATTGGGAGGGCTGGAGGATCCCTGGCTGCTCTGCCCCAGGGACCCCCTTACATTACTGGGACGCTGCAAGCAGCTAGGCCTCACTGCTTTGTCACTGCTCCAGGAAGACCCTTCCCTGGCCAAGGCTGGCCGAGAGGGGGACTGCAGACCCAATGCCCACAAAGAAGCTGACCCCTTCTGCCCCTTACAGAATGACAGAATTGGAAGGGACCTTGGAGGCCTTCTAGTCCAACCCCTTGCTCAAGCAGGAGACCCTATGCCATTCCAAACAAATGGTTGTCCAATCTCTTCTTAAAGACCTCCAGTGATGGAGCACCCACAACCTCTGGAGGCAAATTGTTCCAACTGTTAGGAAGTTTCTCCTTACTTCCAGGTTGCTTCTCTCCTTGATTCGTTTCCATCCCTTGCTTCTTGTCCTGCCTTCTGGTGCTTTGGAGAATAGGTTGAGCCCCTCTTCTCTCTGGCAGCCCCTCAAATATTGGAAGTCCACTATCATGTCTCCCCTAGTTAGCCCAGAAACACCTGCTGATTAACTCTGGGGGGGGCCTTCTGTTCTGGCTGCATCCCAATCAATCTGCCAGGAGCCACATCTGTCCATCCATCATCTGTCCGTCCATCCATCCACCATCCATCCATCCACCATCCATCCACCCATCCACCCATCCACCATCCACCCATCCATCCATCCACCACCATCCATCCATCCATCCATCCACCATCCATCCACCCATCCACCATCCATCCATCCACCACCATCCATCCATCCATCCACCATCCATCCACCATCCATCCACCATCCACCATCCACCATCCACCCATTTATTTATTTATTTATTTATTTTATAAAATTTATATGCCTATATGTTCTGGCTGCATCCCAATCAACCTGCCAGGAGCCACATCTGTCCATCCATCATCTGTCCGTCCATCCATCCACCATCCATCCATCCACCATCCATCCACCCATCCATCCATCCATCCATCCATCAGGGCTTGTGGATCTAACTCTATTGTTCTGTTCTGTTATTCTTTCTATGACTACATATATCCATCCCATGAAGGCCAAAGAATGTCTGGAATGGTATAGGCTCTCATCCATCCATCCATCCATCCATCCATCCATCCATCCATCCACCATCCATCCATCCATCCATCCATCCCTCTGCTTTGGGGAAGATGGAAGGACCATAACTTCTGTCCTTGCAGCATGAGCTGGGTGCCTGTGACAGACAAGAGACTGGCTTGGCAGCGTGTCCAAGCCCCCCATCCCTTCCCCTCCCCCCCCCAGAAAATGGAGGAAATCTGTCAACAATTAGACTAGGACCTGTCTTTTTCTTCCAGATGTCTCAGAACGGAGGGTTCAAAGGATGGAAGAAATAGCAGGAAAGCACCAGGGCTGCCCAGTGGGAAAGCCCCCCCTCCACCTCCCCAAGGTCTGGCCCAGAGACAGCCCCCCTCCTCTCCCACAGAGGGCACAGCCCCCTCCTCCCCATCTTGGCCCCTGGAACCAGCCCCCAGCTCCCTTGCCTGGCTATGGGAGAAGGCCAAGCAGCTGCCTCAGGCAGAAAGGGCCAGCTGGAGGGGGGGGCAACAGCTGCAGCCCCCCCATCCGCATGGGAGTCCAACCACAAGCAGCCTTTGGGGGGGGGGGGCGGAAGGAATCTTTCCCTGCTTCCCTGTCCAGTCACGTTCTCTTCTTCTGCATTTCGTTAGTAATTTATTAATGGCCTAAAATAAGGAAATGGGAAGGGGGGGGGACCAAGCCATTGAGATGCTGTGCACCCCTCCCCACAGGCAATGGAGAGCTTGCAAATCTCAGTACAGGTGGCCCTCAACCTCCGACCACAATTGAGCCCCAAATTTATGTCGTTAAGCGAGACATTTGTTAAGTGAGCTTGGCCCCCGTTTTATGACTTTTCTTGCCAGATTTCTTTTTTCTTTTCTTTTTTTTAAATTTTTATTGATTTTATTTTTAAAACTACAAAACAATACACACAAACAAACAAAGACCTACATCCACATATAAACATAAATACACTTTTAACAACAGTTTCGTCTCAGTATATAATCTATTATTTACATTTTTCCCTTTTACTCTTCTCTAATTGTTTTCACATTTGTTGACCTATCTATCTATTTACATATTTCTGTTTTTAAGTGAATCACTGCAGTTCTTAAATTAGTAACACGGTCGTTAAGTGAATCCGGCTTCCCCCTTGACTTTGCTGGTCAGAAGGTCGCAAAAGGGGATCAAGTGACCTCTGGGGACACTGCAAACGGTCACAAATGCGAGTCAGTTGCCAAGCATCCGAATGTAAATCACGTGACCCTCTGGGGATGCTGTGTGAAAAGTGTGAAAAAAGGTCATAAGTCACTTTCTTCAGTGCCGGTGCAACTTCGAACGGTCACTAAATGAATTGTTGTAAGTCGAGGACTACCTGTAAGTGGCAGGCAGGGCAGGGAAGTGGGGAGGAGAAAGGAAAACCGAGACGAGGCCCAAACGAAAATCTCCAAAGTGTTAATCTGCTAAGTGTGAAAATTGGCAGCAGCACTCAGTGGCACGAAGCCCCGGGGAGGGAGGGGGCTTTCTTGGGGGCTCAACCCACCCTGCATAGTTATGGCCATATTGCCCGGCTCTAGATGGCCCCTCCCTCCCTCCCTCCCTCCCTCTTTCTCCCCCTCCTGCAAAGGCTCTTGACTTCGCCCAACCGCAAAACAAGGACCCTCTTTGTGCCCGAATCAGCCAGAAGAGCTACCCGCTGCCAAGGCTGTTGGAACTACTCACCAACCGGGATGCCAAGGGAACAGGTCTTGCCAAGGCAATCACAGCCCTGGCTGGGGATGATGGGACCTGATCTGGCACTTCTGGTGCTTTCCCAGTATCCGCTTTGCTTCTGGGGTCCCTCCGCGGTCCCCCAGCCCCTTCTCCATGGACTGAAGGTCCCCCAGTCCAGGCCCTCCCTGGTCAAACCCTGTTGTCTGCTGTTCGCCGTCCCTCTGCCCCCTAGCCTTTGGGGCAGGGTGGTGCAATCAAAACTCTGCTTCTTATGGGCATCCCTGGGTACATACCAGGGGCCACATCAAATCTACAGCCTGGGCAGAGCCCCCCGTTCATCCTGGCTGCAAAGGGACCTTAAAATCAAAGTGGGGTTCTGTGCAGAGAATGGGGTGCAGGGCAGTGGTGGGGAGGGGTTCCCTACATAGGAGCATGACACCCCCTCCCCGAAATTCTCCGGACTTCAAAAGAGCCTCAGAAGAAGGAAGGGAGCCCGGGGCCTCCAGCAATGATTCCTTTTGCCATTTCATAGGCGCCTGTGGTTGTGTGTCTGCACACGCGTGTGTGTTTGTGTGTGTGCAGATTTCTACGCCAAAGCCCACCAATTCTGCAATCAGAACAAAGATAGGAATATTGGTTCCTCTCGCTCCCCTCACCCCGCCCAAATTATTTCCAGATGCAGCATTTGGGCTTCTGCAAATGTTTGGCAGATGCAGGAGTTGGAAGGGGGAAAACTATCTGAAGCATGTGGGGTCTGGGGGGGGGTTATGGGGAGGGGGGAGGGAGTGGATATAATTCGTAGCAGGCCAATTCAAAGCTTGGGGCTACAGAGAGACGTACAGGCAATCTTTGCCCAAAGAGGCCCCTTGGAAAGGGACCGAGAGGCTCTCTCTAATATCCTTAATATTCTTAAGCTGCTCTTAAGATGCCCTTAAAGGGATACCTTTCGGGATGATGGGCAGCATAAATAATAATTATAATAATAACAACAACAACAACCAAGAACCAAGAACAAGCCTTGCAGACTGATTCCATGAAAGCAAAACTTCAACGGGTCAGTAACAACAGCAAATGTTGCTTATGTGTGCAACGAGAAAGATGCAACAGTGGATCACCTCATCAGTGGCTGCAGCAAAATCTCAGAGAGATCCAGGCAGCATCTCCACCCTTTCCAAAGCTCGAGGGATGCCTACATTCATCTCACCGAAAGCCACTACACAGAGAAGAGAAACCTAGCATCTTCTGTCCCCCACCTCCACCCACCCCAGCTCAAAAACCATCCCTTGTTCCTTGAGGCTTGTTCTCTGCTTATTTATTTATTTATGAAATTTCAGCGTTGCCCTTCTTGTTGTCCAAAGTGACTCCATTCCCATTAGAGCCGTGTTTTTCAAACTGGGTGACTAGAAGAAGTGTGGACTTCCAGCCCCAGAATTCCCCAACCGTCGTGCTGCGAGTGGAAGTCTGGGCATCTTTTCAGTTGCCAAATTTGAGAAACCCTCCTTTGGAGCTTGGCTCCCATCCTTGTCCGCCCCTTGGGGGAGGAGGCCAAACGCTTTGCCATCATAGGACAGCATCCGGGTGATGGCCTGTTGCCTTCCCTCCTGCCTGCTTGCAGGGAGAGAGAGAGGAAAGGAGAAGGCAATCTGGACTTCTGCCATCTTTGGCCGGATGCCTCCCTGCCCAACTGCAACGAGAGAAAGAAGGATGGCAAGAAGCAACCGGGGTTTTTGCCATCTTTGGCTGGACGCCTCTCTACCCACAACAGGCCACTGGGAGGGACTCAGATCAACCTGCGTTTTTTTTTTTTGAAAAAGGAGAGAAAGCAGACTGGACTCTTCACACACACACACACACACACACACACACGTCCAGGGTGTTCCAGCCCCTGCACCATCTCCGGAGGGAAGGCCGAGCACGCTCCTTTCCTGGCTGGCATCTGAAAACCCTGAGGCGTTCCAGGGGCCTCTTGGGCAGAGCAGAGCCAAGCTCGAGGCGGGGGCTTCTGGGAAGGACCCTTCGGCTGCAACTGTAGCAGCTCCGAAGAGGTCCACGGCTGGCCAAACAGGCTTCTCTAACCTGGCAGCAACCAGGGCTGATGGGCCCTGTAGCTCAAGCTGGAGGTGCCAGGGGAGCCGCTTCTGCGCCTTAATTATTCAGGTGGGCTCCTTCATGTCCCGCCAGGCCATCCGGGATGCTTCGACTGACGATGCTGAATCTTGGGACGTTCCCTCTGTGGGCTCTTCTGGGAGAGAAGGCGGAGAGGCTGGCTTACTCCCCCAAAGTCAAGGAAGGAGAGGCTCTGGTTCATGGAGGCCACGTTACAGTCAAGGCCCTTCAGAGGTCAGCCAGACACACCCTGGTGCAGGAAATGCCCTCTGTAGAGTTTCCTGGTTTCTGCTTGACAAACTTTACACCACTCCACTCCACTCTCCACTCCACTGCACTTTACTCCACTCCTCCATTCTACTCCACTCCACTCCACTCCACTCCATTCCATTCCAATCCACCCCATTTCATTTCATTTCATTTCATTTCATTTCATTCCACTCCACTTTTCTCTTCTTCTCTTCTCTTCTCTTCTCTTCTCTTCTCTTCTCTTCTCTTCTCCTCTCCTCTCCTCTCCTCTCCTCCCCTCCCCTCCCCTCCTCTTCTTCTCTTTTCACTTCATTCCACTCCACTCTATTCTATTCCATTCCACTTTTCGGTTCACTTCACTTCACTCCACTCTTTCAAAATAGTGGATCCAGAATTTAAGAAAAAAAAAATTCTGTGACGTGTTGTTGAGCCCCTCTTCCCTTGATCAGCTGGCTTCCACTGACATCTCCTGACTCAGCTGCCTCCCACCTGGGGCTGTTGCCAAAGGCTCTTCTCCTTCAAGGACACGTTGGCCCAAGCAGGACCACCGGGCTACCAGCCTGGGAACCAGCCGCAGCACTGAATCAGCCACAGCACCTTCTAGCGTGACTCCGGATGCAAACCTGGAACATATGGGTCAAAATGCACAAAGACTCCCAGTTCAGCTCAGCTCTCAGCCGTGTTCAGACAACACCCCTAACCAGGTCAGCCCAGAAACTTCCATTGGCCCAAATGAGTGGGCTGGCTGGTTCCTTCAAAACATTCTGAGTATTTTTAGGCGTGTTGTGCTAATTCAACTACACATAGCTCTTGACTTACAACAGTTTGTTTGGTGATTGTTCAAAGTTACAACAACACTGAAAAAAGCGATTTACGGCCGTTTTTCACACTTACGACTGTTGCAGCAACAATGGCACGAAAGGTCATAAAATGGGGCGAAACTCACTTAGCAGCTGCCTCTCTTAGCCATGGAGATTGTGGGCTCAACTGTGGCTGTGGGGTAGCTGCTGGTTCCACAGATCGGACGAGTCCAGAGAAAGGGCCCACTCAGAAAAGAGGCTTAGCAGGTGGTTTAGGAGCAAATCCCAGGGGATTAGAACCGGAGCCTCCGGCCGTTCTTCCCAAGGACAGATCTGCCATTAGCAAACTTCCTTTTTAGGAAGGCCCTGGCAATTCTGGGGCTCCCTGCTGCATTCAACGTGCTGTTTAGCTCTCCGGGGTTTTAAAAATAATATATCGTACGCGGCGGTGTTTGGCTATTTCTGCTGTCGAGCGGGCATGTTGTTTTGCATATTTCCAGCAGGGATTTAAGCTGAGCCCATCCCTGTAAAATGCCTCGAATCCTTAGAAGGCAACATAGCGTGTGAAACGGGTGACGGAGAGGGGCTGCATTCACACACGGTAGCTCTCCTGCTGTGAACTCATTCGGGCGAACCAAGACGAAAACTAGCAGATCACAGCCCTCTGCCTGGTTTTTGTGTGTGTGGCACCCAAAGGCCGTTTTATATGCATTTTATCTGCGCCACACATAAAGCTCAGCTGCTGTTTCAATTATACCGTCTGGACATTCTTGAAACCACCCTGCAGAAATCTTGGCTAAGCTCAAGCACCAAGAATGATGATAGGTGAGAGTTACTTCTGAGCAGAGGTAATTCTTGATTTAAAACCACTCACTGAGTGACCGTTTGAAGTTACAACGGCACTGAAAAAGTGCCTTGTGACCGTTTTTCACACTTACGACCATTGCAGCATCCCCCTGGTCAGACGATTCAGACGATTGGCAACTGACTCGTAATTGTGACGGTTGCATTGTCCCTGGGTCACATGATCCCCCTTTGCGACCTTCTGACAAGCAAAGTCAACAGGGAAGCCAGATTCACTTAACAACCGGGTGACTAACTTGACAAGCAGTGATTCACTTAACAACCATAGTAAGAAAGGTCATAAAATGGGGCAAAACGTAACAACTGTTTCACTTAACCACAGAAATTTTGGGCTCATCCGTGGTCGTAAGATGAGGGCTACCTGCCGTTTCTTTATTGTTGCTCACCTACAGACAGAATCTTGCCAGACTAAAGCCGCCGTCTGCATAACTGCTGGGAGGGTCCTTCCTTGCTCTCTTCTGTCCACCAGACATTCCAGGTTCTGCTGCTGCTTTGCATTCTGGGAAGCAGCCCCTCCCTCCTGGGACACCGGATTACATTCCCCCACAACCGCTGACTTACCCTTTAGTTATTTATTTGTTTGGTGTTTTTTTTTAATTTTTATTATTATTTTTTGCAATGTGGCTTAATACACGGAACCACAAAGNCCCCGCCGCCCTCCCATTAACCAAAGTTAAAAGTGACCGGCTTAGGCAGAGGGTGCGAATGGGTCCATCCCTCCACTCAGGGAAGGGAGGAGAGAAGGAAAGGGACCCTTGTGAAGATGGGAGGAAGATGCGAGATGCAGGCTTTCCTTCTGCATTGATGCTGCACACTTGCCCGGCTGTGCAGAATAGATTGAGCCATAAATTTACCAAGTGGGTTGGATGCTCAGCTGTAGCAATCTAATCGAGGTTGCCCCCAGGGAAGCCTGGCTTGACACGAGTGGCTGAAGGATGTTCTGGGAATCAGGCTCAAAATTCAGCAGCTTCCAAGGCTCAGCCAGCCACCTGTTCAGAGCCCCTGAAGGTTCGGCTCCGGTCTTTCCCTGGAGCTCCCCCCCCTTTTCTGTCTGCGGAGGGGGGCAAAACTCTTCCTTCCCTCCACAGACAACTCTTCCCATATGGAAATAATGTATAACATAGAATCACAGGGCTGGAAGGGACCTTAGAGGTCCTCCAATCCAACCCCCTGCTCAAGGCAGGAGACCTTATACCACTGAATTCAAATGGCTGTCCAGTCTCTTCTTAAAAACCTCCAGTGTAGGAGCATGAACAACTTCTTGTGGCAAGCAGTTCCACTGGTTAATAGTCCTCACTGTCAGGAAGTTTCTCCTTAATTCCAGGTTGCTTCTCTCCTTGATTAGTTTCCATCTGTTGCTTCTTGTCTTGTCTTTCCTTCAGGTGCTTTGGAGAATAGGTTGATACTGGAAGATTAACATATCACTCCAAGTCCTTCTCTTCACTAGACTAGACATGCCTAGTTCCCTTAACCATTCATCAGGCGATTTAGCCTCCAGACCCTGAATCCGAGATCCTGACCTCGATTCCATGGCCAGGCAAGCTTCCCAACCTGGGAAAATCCCTCCCTCAAGAAGGTCCAGTTGCCTTTTGGAAAAAGCACCTTTGGGAAAACCATGACCTGTAGGACTGTGAATCTCCATAGACTGCATCCAGTTGTGGTCACCACGATATAAAAAACATGTTGAGATTCTGGAAAAAGTGCAGAGAAGAGCAACAAAGAGGATTAGGGGACTGGAGGCTAAAACGTATGAAGAACGGTTGCAGGAACTGGGTATGTCTAGTTTAATGAAAAGAAGGACTGGGGGGACACGATAGCAGTCTTCCAATATTTGAGGGGCTGCCACAAAGAAGACGGGGTCCTGTTCTCTAAAGCATCTGAAGGCAGGACAAGAAGCAATGGGTGGAAACTGACCAAGGAGAGAAGCAACCTGGAACTAAGGAGGAATTTCCTAATGGTGAGAGCAATCAACCAGTGGAACAGCTTGCCATCAGAAGTTGTGGGTGCTTCATCACTGGAGACTTTTAAGAAGAGACTGGACAGTCACTTGTCTGAAATGGTATAGGGTCTCCCGCTTGAGCAAGGGGTTGGACTAGAAGACCTCCAAAGTCCCTTCCAGCTCTATTCTGATTGATTGCCCCCCTATTCGGCCTTATTCTTTGCCTGCCCAGAAAGGCTTCCAAAGAAGGAGTCTGGCTTTGCAGTCTTTAACAGCAACACTTCACCCAGCAAGTGAAAACCTTCTCCCTCCCTCTGCTGAAAGTCTGGCACCCCCCTCCCTCGCAGGGGCCCCCTTTGCCTTTCAATAAGCTTCTCTGTAACCTGAGCAGCCAAGCACGCCTGCTGGCTCTGTGCCCACCCTTGCCAAGGTGGCAGGAGACTGCCTTGACGTCCAATGCAAGCAAGCAAAGCCAACCTGCCCCTCCCCCAATCTTGGTTCTGCACGGGGACCCCTGCCGAAACATAAAGTTAGGATTTATCTCCTTAGCCAAGGCTCTGCCAACATCTCCAGCCGCTGCCAGCAAACCAGAAACTGGGACTCGGCTGCAGCTGCTCATCCTGCTTGCTCCCTTCCGACGACGGGCATAAGAGAGGAGAAAGGGTCCTTCGCTGCCCGTCACGTTTGCAAATGTTTCCTGGGTTAGCTCAGCATTACTAGGGAATCTCCCAGGGCGACAAAACAGTGCAAGGCAGCAGGAGTGCACACTTCTCGCACTGGCTACAGCGATGGGCGCCCCCCTCCCGTGATTTTCAACGCCCAGGAAACCCAGTTCACAAGCACCAAAAAGATACCTCTATAACCATCTGGTTTGGCACAGCAACCAAACAGGACAGTCACAGGCTTCAATGGGTGGTTAGGACTGCAGAAAAGACAGTGGCAACCAGACTGCCTTCCGCTGGGAACCCGTAACCTGCACGAGCCAGAAAGAAGGCTGAGAAAATATCCAGAGACCCCTCCCATCCTGGACATCAACTGCTTCAACTCCTCCCTTCGGGATGCAGCTATAGGGCACTGCATGCCCAAAGAAATTAGGCACAAATCCCTCATGCCATCACAATGCTTGCACCTAATTCCCACAGCTCTGTCTTATGCCTAAGGATATTTACTCATGTAGTAGGGCTGTATTGCTATTATCCTTCTCATCTTCCTGTCTTCCTCATCTCATCTTTCCTACTACCTTCTCCTATTGGTATCTATGATTTATCATAGTTGTTGTATCTTATGATTAATGATTGTAACTATGATCTATGATCTATGACCTATGGCTTTGTTGTTGGATGTACATTGAAAGCTTCTGCCTTGGAGACAAATTCCTTGTGTGTTCAATCACACTTGGCCAATAAAGAATTCTATTCTCTTCTCTTCTGTTCTGTTCTGTTCTGTTCTGTTCTGTTCTGTTCTGTTCTGTTCTGTTCTATTCTATTCTTCATTGGAATACTTCCAAGAGATACTATTTTCCTGGAAGCAAAAATTTATGGGACTACAGAGTAGACAAGTACCTGCCACCTAACATTCTATTCTATTCTATTCTATTCTATTCTATTCTATTCTATTATTCTATTCTATTCTATTCTATTCTATTCTATTCTATTCTATTCTATTCTATTCTATTCTATTCTATTCTATTAATTCTATTCCATTCCATTCCATTCTAAAAAAGGTTATAAGCATTGAGGATGGAACCTGCCAGCTTCTGAGTCCAGAGCTTGTACACTGCTCTGCCTACACCTTCCTGTACCTCTCAGTTGGGAGAGTCAGAGGTAACTTTGTGGGCCCATCAACCAAGCTGTGGACAATTGGTAATGGCGGCTTTGCAATAGAATTGGGAGGAGGGTCTTCTTTTTCTTGTTGGCACAAGCATCCCAGGGTTAAGCAATGGTGAAAGCATGCAAGGGTTTATTTATTTCTATCTCGCTTTTATTATTTTTACAAATAACGGAAGGCAACAAACATATTTAATATTCCTTCCTCCTCCTATTTTCCCCACAACAACAACACTTTGAGAGGGACTGGCCCAAACTCACCCAGCTGCCTTTCATGCCTAAGGCGGGACTAGAACTCACTGTCTCCTGGTCACTGGCCCAAAGTGACCCAGTCAGATTTCAAGATTAAGGCAGAGCTAGAACTCACCGTCTCGCACCTTCTAGCCTGGTACCTTAACCAGTAGACCAAACTACCTCTCATAACCCAAGGTGGTGAACATATCCAACACACCTTTCTCCTCTTTTTTTCCACATAACAACCACCCCATGGGCTGAGAGAGAGTTAGTCTGAGAGAAAGATCATCCACCTAGCTTGCATGGCTCAGGAGGGACTGGAACTCACTGTTTTCCTGGTGATCAGCCAGGGGTGAAATGCTACCGGTTCAGCCTGGTACGGGCGTACCGGTAGCGGCGCCCGCCGGTGGTTCGGAGAACCAGTAGCGACGGCAGTGCGAGGCTCCACCCACCCGCCTGGACATCGCCATTTTCTTGTTTTTTACCCTCTGTGCATGCGCAAAGCGTTCTGCGCATGCGCAGAGGGTGAAAAAGCCCGTGCACGAGCGGAACGCGGGTCAAAAAGCGTGCGCGCACACGAGCTAAGCGAGCGCTTCCGAACCGGTAGGGAAGGTAAGTAGATTTCACCGCTGTGATCAGCCCAACATCACCCAGCTGCCTTTCGTGCCTACAGTGGGACTAGAACTCACCGTCTCCTGGTGATTGGCCCAAAGTCACCCAACCAGTTTCACACCTAAGGTGGGACTAGAACTCCCAGTCTCCCAGTTTCTAGCTTTAACCACTAGACCAAATCACTGAAAATCCACCCATTGAGCAATCAGGAATGATCAAAGCCGCCCTGGGCCAGTGCAGGAGGGCCACAGGGTCCGTCCCACGTGGCTGGGTCCAGCGAGGAGGAAGCAGAGCATAAGGATTAGTCACTTGCGTCTTTGAGGTTCCGTCTAGGAGTCGGTGGAAGAGCAGAGGACAAATATTTTCCTAATCCAGGGCAAAGATCTGGGTGAGCACAAAGCCTTCCTCAAAGTTTCCGGCTTGGAGGGTGGAGGATCTGCGTTTGCTCTTGCAAGACAGCCTGGCTTAGCCGGATTATGCAGGAAGCCTGACAAATGGGGAGGTGGAGGCGGTGGGGAGACCCCCCAGGAGGCAGGGCTGGTCCCAAGGTGGGAGGCAGCTCTCTGCAGCCCAGAAGGGGCCTGTGGACCCCGAGGCTCATATTGGCACAACTTTGCGTGTGTGAAGGTTCTGCGCCCCCAGCCAACCTGGCTTTGCCGCCTTTGGACAGGAAGCAGCCGGGGCTGCAGTTATGCCACCTGCCCTGGGGAGGGCGCCGCTGGAACTTTGGAATAAGGTTATAAGTACCCCACCCCCCGTGTCCCGTCATAAGTTGAGGACTTTCTGTGAACAAGACGTTGGAAGAGCTCCACACCGATCTTCCTAAAAGGCAGATGAGATTACTCTCTGTTTTTATTCTCTTAGGAGTTATTTATTTGTTAGGTTTTTATCATTTTAATGGTGGAATGCGGGAGTTCTTTGCTACGAAATGAGTGGCAAATAAATTCCATCCCTCCAAAATAAAAATGCTAGTGATGCTCTTCATGTCCCACTAGAGGCTTCTCATACCTTCTTCCCCTCCAGCGTCACACTCACAAATAACTAAGCTTCCCAGCCCCCCCCTTCTGCCCCATCTGCTCCCCCCCAGGGGTAAATACATGAGTTTGCCCCCCAGCATCGTTTGCCCCCCAGATGGTGTGCTGGGTGGAAGCCGCCTTCTCCCCATCAACTCAGTGGGAGAGGTCAGAGAGGGGGGGAAGAGGGGGGGCAGGCTGCAGCTTGGCATCTGCGCATTTCCTACAGAAGCTGCTCCTCCTTTATCTTCCTTGTAAAACTTTTATGAGGAGCTTTGATGCGCTGAGAAGGAAGAGAATGAAAAGGTCTGCTTCCTTATGGAGAACCAGGCTGTCTGGCTCCTTTCTTTCTTTCTTTCTTTCTTTCTTTCTTTCGTTCTTTTTCTTTCTTTTCATTGTTTCCTTTTCTTTCTTTTCATTCATTCTTTCTTTCTTTCTTTCCATTCTTTCTTTTCTTTCTTTTTTCTCTTTCTTCTTTCTTTCTTTCTTTCTTTCTTTTTCCTTCCTTCCTTCCTTCCTTCCTTCCTTCCTTCCTTCCTCTTTCATTTCTTTCTTTCTCCTTCCTTCCTCTCCTCCTTCCCTCCCTCCCTGAAGGCTGGGGGTAGTCTCAAGGGCCACAGGGGTCCCTCCCAACCCTGATTCTCTGTGGGGATCGTCCACAGGCCCTCCATTTCTGCAGGAAGGAACGCAGGCAGGAACCCCACTGGCCATTTCACCCAGCCCTCTGGAGCAGCTCCGTTATGCAAAGAAGCGAGCAATTTACTGCCCTGTCAGAAGATTTTTCAACACAAGCACCAGAACAGACGGCTTTTAACAGGCGCGTAGAGCCTGGCCCCTGTCAGGGAAGCCTGGAAAAGCCAAGCAGAGACACTCAAAGGGTCTTCCAGGCGTCCAGAGCTGCAGAAAAGGGGGGGGGAGGAGAGTCTATCTAATCGAAGGATCTGCAAATATTTGCCAGGCGTGACCGACCCCTGGCATTCTTGTACGAAGGGAAGAGGGCCTCTGGATCAACAGCATCACTCAAGGGGAGATAAAAGCTGACAGGAAAGGATCCGTGCAAGGAAAACGAGGGACCCCTGCAGAGGAAGGCGGCAGCACCGGCACGTCCAGGGGAAAGCTGCTAAGCCGAGAGATTAACCCGCAGCATCTTTTCAACCTCTCTGGGCAGTCCAGCCAGCCTTGCCGAAGCTCCTCGGTGCCATCCTGACCAGGAGCCACTGGCAGGGCACTTGGGGAGGGGGCGCGGCAGGGCAGCCGCTGTACAAAGGACACTGCAGATAAACCGCTCTCTGCCTCTCTCTTATCTGAGATCAACCTCTGGAATTTTCATGGCAAGGTTTCCCTACAAAGTCTTTGTGCTTCCCAAAGACCGCTCCTCGGGTTCACTGTGGCTGAGTAAACAACACAGAATAACATATTTGGAAGGGACCTTGGAGGTCTTCTAGTCCAACCCCCTGCTTGAGCAGGAGATCCTATGTCATTCCAGACAAATGGCTGTCTGGTCTCTTTTTAAAAACCTCCAGTGATGGAACATCCACAATTTCAGGTGGCAAACAGTTCCACTGGCTAATTGTTCTCACTATCAGGAAATTTCTCCTTAGTTCTAGGTTGCTTCTCTCCTTGATTAGTTTCCACCCATTGCTTCTTGTCCTACCCTCAAGTGCTTTGGAGAATAGTTTGACTCCCTCTTCTTTGTGGCAGCCCCTGAGATATTGGAAGACTGCTATCATGTCTCCCCTGGTCCTTCTTTTCATTAAATTAGCCATGCCCAGTTCTTGCAACTGTTCTTTGTATGTTTTAGTCTCCAGTCCTCTAATCTTCTTTGTTGCTCTTCTCGGCACTCTTTCCAGAATCTCAACATCTTTTTTACATCGTGGCGACCAAAACCGGATGCAATATTCCAAGTGTGGTCTTACCAAGGCATTATAAAATGGTATTAACATTTCAAGTGATCTTGGAAATTCCTCCTTAGTTGTAGGTTGGTTCTCTCCTCGATTAGTTTCCATCCATTGCTACTTCTCCTGCCTTCTGGTGCTTTGAAGAATAGGTGGACTTCTTCTTCTTTGTGGCAGCCCCTCAAATATTGGAAGGCTGCTATCGTGTCTCCCCTGGTCCTTCTTTTCATTAAATTGGACATACCCAATTCCTGCAACCATTCTTTATGTTTTATCCTCCTGTCCTCTAATCATTTTTGTTGCTCTTCTCTGCACTCTTTCCAGAGTCTCAACATTTTTTTATAATGGGATGACCAAAACTGGATGCAGTATTCCAGATGTGGTCCTACAGGGTTTTTTTGAGGGGTTAACGCTACCGGAGGGCACCCTCTTAAAAAAAGCATTTTGACAAAAAGTCTCAAATCCTGCAACAGCCACCTCTCCGCATCACCCTGACCCGTGCAGGGTGGTAACGTCCTTCGGATGTTGGCCTCAAAGAGGCCCTGCGTCACATCCCCACATCAAACGAAGGACATAAGCCATGGTAGGTCTAATCTGGAGCCCTGTCTGATGGCGGTGCAGATAAGGACAAAGAGGAAGGTCGGGGAAATGAGGTTTAGGAGGCAGAGGTGCTGCGGATTACTTATCCACGCAGTGCGGTCACAAAGCAGGCGCTGTCGGGAACGCAGAAATCCTTGTGCTGGCACCGCAATCCATAAAACGATCCAAACTACCCGTAAATTCATAAAACAAGCAAATCTCCCCCTTTCCAATGACCCACAGCATCCCCCAGCCTCTGGCATTCAGGGTCCGGCCAGGGGGTAGCAGAGTGCTGGATTTTGGAAAACCTGGCAAGGTGAGAAAGACCTTCAGAAAAAGGGACTCCGCCTAGGGAACGGCCAGATAAGAGAAGGCATAGCCTGAGCTGCATAAACAGGTGGAGAAAGAGCTCAGAAGGGCCTCTCCCTGATTTCTCAGGCTCTAAAGCAGAGAGTGGGAGATTTGTGCTTTCAGACTTGCGAAACCAGCCAGGAAAAACCACCAAATGAGCTTATTACAATTAACAGAGGGATACGATCAAGATCAAGGGAGGTACTAATGCCACTCTATAAAGCCTTAGTAAGTCCACACCTAGAGTACTGCATCCAGTTTTGGTCACCATGCTATAAAAAAGATGCTGAGACTCTAGAAAAAGTGCAGAGGAGAGCAACCAGGATGATTAGGGGACTGGAGGCTAAAATATACGAAGAACGGTTGCAGGAACTGGGCATGGCTAGTCTGGTGAAGAGAAGGACCAGGGGAGACATGATAGCAGTCTTCCAATATTTGAGGGGCTGCCACAGAGAGGAGGGGGTCAAGCTATTCTCCAAAGCACCTGAAGGCCTGAAGACAAGGAATAATGGATGGGAACTGATCAAGGAGAGATTCAACCTGGAAATAAGGAGGAATTTTCTGACAGTGAGAGCAATCAACCAATGGAACAGAAGTTGCCTTCAGAAGTTGTGGGAGCTTCATCACTGGAGGCTTTCGAGAAGAGACTGGACTGCCATTTGAGAGAGCAAACCCCATTGCCCCAGCACTGATTACGTTACCTAGTTGGGTTATGCAATATCTGCAAGTAAACAACTGAGCTCAGAGAGCACCAAGGATGCCATAGTCGTCCTCCTCACCCTCGTCCTCTTCCTCCTCCTTGCCTCCTCCTCCTCCTTCCTAGCACTGATTATGTTCCCTAGTTGGTTCATGAAACGTTTGCAAGAAGACCACCGAGCTCAGAGAGCACCCAGGACCCCACAGTCCCTCCTCCTGCAATTACTGACCCAGAGCCCAGATCGAGGTGACTCTAGGCGTCAGAGAAAAGGCTCCTTATCTAAGAGTGCCACCAGACCAGAGTGCCCCCCCCCCGCAAATCTGGAGCAGCTCTCCATGCCTGTGGTCAGCTGCACTCCAGTCCTCTTAGGAGAAAACCTGCCCGTGCAGGAATCCAGCCTGTTGGAACTGCGTAGTAAACAGTCTCAGCTTTCCTGACAGTGAGTGGCTTCTTCCCAACCTTTGTTTAAAATCTGGATCGGGCCCTAACCACAGAACTCCTGCAATCAAGGCTGAGTGGCTGGGCTTGAAATAATGACAGGGTCTGTTCCTGCACACGCTCAGTTTGAAACATCCGAAGAACGCTTGCGGGAACTGGGTCTGTCTCACCTAATGAAGAGAAGGACCAGGGGGTGGCACGATAGCAGCCTTCCAGTATTTGAGGGGCTGCCACAAAGAAGAGAGGGGGCCAACCTCTTCTCCAAAGCACCTGTAGGAAGCCTCCCCTCCCCAGAATAAAATCCTCTTCATTCTTAATATTAAAAAGAGACAGAATAGAATATTTCCCCTGAAGGAGAAGAGAAGAGACATCTTCTTAAAGGCAGAAAGCATCCCCGGTCTCCCTGCTATAGGAAAACAGCCTCAAGCAGAAGGCATGAAGGGGCTTTAGGAATGGAGGTTTTGTGTCCATTCAGAAAGACTGGGCCACTCTATTCAGAAGCAAAGAGCAGCCGGAAACTCCAAATAAGCAGCACAATAGGCAAGGAGCCAAAGCTGACAAGATTAGCTCAGGCAAACACCTAGGATTTGCATTTCCCTTTTTGCCTGTAGAGCCAGCCATGACCCCTACATGACCTCATAGGAATCTGGCAACAGCCATTAAAATATTGAAGGACACATTCTTGCACAAGAACGGGCATCTCAATCACAAAGCCCCAAAGAATGTATAAAAACCCAACTATTCTCAACTCCATTTTGTCAGCCACCTCAAAAACATGCTGCTGTCACTGAAGTTTCTGGCTACCAAGTGAACGGAGGCCTTCCTTCCTGCAGCTGCCTCCATTTTATTTCCAGCGTCTTTCTCCCAGCTTGGAACTGGACGGGATTTTTCTTCCAACACACCAAAAGGCAGGACAAGAAACAATGGATGGAAACTAATCAAGGAGAGAAGCAACCTAGGACTGAGGAGGAATTTCCTGACGGTGAGGACAATTAACCAGTGGAACAGAAGTTGCCTCCAGAAGTTGTGGGAGCTCTATCACCAGAGATTTTTAGGAAAAGATTGGACAGCCATTTGTTTGAAATGGAACAGGGTCTCCTGCTTTAGCAGGGGGTTGGGCTAGAAGACCTCTGAGGTCCCTTCCAACTCTATTATTCTATGTTCTTCCCTTTCCCCTTGCAGTCTGTTTTAACCCATTGATGGTAAAATACCTGTGTGGATCCATCAAGGGGACTCCCCATAAATGTACATGCCCCCCCCAAAGCAGCTAGAGGTGACAGGCCTGGGGAGGGGGAGGCAGAACTGGAGGGGGGGTCCTTTGGGATGATTGTCACTTAGCTTCCTCCTGCACAGCTGGAGTGCTCGAGAGCCACACAGGATGGACTTTGTAATACTTGAAACATGGTTTTTGTAGTTCTGTTGCGCTAGCTAACAAACATGGGTTTTCTTGTATTTTAGATTTGCCTTTTTCAAATGTATTGCTAACAATTTCCCATAGCCTTCAAGAAAAGCCTCTCTTTCAGAAAACCTGGACTGACAGGAGAGCATTCAATATCTTTTAGATAAAAGTTTAGTTTTCAGGTGTTCTCAAATCTCCAGAAAAAAAGCAATTATTCAAGCCCAACCTGGGGAAGCTCTGAGAACATATCTTTACCCACTCTGATGTTTTTCCTTTGCAAAAGTTTCTTTTACTTTTACTCAGAATACGATGCTCTTTTCTATGGTTCTGCTCACATGTGATTGGAGGCTTTGATTCTTGTGATGCAACTGGACTATTTCTAAACCAATCCACTTTTGCTTTGAAGTTCTTTGTTGGGCAAACTATCAAAGTAAGTGTAAGCCATTTTTCCAGGCTCCCCCTTTTCATAGACAGACCCCCCCCACTTTATCAGAGTAATAAATTGCTTTTAAATGATCATCCAACTTGGTTGCTTATTGGAAAAAGCAAGCCGAGGCAGGACCTAGGGCCAGCTTTGGCCATCACGTTCCAGGTACAAAATGCTGGCAACTGGAATGGGAAGGGGTCCTGTTGTCCCCCCCAGCATCTGCTCCTCTCCAGATGACAGCATCCCAGACCAAGCGGTGCAAGAAAACAAGCCCAGGGAGCACCAAAGTTCCCACCATCCTCCTCCTCCGCCTCTCCGCAACCCCCCCTCCCTTCTAGCACTGATGATGTTCCCTAGTTTGGGTCACGAAACGTCTGCAAGAAAACCACCAAACTCAGAGAGCACCCAGGGCCCCTCATTTCAACACCGAGCTACAAATATTCTCCTTTATTGATCCCAGACCAAGGACAGCTGAGCCTTCACTTTCCTGGATGTGTGCAACTGAAGCCCCCCCCCCCGCCACCCTCAGGCCCGTTCTGGGTCAGCGGGTACTGGCATAAACCACCCTCCTGCCTTGGGAAGCCTTTCCTAGCATCCGTCCGCAATCCGCCTGCCCGTCACTCCCAGGCATGGTTCCACATCCTCTCTCTCCGGGACCATGCGGGAAAGGACTTGGCCCCCTTCCGGCTGACCCTCCTTCAAGCCTTTTGCCCAGGGATAAAATTCCCCCTCAGCTGCCTTCCCTGCAGGCTAAATAAATCCATTTTCCTCAATCCCCTCTTTAAAAACCTTTCCAGCATCTCAACTAGGCAATGCTTGTCTGAATCTACAGGATGGGAAGAACTTCAGGATGGGAAGACTATAAGTACAGGTAGTCCTGGACGTACGACCACAATTGTTAACAACGTTTCTGTTGTTAAGTGAGACATTTGTTAACTCAGCTTTTGCCCCATTTTACAACCTTTCTTGGCACAGTTGTTTAGCGAATCACTGCGGTTGATAAGTTAGCAACCCGGTCATTAAGTGAATCTGGCTTCCCCATGGATTTTGCTTGTCAGAAGGTCGCAAAAGGGGATCACGTGACCCCGGGAACACACTGCGACCGTCACAAATAGGAGTCAGTTGCTAAGCGTCCGAATTTTCATCATGTGTCCTTGGGGGTGCTGCAATGGCCATAAGTGTGAAAAACGGTCATATAAGTCACTGTTTTCAGTGCCGTAGTAACTTTGAATGGTCACTAAATGAACGGTTGTAACTCGAGGACTATATGTAGACGCAACAGACAAAGTGAGGCCTGAATATCGCAGAGGCCATGTCCCCTTTCCAGAAAAGAATGCAAAGGCTGCAGCCTAAAGTGGCATTTTCTTTCTGGCAGCCCCGGGAAGGGACACCCCTCTCTCTTGCTCCGTTTGCCAGCAACTCCTCTCTTTGGACGGAGCGAGGAGATGGCCTCGAGGAGGGGAGGAACAGCTGCTAGGAAAACATCTGCTTGGCTCAGACAGTGGGGAGAGGGGCTCTCTTGAGACTCTAAATTATTGGGAGATGTCAAATTATCAAGATTCCATTACAGATAGTCCTGGATTTACAAAAGTTCCTTCAGTGACCATTCAAAGGTACAACAGCACTGAAAAGGGTGACTTATATGACCGGTTTTCACACTTATGACCGTTGCAGCATCCCCAGGGTCACATGATCAAAATGCTTGGCAACTGGCATGTACTTATGACGGTTGCAGCGTCCCAGGGTCACGTGATCCCCTTTTGCGACCTTCTGACAAGCAAAGTCAACGGGGAAGCCAGGTTCACTTAACAACCGCGTTATTAACTTAACGACTGGAGTGATTCACTTAACACCTGCGGCAAGAAAGGTTGCAAAATGGGCCAAAATTCACTTAACAACTCTCTCACTTAGCAACGTAAAATTTTGGCTCAATATGTTTGTAAGTCAAGGATACCTGTAATTAATACATCCTACAACAATAGTTCCATTTTTTTTATGCAACCTATTTCAAAGAGCTGATAAATTACAAGGTCTTTTTCTTAAGAGCATAACTAAGCTGGGTATACGAAGCCAATATTGTACCTGAGCAGCTGATTTGCAAAATGCAACTTGGAATGCAAATGATTGCAATTTTGCAAAATGCAAAAATTCAATCAATTTTTCCCAGACAGATAGCTTCCAGTTTACTTTCTGACTTCTGAAATGTTAACTAACATCCCCTGAATTTTAAAATACGAAATGCACCCTCTTCACTGCTTCCTCTAAAATCACGTATGAAAACCTTGAAGGCAGAGAATCTGGTCCTGGCGACACCCTCAAGGAGAAGCCCCTCTTTAGCACAAAGGGAGAACAATCTGCAGCCGTCCAGTCCCCCCCCCCCTTCACTGGTCCTGCCCTCCAGACCCCATTCAACCCCGCTGTTAAACAGCACAAGGGGCGGGGTGGGGTGGGGGCAGCATTAGATTGTACCCGGATAAACGGGAGGTGCAGCCGAGGCCATAAACGCCCACGACTCTCTTGCGTGAAATTTCACAGAATAGCTCAGCAGTTTTTAAATCTGAGAACGTCTTATTTTATGCAGAAACGTCCCAGCCTGCAGAAAGCAGGTAGTGCAGGAAGTCTTACTGGTTTGGGATTTTGCAGGCTTCCCCAATGCATCAGAGGGGAAGACTTGCACAGGAGAGTAAATGTGAAAACAACAACAACAACAAACAATTTGTCATATTGTTTGCTGAAAAGAAATGGCCTTTTTTTTTTTTTAGAAAGGCAAACTGTCTTTTGGGACAGAAGTATAGGTAGTCCTCAATTTATGACCACAATTGAGCCCAAAATTTATGTCGTTAAAGGAGAAATTTGTTAAGTGAGTTTTGGCCCATTTTACTCCTTTTCTTGCCACATTTGTTAAGTGAATCACTGTAGCTGTTAAATTAGCAACAGTTGTTAAGTGAATCTGGTTTCCCCATTGTCAGAAGGTTGCAAAAGGGGATCACATGACTCCAGGACACTGCAGCCGTCATAAATGTGAGTCAAGCATCCGAATGTAAATTATGTGACCATGGGGATGCTGCAACGGTCATAAGTCTGAAAAACGGTCCTAGGTCCCTCTTTTCAGTGCCGCTGTAACTTGGAACGGTCCCTAAATGAACGGTTGTAAGTCAAGGACTACCGTATATAAGAGGTTTGGGGAGATCTACCTGATTAGTGTTTTCATTAACCAATGATGCTCGGTGTTGGGAGTCTGGAGGCATAGAGGTCTGAGAGATAAATCAATAAAACCACTGAAATCAAAGGGTGGCATTTCAGAACAGGTGGCACACAAACGCCATTTCTTTTGACTTATTAGCACAAATACAGGTAGTCCATTACGACAATTGAGCCCAAAAATTTCTGTTGCTAAGCAAGACAGTTGTTAAGTGAGTTTTTCACTAATTTACAGCCTTTCTCGCTGCAGTTGTTAAGTGAATCCCTGCAGTGGTTAAGTCAGTAACACGGTTGTTAAGTGAATCTGGCTCCCCCATTGATTTTGCTCATTAGAAAATCGGAAAAGGGGATCACGTGGCCCCGGGACGTTGCGACCGTCATAAATATGAGTCGGTTGCCAAGCGTCCGAATTTTGATCATGTGACCACGGGAATGCTGCAGTGGTCGTAAGTGTGAAAAACAGTCATGTCAACTTTTTTCAATGCCGTTGTAACTTTGAATGACCACTAAATGAACTGTCGAGGACTGACTTAATATCTTTTGTGGCATCCCCTTGAGAAAGCCCGTTAAATGGGCACTTTTTGATTCAGCTTAAATGGCTGCCTTGGCACACCTGCAACCTGGAGAAAGCTCTTGAAGTCGTCTTCGTGCAACCTGGTTCGGCTGCTGCCTCCTGTGGAGCCATGCAGCGAGGGGGCTAGGGGGGCAGAAGCGGAAGAAATGCTAGAAGAGATTGGACAGCCATTTGTCTGAAGGGTCTCCTGCTTGAGCAGAGGGTTGGACTAGAAGACCTCCGGGGTCCCTTCCCACTCTGTCCTTCTGAATTCTGTGTTTGCCATGACATTTGCAGGTGTGCCAGGGAGAGGATGCCAAAGGCACGTTCTTCAACCTGTCCCGTCTCCCCACAGGCCTGCACCCACAGCCCTCAAGCGGCCTCCCCTTGATGCACCCCCCCACCCGCCTTCCAGGAGGGTCCCCCCTGAAGCCGTTCCCACCCGCCCAGGGAAGGATTCTTCAGCCTGCCTCGTCCCCTCGCTTGAAGGACACTCCTGCAAAGGACAGCCAGCCGACAGATGGGCCGTAAATCACGGGGGTGGGGTGGGGGAGTGGGGAGGCTTCCGATAAGGCCGTGGGCCACCACAGGGGCCGCT
>QLTV01002263.1:570288-581310 GCA_003457575.1 Thermophis baileyi | reverse complement strand
CAATGCCTGGAATACATTACCCGACTCTGTAGTTTCTTCCCCAAACCCCCAAACCTTTAACCTTAAACTGTCTACCATCGACCTCACCCCATTCCTAAGAGGTCTGTAAGGGGCGTGCATAAGCACACCAGCGTGCCTACCGTCCCTGTCCTAATGTACCCATATATTCATACTTCTTGTACTCATAATCATGCTTGTACTATTATATATATACACAATCATGTTTATACTTTGTCAATACTTTGCTTGTAATCATATATGCTTGACAAATAAATAAATTAAATTAAATTAAAATTAAATAGAATACAATAGAACTGGAAGGGATCTTGGAGGTCTTCTAGTCCAGCCCTCTGCTCTGGCAGGAGACCCTATACCAGGGGCGTCAAACTCAATTTCACTGAGGGTTGCATCAGGGTTGTGTTTGACCTCGGGGGGGGGGCATGGCCAGCTCGATGTCACTTGTGTTGGGGGCGCCTGGGGCGGGCCGAGAGCTTTGCCAGTGAAAACAGAGCTCGGGAGGGCTGCACGCGGCCCTCGTTTTCGCTGGCCGAGGGCTGCAGGAGGCCATCACAGCCAAACACGGAGCTCCGGTTTTGCTGGCAGAGGCACCGCGGGCCGGTCCTTCGCTGTTTCCAAGGCGGCCCCACAGGCCAGATGTAAGCACCCCGTGGGCCGGATTCGGCCCACAAGGCCTTGAGTTTGACATCCTTGCCCTAGACCATTCCAGGCAAATGGCTGTCCAGTCTCTTCTTAAAAACCTCCAGTGATGGAGCTGAAGTTTTCCAAGGATAGTTTTAGATGTCCTGAACAGTTTCATCCAGCCACATCATAAAGACCATTAGTATGCTGGAGGTTCTTCTCCGGGTCTTTCCTACAAGTAGTTCTCGACTTACGACCGGTTGTTTAGTGATTGTTAGAAGTTCTGACAGATGTACCTGGGGGCACTTATGATCCAGTTTTGAAGTTCTGATGGTTCCCACCATACAGTCATGTGACAACTTCTGGCACTTGGCAACCGAGTTGCACCCACAGCCATTTGCCGTGTCCCGCGGGCGTTAGTGCATTTTATGAGTAGCATTCACTCCTTTGGCAAAGCAGCAACCATAGAAAACCATTGGTTCATTTAACAACCGTGTCATTTGCTTAATGGCCGTTGCAAAAAGTTTGCAAAATCACGAGTTCCGACGCGAAGGGTAGCCTCCATTACGGTTGCAACTCGAAAACTACCTGTGTCTCGAGTGCCATGCCATCGGAAGGGTCATCTTCCAGCCACTGGGCCTTTTGTAGAACAGTCAGGAGTAATTGCAAGGCCTGGTCAAGAAGATGAAGATGGTGGCTGTGGAATTGTGGTCAAAGCCCCAACCCTGTTTTCATGCGCTGGATGCGCCTAAAAACCGCTGGGACTTCCATCACCGCATCACAGCTGCCATCGTGAGGTTTTTGGGCCCAACCTGTAGACTACAGGTAATTAAGCTTCCCTCCAGAAGTTGTGGGTGCTCCAACACTGGAGGTTTTCAAGAAGAGATTGGACAACCACTAGTCTGGAATGGTATAGGGTGCCGTGCTTGAGCAGGGGGCTGGACTAGAAGACCTCCAAAGTCCCTTCCAACTCTGTTATTCTGTTATTATGCTGTTCATTCTGCCTTTGCTTACATCCTGTGCTACAAAATAATTTTCTGGGAACTGCCAGACTTGGAAAGTGACACTTGATCTTCCTGGAGAGAAAGGAGACGTGGCCAAGTGAGTTCCCCCCCCCCGCCATGACAGGTGACCTCTATGGGCTCAGGAGCAGAAAAGGGAGATTTTGGGAAGCTGCTTTAGGCCCCAAGAAGCTATTTCAAGCCAGTGACCTCTTTGTTTCCAGTCCTACAGTTTGATGACATGTGGAATGTCCGGATCAGAGCATGATTTATGGGGTGATGCCATAAATGGGAGGAAGGCTCTCTCTCTCTCTCTCTCTCTCTCTCTCTCTCATCACTATTATCTCTCTTTCTCTGTCTCTTCATCTCTCTCTCTCTATTATATACCATCTCTACTGTCTTTCTCTTTCTTTCTTTTTCTTCTCTCATCTCTCTCTTTCTCTCTATCATCTCTCTATTACCATCATTATTATCTCTCTTTTTCTGTCTCTTCATCTTTCTCATCTGTCTCTCATCTCTCTCTCCCTCTCTTATCTACCATCTCTCTCTTTCTTTTTCTTTCCTCTCTCTCTCTCTCTCTCATCCCCCCCCCTTTCTCTCTCTCGTCCTTCCCTCCTGTTGTTTCTCTCACTTCCCTCTTGTTGTTTCTCTCACTTTCTCTCTCTCTCTGGCTGCCACCACCTTGTTCCTTCAAAGCAGGCGCCCATCCCAGATGGGTTAGGAAGAGGAAGAGAAGCTTCCCTCTTCAGAAATGACCCCGGAGGTTCAGCCAGGCAGGAGCCTTCACGAATCAGGCCGCCTTCAAGAAAGCTGCCACAGCAGCTCTGAAAGTCGCCATCCCTGAGGGCCCAGCAGCTTTTGAAGGTGTCCAGCAGAAACTTCTCTATTGTCCGTTTGCTGCCCAGCAGGCTCACCCGCACAACAGCCTTAAGCTGATAAACTCCTTTGTCAAAGCAGCATGGCTTTGCAAAGAGCGCTTCTAGAGTCCAGCCCTCCTTCGGCTCGGCTGTGGGGTGGCCTGAGGTCCTGTCTGGCCCAGGTTGCTCTGGCCCGCCTTCGTGGGTTCCTTGGGAAAGCAATTCTGATGCCTTCAGGGCTGGTCTGGGAGGCCCCGTGGTTTCCTGGAGAGACCCTTAACAGATTAACAGAGTCGGAAGGGACCGTGTAGGTCATCTAGTCCAACCTCCCCCCCCCCGCCCTTGTGGGTGCTCCCTTCACACCGGGATTCTTCCCATCTAGAAGGCCGGTGGGGAAGCACAGCCATCTTCCTTTCTTCCTCTCCCTCGGCCGAGAAGAAAACCTGAACAGCCCTTCCCCATTAAGCCGAAGGAAGAGAACTCCCACGGGGGAATTTGTAGAAAAGGAAACCCACAGCATAGAATCCTAGGGCTGGGAGGGGCCTCAGAGGTCTTCTAGATCAACCTTCTGCTCAAGCAGGAGACATTATATAAGCATTATACAAATGGTTGTCCAGCCTATTGTTGAAAACCTCCAGCAATGGCGTACAGTCCACTGTCCCAATATACTCTGCAGTCCAGGGGTGAAATCCAATTTTTTTTACTCCCGGGTCTGTGGGCGTGGCAGGGGAAGGATACTGAAAATCCCCATTCCCTCTCCACTCCTGGGGCCAGCCAGAGGTGGTATTTGCCGGTTCTCCGAACTACTCAAAATTTCCGCTACCGGTTCTCCAGAACCTGTCAGAACCTGCTGGATTTCACCCCTGGTGCAGTCCCATGTTTACTCTTCGTAAACATGGAAGGGAAGGAACCTGGGTTCAAAGGGGGCTTTGAGGCTATCCGGTCCAGCCTCAGCTCATACCAGGAATCCACCTTAAATCCCCCAAGAGGGCGTCCCCCAGCCTTATCTGGACCCATCCGGTGAAAGGGGCCCCAACATGCTTCTGGGTCAGGGCTCCACCCCTGAACTGCTCTGCCTCTTCCTGAAGCCCCTAACTCCCTGTCTGGAACTCTGCCCTTTTGTGGATCCACCTGCCAGACCCTTCAATAAATCCCTCCTGGCGGTCCTCACTGCCCCGTCCTCTCAGCCATTCCCCTTCTATGGGGTGCCCAGAACTGGATCAGCACTCCAGCAGGGACCTGACCAAAACAGAATAAAACAGAACATTTGGGAATTTATACTCCTGTGGATGCAGCCTAAAACTGTACAGGTAGTTCTCGACTTACAACAGTTCATTTAGTGACCGTTCAAAGTTACAACGTCACTGGAAAAAAGTGACTTATGACCGTTTTTCACACTTGCGGCCGTTGCAGCATCCCCAAGGTCACATGATCAAAATTTGGATGTTTGGCCACCGGCATGTCTTTATGCAAAATCGCAGTGTGCCAGGGTTATGTGATGACTTTTTGCGACCTTCTGACAAGCAAAGTCAATGGGGGAACCCGATTCACTTAACAACGGTGGCAAGAAAGGTTGTAAAATGGGGCTTAATAACTGCCTCCCTTAGCAAAAGAAAATTTGGACCTTCGATTGTGGTCGTAAGTCAAGGACTATCTTGTCCACTTGGCTTGTGCTGCCCCCTGCTGCTCAGTTCCTGAATGACACCAGTGTCCTATTTTCCTGCTATTACCATAAGTAATATATTCAAAAGGGCTTTTTTTAATTATTATTGACGGATTGTATCCTCTCTTCCGTGAAATAAAAAAGAACAAACTAGGACTGTGATCCGCTGTCACCACTACATATTTGAAAGTGTTGTTTATCTTGTGTTTTTATTGTTTAATAGTTTGATAATATCTTATTGATCTTGTTGTAAATTGCCTTTAAGGCTTCTTGTTTAAAGATCAGAGTAAACATGTGGATAATAAGGTTGTAAAATTATAAAAGAGCCATAATAACATCTTGCCCCCTTCCAAGGATGACAGAAGATAAGTGACCCGTCTCTTCTTCGAAATGTAGCCGTCCATTCATGCTGCAAAGCCCAGTCGGAGCGTGTGATACGGCTGGGACACAATCAGAAAGATGGATTTTCACCATCTTTCATATCTTTATTGCACTGGAGGTGAAGGTTCCTCCCTGGAGGTTTTCAAGAAGAGGTTGGACAACCATTTGTCCGGAATAGTATAGGGTTTCCTGCTTGAGCAGGGGGCTGGACTAGAAGACCTCCAAGGTCCCTTCCAACGCTGTTATTCTGTTAATTAATCAGTGGAACTACTTGCCTCCAGAAGTTGTGTGTGCTCCATCATTGGAGGTTTTAAAGAAGAGATTGGACATTTGTCCAGGATGGTGTAGGGTGTTCTGACCTAGGCTTCCCGAGAGAGCATAAATCACAAACGGAATCCCAAAAAACCTCTTTTTATTTCAAAGGCTGTGAATTATGTTCATTCACAGCCGTGATAAGTCCCAAACAGTGTTAATTAGTCCGACAGAAATCTGCCACAGTCTTTCGGGAGAAGGCTGATAAGCACCCACCTTTATCTCTCTTGACACGCTGCCAAAGACCTAATTGGCAAGGAGCTTTGCAAGGCCAAACGGAGCACGGAGTCAGAACGGAGCTGCTGAGTTACACCGACCAGAATGAACCAAGTTGCTTCCTGCAAAGCTCACATCCGTTTGCTCCACTTTTATGTCCTATGGGAGGGGTCAATCATCTCCAAGCCTTACTCCTGAGTAGTCCTTTTCTTCCTTAACTGTTCTTGCCTTCTGGCAGCTCTGCGCATGCGTGCATTGGGAACAGGCTCCCCCTGTTCCTCTGCCTCACTGATGTCAGCCTCTGGAGGCTCCGGAGGCAGCACAGACCTCCCAGATGGCCCGGGCCCCATCTCTGCCTCCGACGCAGAGCCTTCTCCAGACTCCAGGACTGGCCCATGTTCCTCCCCAGCCTCCTCGCTGTCCGACTCTGCTGCCAGCTCCGCAGGCCGCTGGCGGACCACAACATAGGGTCTCCTGCTTGATCAGTGGGTTGGACTGGACCATTTCAGACAAAGGACTGTCCAGTCTCTTCTTAAAAACCTCCATTGATGGAGCACCCACCACTTCCGGAGGGGAGCCCTTCCACAATTGTATTCAAAATGAACTCTCCTCTTTCAGCCCAAATGTGCCTGGGAATCCATGGATTTGGTAGCTTGATTTGTTTGTAGGATCTGCTAAGAGTTCCTTCTTCAGGGGTTTGATCGAGATAGGCTGCAAGGAAGGGAGTCTTCAGAAAAACCAACCCTGGAGGTCTTCACCATGAAGCCAAAAAGGCACCCCCACATCTGGGCCTGGAGCTCTGCTGCCAC
Organism: Thermophis baileyi; assembly: GCA_003457575.1. NCBI lineage: Eukaryota > Metazoa > Chordata > Lepidosauria > Squamata > Dipsadidae > Thermophis > Thermophis baileyi. Next base: position 575,432 of record QLTV01002263.1, on the reverse strand, counting down.
CTTCTGACAACCTCTGGAAGGACAGCCACTTGGACTCTGGCTAGAACTCTCCAGCCCTTGGTCTATGGAGATTCTCAGCCATCATCCAGGTCATGGTTGTCCCAAAGGTGCTTTTTCAAGAGGCACCTGGACTTTCTGGTGCCAGAAAGTCCAGTTGCCTCTTGAAAAAGCACCTTTGGGATCTCCAGCCCTTTAGGGTTCAGCAGAAGGGTCAAGAAGAGGATAGACCTGGTTTGGGCACTGCATATAAAACGTTCAGGATGATCTTTTTGCACCTCCGTCGCCTTGTGTGAAAGAAGTTGATTTTAAATGTAAACCACCCAAGAGCTCCCGTTCCCCTCTGCGATCTTCCCCAAGCAAGAGTCCATTGTCAAGCTCTTCTCCAAAGCCCCTGAAGGCAAAACAGGAAGCAATGGATGGAAACTAACCAAGGAGAGAAGCAACCTGGAATGAAGGGGAGACTTCCTAACAGGGAGGACAATTAAGCAGTGTGGAACAACTTGCCTCCAGAAGTTGTGGGTGCTCCATCACTGGAGGTTTTTAAGAAGAGACTGGACATTTGTCTGAAATGATATAGGGTCTCCTGCCTGAGCAGGGGTTGGACTAGAAGACCTCCAAGGTCCCTTCCAACTCTGATATTCTGTTATTTTGTTATTCCTCTCCTCTCCTCCCTTCCCCTCGACACCCTCTCCTCCTGATGTTCCCTGGAGGGGGAGGACCTGAGGACCATCTATTCTACTCCCATCAGCAGTGCCAGTCCTGGGCCTCCAAGAAGAGCTGGGGGGTGGGTGTGTTCCACAATGCAGAAGAGAGAGACGGCCACTGAAGTGAGTCCTAACACAGGCTTCTGAAAAGTTTACAAAAACAGCTGTTGCTGGCTCGCTACCATCGTGTGTCCGTCCCGCCTCCCCCTGCATCTGGCCAGGACTTTTGCCCACGGAGGGATTTGTTTGCCAACCGACGTCCAGCCGCTCCCTCTCGGGCAGAAATAAGTGGGTTTTCCTCCACCCAAATCCATAAACAGGGAATTTTGCATAACAGCACAGCTGGTGTTTTTCTGAGAACAGCCACTTTAGCAGCTGCCCAGCAAAGGAGTCGGTGGGGGCCTCGCCCAGTTTCAGCACAGCGTCAGTAAAACTCCCAGGAAACCTCCGTCCGCTCTTGGCCCACCCAGCACCCAGCTGGGATTTCGGCCGCTTCTCCCTGGCAGAATCAACTCCAGCCTTCCTTTCCCCAAGGGGAGCCTCTCCCACACCTGTCTCCAGAAGTTAGGAGAACCTGCGACCACAATGGAGCCCCAAATTTCCGTTGCTAAGCGAGACAGGCTGAGTGAGTTTTGCCTCATTTTACGACCTTTCTCGCCTCGGTTGTGAAGTGAATCCCTGCAGTCGTTAAGCAAGTTGCACGGTCGTTAAGTGAATCTGGTTTTCCCGTTGACTTGGCTTGCTAGAAGGTCGCAAAAGGGCCGTCATAAATATGATCCAGTTGCGAAGCATCCAATGCAAATCACGTGACCAGGGGGGATGCTGCAACGGTCGTGTTGAAAACGTTGGTCCTAAGTCACTTTTTTTTAGGGCCGTTGTAAGTTCAAACAGTCACTAAACGAACCATTGTAAGTGGAGGACCACCTGTATTGCTTCTTTCCAAGGGAGGGGTCCAGCCCAGAGAAGCCTTGCTGTTCATGGTGAGGGCCGTTTTTAACCCTGGCCCCCAATGGGTTGGAGGAAATCTCTCGGAGGGTCCTCCTTGGAAAAGGCTGAACTCTGGAATGACGGAGCCACCTCTGAAGGCCACCCTGTTGTCCGCATGGACCATAGAACGCTTCCTCATCCCCACCGCTAGCCTCCAAACCAGAGGGGGCAGGGACAAGCCCCCCCCAATCCCTGGCACATGCTATTGGTGGGGAGGTGGGCAACTCCCAAGTTGGCTGTTGGCTTTCAAGGCTGGGGTGGGGTTTGGCCGACAGGCAAGGGTGGCCTTCTCTTGGAGAGGCATCTGGCCTCCTGGCTCTACCACAGCTGGCCTTGAAATGGCCTTGGACACTTCAGGGGTGTGCGTGTGTGTGTCCACTTTCTGCATTAACCTCAGTCAGTGGTGGGATTCAAATAATTCAACCACTGGTTCTCTGCCCTAATGATTTCTTCCAACAGCCAGTTCACCAAACTGCTCAGAAAGTTAAGAACCAGTTCTCCCGAAGTGGTGCGGACTGGCTGAATCCCACCTCTGCTTTAGCACAGACTGATGGTCTCTAGAGTGAAAATGGTAGCATGGCACCTGCTGGTTGTCACTCTAACCCAGGGGTGTCCAAACTTCACGTTCTGACCCAGCTCCCCAAACACGACAAACCCTCTGTAGTTGAAGCAATGTTTCCTTTATTAAGAGCGCCAGCAGCCCCGGCAAAAACGTTTCTCTCTCACTGCGGGCTAACAAGTCCGTCTGGCAGGGAGATGAATAGTTGTCTGCCACACTTATTCATCTCCGCCCCCTGCCTTTTATCCCCAGAGCTAGGGTGGGGCTTCGCTAGCAGCGGTGGCTCTTCCTCCCACGAATTCGGCCCACGGATTTCTACTGCTCTCCTTTCCTCTGCCTTCTGCGCATCTGGGCATCAGGCACTGCTTCCCCCTCGGAGCTCTCAGGTAGCCTTGATGCTGACCCTGGCGCCCACACCTCCTCCTCCTCTGATTTGGCTGCTGGAGGGGCCGGCAGCCGACAGGCCACAACATCGTAATTGGAAGACTTGTGGATTTCAACTCCCAGAATTCCTCAACCAGCCATGCTGTTGAAGTCCACAAGTCTTATAGTTGCCAGGTTTGGAGAGCCCTGGTTTTGATCATCAGCCCCCCAAGGCTGGAATTCAGCGCTTCCTCAAGTAATCACTGGCCTCTTCTGCTCTTCTACATCTTCAACATCTAATCCTCCCTGTGAAACCAGATTCTCCTCTAAACTCATCTCTCCTCTCCATTTCACTCCCCCCAAAGTTCCTAGAGAAGACTTATGGGTCCATGCTTGGCAGTGGCCACTTCTGGGACCATGGATAGGTCTCCTGTCCCATCTACCACGGCAAAAGGAACGCATGAGTTGAGAGCCATCAAGTGGTCATTGCAGGTGATGGTGCCGTTTCTGTCTCGAGCTGGGGCTCCATGTCTTGTTCGGGGAACCTGCTAGGATGGGTTCCTGGCCAAGGAGAGACCCTCTGCCTGAAGTCCCCCCTTCCAAGTTAAAGTTCAGCTTCATATCTCAAGTCTTTGATGGCTGTTGGCATCTCCACTCCTTTGGAAGTGACTTCTCCGGGGAGGCCCTAGGCTTGGAGGCACCTGCATTGTCTTTGAAAGTCTTTCTGTTTAGGCCACTGTTTCTCAACCTCAGGCACTTTAAGGTGCATGGACTGAAAAAATGTTAAAGCTGCATATAGATTATAAGCCAGAAATATTTTTGTTAGGTATAATACCAGAAAAGTATGATAAGGGGAATTTGTATTTAATACTACATGTTTTGACAGCAGCAAGAATTGTATTTGCACAGTACTGGAAAAATGAAGAAACACTGAGAGAAGAAGATGTAATTAAAAAAAAATATTAGATTGTGCAGAAATGGACAGACTGACATTAAAGATAAAAGAAAAAGAAGATAGAGAGTATTTTCGAACACTGGACTTGTTTTATAAATGGTTGGATAATAGAGGTAGAAATTGGGAGCTGGAAAAGTATTAATATGTAAGCAAATTGACCCAGACAATACCCTGTTCACAAAAGCACTTATGTATGTTAAATGTAAATGTATAAACAAACTGTTTTAAAAAAAAAAGATACATGGACTTCAACTCCCAGAATTCCCTGGCCAGGTCTGCTGGGGAATTCTGGGAGTTGAAGTCCCTGCATGTTAAAGTGACTGAGGTTGAGAAATGCTGGTTTAGGGTCCCCTGGAGAAAACCTGCACAGCTTAGAACAGCTCCCAAGAGGTAAACTGAGGCCTCCAGAATAATTGTGCCTTCCTTGCTTTTACCCAAATGCAGGACAAATTGTTCACAAATCCAACAGAAAAAGCTCAGAGCGCACCCATTTTTGTTCATTTTTTGTAGGCACGTACCTTTTTTGCAAGATGTTTTTTCCTCCAGCGGCATAAATGACACTCGACGTGGATCTTAACTGCACACAATTTGTGCGTGTGTGCATGTATTGGAAACGGCTCAAGAAGTTGCACATGCCATCTTCATGCATACGGTGGGCTTTCCGGAGGTTCAAAGTGGATACAGACAGTCCTCGACTTATGACCAGAATTGAGCCCAAAATTTCTATGGTTAAGTGAGACAGTCATTAAGTGAGTTTTGCCCCATTATACAAGCTTTCTTGCCACAGTTGTTCAGTAAGTACCATGGTTGTTAAGTGAATCTGGATTCCCCATTGACTTGGCTTGTCAGAAGGTTGCAAAAAGGTTGTTAACTGAGCTTTTGCCCCATTTTATGACCTTTCTTGGCACAGTTAAGTGAGTCCCTGCAGCTGTCAAGTTAGTCACACGGTTGTTAAGTGAATCCGGCTTCCCCGTTGACTTTGCTTGTCAGAAGGTCGCAAAAGGGGATCACGTGACCCCGGGATGCTGCGAATGTCATAAATATGAGTCAGTTGCCAACCGTCTCAATTTTGATCACGCGACCATGAGGAATGCTGCAATGGTTGTGTGAAAAACGATCGAAATAACTTTTTTCAATGCCATTGAAACTTCAAACGGCCACTAAACGAACCGTCATAAGTCGAGGACCACCTGTGTTATATGTATAAACGATTCAAAACTAAATAGGCATCATCCAGCCCTTTCGAGACCCGCTTGGGTGAGTGATGGCCTTAGTTTGATGGCAGCCGCTGGCATCAGGCCTGGATTCGAATTTCAAGAGCGTTGTGTATGGGCTGGGCACCAGGCAGGCTGGTTATCTCTGCAAGGACCCGCCATCTCTCTCTTGTGCCATCAATCACTTGGGCTTTGGGGCATGAATTTATGATTAGCGCATAATTAATTCCCAGATGTTTTCAGTGCGAATGAAATATTAATAAATGATCGAGCCATTAACGGGGTATTTAAAGGCAGCCTGTGTGACGCCTCAAAATTCTTGGAGAAAGTTCTTGGTCATGGGAGGGGGGGGGCGGAATGAG
>QLTV01002263.1:558255-568450 GCA_003457575.1 Thermophis baileyi | reverse complement strand
GGAGAGGGGGGAGATCGGAAGTGGGTGTGGGAAGGAGAGAAGGGGAGCGTTACAAAACAGGGGTTGGGGGGAGTAGGATGAGCTGGGGGGATCGGTGGGCTGTCTCGGCTTAGTTACAGAACCCCCCCCCCTGTGTGGATCCCACCCTCCGTCCCCCAGTAATAAGAGCAGTACAGAAATCCCAGTGATTCTTGTATAAACTGAACGGACTCCGTTACAAAGAGGGGGAGACAAGGGGGTGGTCCAGGAACAGCCCCCATCTTTCGGCGACGATAATGTCAGTGCAGGCAGAAAAAGACCCCCCCTCTCCACCATGGAAGTCTTGGGGTTCCCAGAGGGGGTCTGGGAGGGTCCCTCCCCACAGCTTCCTTGTTTTGCTCGGCTGAGGACTCGCCGAGGTTCATCCTCTCACAGTTCAGAAAAGCGGAGAGCTCCCAGCTCCGTGTGGCCCCCGGGGCCCCTGGTCTGAGCTGCCCCCTCCACACGCTTGAGGGTCCTGCTTGGCGGCCGAAGGAAGCATCTTTGGCTTGGTGGCTTAGCTGTATGATCCGAGCCCAACGCCCGGGGGCTCCTCCCTGGCGCGCTCCGGAGGGCGGCTTCCTCGTGTCCCACCCGCCATTGTCTGGCGCGAAGAGGTCCTTGGCTCCATCCGGGGCAGGTTGTGGTGGGTGGGCGAGAGCGGGAGGGGGGGGGATCCGGGGACGCCTGGCTCTCCGAGGACTCGTCCTTCAAGGAAGGGAAGAAGCCATGGAGAGAAACAGACACAACCTTCAGACCGGGCGCAAAACAGAGGGAAGGACCAGACGGTCGGGCGGGCGAGTGGGGGGCCTTCGCAAGGGACCCCGAGGCCGGAAGAAGGAAGAGAGGAGGAAAGGATGCCTTCTCTGCCTCTCGGGCAACCTCAGTGCCAGGCCGGGGAACATGGGCCTTTTTTAAAGGGACTACTCTGATTCTTATTCTTGGGGGCTTATGGTTGTTTTTTCCCAATCTGGTCAACAACTGGACAGAAACTTTGCCTGGTTGACCCAGGAGAAACTACAAGCAGTCCTTGACGTGTGACCACAATTGAGCCCAACATTTCTGTTGCTAAGCGAGATGGTTGTTAAGTGAGTTTGGCTCCATTTTATGACCTTTCTTGCCACAATGTTATTAAGGGAATCCCCGCAGTTGTGAAGTTAGTCACACGGTTCTTAAGTGAATCTGGCTTCCCCAAGGACTTGGCTTGTCAGAAGGTCGCTAAAGGGGATCACGTGACCCCGGGGACACTGCGACCGTCATAAATAGGTGCCAGTGGCCAAGCGGCCGAGTTTTGATCACATGACCCTGGGGACACTGCGAAGGTTGTAAGTGTGAAAAAACGGTCCTAAGTCACTATTTTTAGTGCAGTTGTGACTTTTAACGGTCACTCTAGCCCCAAAGTATGAAGCCAATCAAAATTCAAAGCAACAATATTTGGAAGCTAACCAGAGTCCAGAACATCTGCACATGGGTTGAGGAGTCCTTCCAGCATTCAAGCGCAAGCTGCGACAGCCAACGAAGGACCCCAGAACCACTAGCTGCCCTAGTGACCCCCTTCATGATTCCCTGACGCCCCTTAGTGCGGGGGTCTCCAACCCTGGCCACTTTATGACTTAGGGACTTCAACTCTGGGGATTCTGGGAGTTGAAGTCCACAAGTCTCAACGTTGCTAAGGTTGGAGGCCCCTCCCTTAGTGGATCTCGCACTGCCCCATCTGCAGGGCTCCCAAGAGATCTGCCGGTCACCAGATGATCCTATGGCTGTTTTCCTCCAGGGCAGCTTTCCAGCCCTTGGGGATCACAGCTCCCCAAATGAAGAGCTCCCCCCCCCCAGTTAGGGAAGCTTAATGTTGCGAAGAGTGACAATTCAGCCATGGGGCCTCCAGGAGGGGCTGGGTGAAGAAAGGATCATCAGTGGGGGTTCCTCAAATGGATGAAGGGATAAGGGGAACAAAGCCACCGAGATGACCTTGGAAAGCAAGATGGGGACATACCCAGAGGGGTCTCCTGAAGAAGAAAGGCTGTGGAAACCATCTATGATGTTCTCCTACTTTGGGTTCCTCTCAGAGTGGAAGGAGAACAACTGTGGGTACCACATGAAGGACTGGGGGAGGACACAGGCCTCCTGGAGGGTTGCCAGAGGTCATGAGGACATCCTTCGATAGGTGGGAAGGACATTTTATCAGGAATGTCTGCAGGAAGGTCAAGATGATGGTGACCTCACAATAGAAGCTCCACTTCCTATGGACTTATTATCTTTCCTTTGGGGATCTGTTTTTGAAGGATGTTCTTCTCAAAGAGCTCCCCTTCCCTCCTCATCTTGACTGTTGTAGACACCATCACCACCACTATTTGAAAACTGGCTCCATCAAAAGACGGCCATTTTGATTCTGAATTTCAGTGGCAGGATCTAAGGATGTCATGCAGCCATCAGCGGTTCCTTCCTGACGTGGCCCCCTGTTCTCTTTGCATCCGACCTTCTCAGTCTGTCCTTGAACCCTCTTCCCACCCTGGGAAAACTCTTGTTAGATGAGATACTCACTAGATTAAGAGAAGGGCAAATGCCACCAAGACCAGACCTGGGACCACAGAAGGTGACACGGCTTCATCGCTGCTTTGTTCCTCTGAGTCATAGATCCTGGTGGTGGGGGGTACCTCGAATGTGGAGGTGCTGCTGGTGGTAGTCTCTGCAGGAAGGAAAAGAGGATACAGTTCCAGGATTATTATTTTTTACAGAGGCACGACGGAGAACGTTTTAACAAACTGCAACCCTGTTTGGTTTGGTGGCTGCAGTGCCTCAGATAGAAAGTCCCTACAGAGAGTGGTGAGGACAGTGGAGAATATTATAGGAAGCTCGCTTCCCGTTATTCAGGATACCGCTTATAAGCGCTATGTGCTTAGAGCTCAAAGCATTGTTAGAGACCCCCACACACCCACTCCACGGTCTGTTTCTGTTGCTCCCCACCTGGGAGGAGGATTCAAAGTATTTCTAGCATGACTTTCAGATTCTGTAACAGCTTTCTTCCCTAGGCCATCCGTCTGGCAAACTCGCAAAATTCGCTTTTCTCACCATGTACATCCACCATGTACATCTTGCCATACATCCAAACTAGACTGTGTTGTTTCTCTGTGCCATAGAATATATGTGGGTATATACATAATTTTGTATTTATTTATTTTGTCATGTTCATGTAGTGTATATTGGAGGTGGTGGCCCTTTGAGAGCTGTATGCAATGAAATTTCATTTTAGTGTATGCTTAGTATACATTAACAGAGTAACAGAGTTGGAAGGGACCTTGTAGGTAACAGAGTAACAGAGTAACAGAGTTGGAAGGGACCTTGTAGGTCATCTAGTCCAACCCCCCTCCGCTCAAGCAGGAGTCCCTACACCATTTCCGACAAATGGCAGTCCAATTTCCTCTTGAAAGTCTCAAGTGTTGGAGCTCTCACAACCTCCGAAGGCAAGCTGTTCCACTGGTTGATCACTCTCACTGTCAGAAAGTTTCTCATCTCCAGGTTGAATCTCTCCTTGGTCAGTTTCCATCCATTATTCCTTGTCTGGCTTTCTGGTGCCTTGGAAAATAGCCTGACCCCCTCCTCTCTGTGGCAGCCCCTCAAGTATTGGAACACTGCTATCATGTCTCCCCTGGTCCTTCTCTTTGGTAGACTAGCCATGCCCAGTTCTTGTAACCTCTCTTCGTATGTTATAGTTTCCAGACCCCTAATCATCCTGGTTACTCTCCTCTGCATTTTCTCTAGAGTCTCGATGTCTTTTTTGTAGTGTGGTGACCAAAACTGGATACAGTACTCTAGGTGCGGTCTAACTAAGGCTTTATAGAGTGGTATTAGTACCTCCCTAGACCTAGATTGTATCCCTCAATTAATGCATCTTAGGATTGTATTGGCTTTTTTGGCTGCCGCTGCACACTGCTGGCTCATGTTTAGCTGGTTGTCTACTAAGACTCCAAGATCCCTCTCGCAGTCACTGCTATTGAGTGTGGTTTCACCCAGTTTATATGTATTTTTTTGGTTTTTCTTACCTAAGTGTAGGACTTTACTTTTCTCTGCATTGAATTTCATTTTGTTAGATAGGGCCCAGTGTTCAAGTCTGTCAAGATCCATTTGCATTTTGAGCCTGTCCTCTGGGGTGTTAGCTATTCCTGCCAGCTTAGTATCATCTGCAAATTTGGTTAGTTCCCCTTCTATTCCCTCATCTAGGTCGTTTATGAAGATATTAAAGAGTACTGGGCCTAAGACGGAACCTTTAGACCCATTGAAGACTACTCGTTGAGTACGGTTAGTCAGCCAGTTGTTAATCCATTTGGTCGTGTAGCTGTCTATCTCACTTTTTTCTAGCTTTCGAAGAAGTAGGTTGTGGTCTACTTTGTCGAACGCTTTGCTGAAGTCTAAGTATATTATGTCCACAGTATTTCGCTGGTCTACTAATTTAGTCACTGTGTTGAAGAATGAAATGAGATTGGTTTGGCATGATTTGTTCTTAACAAACCCATGTTGGCTGTTGGTTATTACTTTACTTGTTTCTAGGTGTTGGCAGATCTGTTTTTTAATTATCTTTTCCAGTATTTTCCCGGGTATTGATGTTAGGCTGATTGGTCTGTAGTTTCCTGGGTCTGTTTTTTTCCCCCTTTTTAAAGATGGGAACCACATCAGCTCTTTTCCAGTCCTCAGGTAGTTCCCCTGTGTTCCAGCATTTTTGAAAGATGTGGTGCAGTGGTCCTGAGATGACATCTGCCAGCTCCTTTAGGACTCTGGGATGTAATCCGTCTGGTCCTGGTGATTTGTATTCGTCAAGTTCAGACAGGTGATCTCTTACTGTTTTTTTGCTTATGTTAACTTTTGTTTCCAGTCTGTTCTTTTCAGTTGTATTTCTGGTTAGTTGGGCTGCAGTTTCTTTTTACTAGTTAGACTTATATATCGCTTTACAGTGTTTTACAGCCCTCTCTAAGTGGTTCACAGAGTCAGCATATTGCCCCCAACAATCTGGGTCCTCATTTTACCCACCTCGGAAGGATGGAAGGCTGAGTCAACCTTGAGCCGGTGAGATCTGAACTGCCGAACTGCAGCTAGCAGTCAGCTGAAGTAGCCTGCAGTGCTGCACTCTAACCACTGTGCCATCTCAGCTCTTTTTGCGTGAAGACCGATGCAAAGAATGAGTTAAGCAGCTCTGCTTTCTCTGTGTTGCCTGTTACTTCTTTGCCGTCTTCTCTCTTTAGTGGGCCAACTGTTTCCTTGATTTTTTTCTTGTTATTTATGTGTTGGAAGAAACTTTTTATTATATCTTACTTTTGTTGCAAGTCTTTGTTCATTCTGGGCCTTTGCTTTCCTGACTTTGTCTTTGCACATTCTGGCTCTCTTTTGATATTCTTATGTGTTGGAAGAAGCTTTTTTTTATTATCTTTGACTTTTGTTGCAAGTCTTTGTTCATTCTGCGCCTTTGCTTTCCTGACTTCGTCTTTACAGATTCTGGCTATCTGCTGATACTCTGCGTTAGTTATGTGTCCCTCTTTCCATTTTTTGTACTTGTCCTTTTTTTTCATTCAATTTGTCAGAGAGATCTTTGTGCAGCCTTGCTGGTTTCTTCTTGGATTTCTTGTTTTTCTTTCTTAGCAGTATTGTGCTGGTCTGAGCTTTTATGATCATATTTTTTAGAGTTTCCCAAGATTCTTGAGTTGTTTTTCTCTTTAGGTCTTTTATCCAAGGAATCTTTCCCAAGTTTTCTCTGAGTTTATTAAAATCAGCTCTTTTAAAATCTAGGACTTTGGTATCGTTGTGTTCAATTTGTGTTTGCGTTATGTTGAATTTTAGTATGACGTGGTCACTCTCACCCAATGTTCCTGCAGTTTCAACTCCCTCTATCACTTCTTTGTTTGTAAGTATTAAGTCCAGTATGGCTGTCCCTCTAGTTCCCTCCTCTACCTTTTGGATAACAAAGTTGTCAGCAAGGTTGGTTATGAACCTATTTGATTTCTCACTTGGTGCAGAATTAGTTTTCCAGTTGATATCTGGGTAGTTGAAGTCTCCCATTATTACTGCATTGTGTCTCTACATATGTTTGTTAGTTGGTTGGCAAAAAGGATATCCATTTTTTTCTGCTTGATTGGGTGGCCTATAGTATACTCCTATTGCCATGTTATTCTTTTTTTCTTTTATGTTGACCCATATGCATTCTAGGGGGTTATCTTCTTTGGTTACATGTAGCTCTGTAGCAACATAGTGGTCCTTTACATACAGTGCAACCCCACCTCCTCTTTTATGTGGTCTGTTTTTGGAAGAGTTTGTATCCTTCTATCAGTATGTTCCAGTCGTGTGTTTCGTCCCACCAAGTTTCTGTTATTCCAACTATGTCGTATCTTCCTTCGTGCATTAATAGTTCAAGTTCACCCTGTTTATTCCCCAGGCTTTGTGCATTTGTGTAAAGGCATTTGAGATATTTGTGCCTGATTCTGGGTGTGCTTCCTGTGTCTCCTGTTTGGTGTTTGAGTTTGTTTTCCCTCCCATTCCATTCCATTCCATTCCATTCCATTCCATTCCATTCCAGGATGTGAAGTTCAAATTTGTTTTTGTTTTTTTGCCTCCCAACCCCAAGTCAACACCTGCACCTCCATGCAGAACAACCAAGGATGAATTTTGCAGCCTTGGGAGGCAACGTCTGTCATCATCGTGGCTTATCCTGGAGGCCTGGGTGTTGAACAGTGGGGCTGACTGGGGTTTTAGACTTTGCTGTGCCCACCCACCATCCCTCTGACTGCAGGCTTTCAGTCAACACTCCAGACCCAAACAGGGCCTAAAATAGTTCCACGCTTAGGAGCACCACAAGGCATCATCTCCACGCCAAGGGTCTGTTGTAGCTCTGAGTACCACCAAAAGTCTCTTCTACCCAAAGAGTCAATTGGGGGCCTTCTGGTTCTGCCCCCTTTCGTCTTGGTGGACATCTTCCTTCTGGCCCAGAACTATGACCACACTGGGATTTGGGCTCCCTTCCAGGAATTGTCTGGGGACCTCAAGGTTGAGACTGTGCCAGGGTCTGCAATTGGACGTCTAATTTTTTATATGGCGTCTCTTCAGTTGGTACCTTTGGCGCTGCAAAGTTACTACTGCATTGTGTTAGGACTTGAGCCTTACAACGAACTGGGTATGTATGTGTAGTCTAGAGAAAAGAAGGACCAGGGGAGACGTGATAGCAGTCTTCCAATATGTGAGGGGCTGCCACAAAGAAGAGGGAGTCAAGCTATTCTCCAAACTACCAGAAGGCAGGACGAGAAGCAATGGATGGAAACTAATCAAGGAGAGAAGCAACCTGGAACTAAGGAGAAACTTCCTAACAGTGAGAACTATTAACCAGTGGAATGACTTGCCTCCAGAAGTTGTGAGTGCTCCAACACTGGAGGTTTTTAAGAACCATTTGTCTCAAATTGTATAGGGACTCCTGCTCGAGCAGTGGGTTGGACTGGAAGACCTCCAAGGTCCCTCCCAACTCTGTTATTCTGTTAAGTAATCAGTGGAACGGCTTGCCTTCAGAGGTTGTGGGTGCTCCATCCCTGGAGGTTGTTAAGAAGAGTCCGGACAACCACTTGTCAGAAATGGTATAGGGTCTCCTGCTTGAACAGGGGTTGGACTAGACGACCTCCAAGGTCCCTTCCAACTCTGTTACTATGAGTGCACCCTTTTGTCTGTACATATCCCTCCCATTATTTTCTAGAGGGAATTCTTCTATTGTACACTGCTAAACAACCCCATAATTAGATTTATTTTGGGGTTCTGCATCTGATTGTACATCAACAGCAAGCAGCAACCGAGTTGACCAAAGTGTTTTCGGCGAACACAGCCCAAGTAAGAGCAATCTTAACAAAGTTCCTACAAGGCCTACAAAAGGCTTCTGTGCATTTATTAATACCCCAAAGAAAAGACAGGAGAGAGAGAGAGGCACTAATCAGCAGCTATTTCCACCCCCCCCATCACTGGCTCCCTTGTCAGTAAAGGAAAAGGCAATCCCCCCCCCCCTTGACTGCTAACGGCTGGTTTGCATCTGTTTCAAAACAACCTTTCTCACTTAGTGCCCTAAAGCTGTGTTTTCCTCTTCTGCCTGAACGGGCTTCCTGCACTTAAGGGGCTGATGAAACCTCGCTTGAATTCACAAGGATGTAGGGTAGGAAAAGGTTGTGTGTGGTCAAACGGCCACCAGGGGGCAGCCAAGCCCCACCTGAAAAGCCCCTAAGGCCCCCCCCCCCCATCTCCTCTTCTTGCTTTCAGGGCAATCTGTGCTTTTCGACCTTCAGTTTGAACAAAAAATGTCACCCAAGCCTAGCTGGCCCTCCAGTTTGGAGCAGGCGGGACACGGGCCTTCTCTTCTGCCGGCCTCATTTGGCTCGGAGAAATTTCTCTGCTGCATTTTGCTGGGCCTCCCTCCAGGCATGGGGGTTCTTGGATTAGGACCCAGAACACAGAATAATAGAGTTGGGAGGGACCTTGGAGGTCTTCCAGTCCAACTCCCTACTCAACTGGACTCCATACTGCAAGTGTGGTCTCACCAATGCAGTATAAAATAGCAATAGCAATAGCAATAGCAATAGCAATAGCAATAGCCCTTAGACTTATATACCGCTTTACAGTGCTTTACAGCCCTCTCTAAGCGGTTCACAGAGTCAGCCTCTTGCCCCCAACAATCTGGGTCCTCATTTTACCCACCTCAGAAGGATGGAAGGCTGAGTCAACCTTGAGCCGGTGAGATTTGAACCGCCAAACTGCAGCTAGCAGTCAGCTGAAGTAGCCTGCAGTGCTGCACTCTAACCACTGCGCCACCTCGGCTCTAAATGGTACTATCACTTCTCATGATCTTGACACCCCCTCCCTCAGCGCCCCGGCAGATGCCCCTGCAAGCGACAAGAAGTGAACCTGCAAAGGACATCAGATGGGATAACAGAACAACAGAGTTGGGAGGGACCTTGGAGGTCTTCTAGTCCAACCCCCTGCTCATGCAGGAGTGCAGAGAAGAGCAACCAGGATGATGAGGGGGCTGGAGACTAAAACATACGATGAACAGTTGCAGGAACTGGGTATGTCTAGTTTGATGAAAAGAAGGACTAGGGGAGACATGATAGCAGTCTTCCAATATCTCAGGGGCTGCCACAAACAAGAGGGAGCGACGCTATTCTCCAAAGCCCCTGAAGGCAGGACAAGAAGCAATGGGTAGAAACTAATCAAGGAGAGAAGCAACTTAGAACTAAGGAGAAATTTCCTGACAGTGAGAACAATCAACCTATGGAACAGAAGTTGCCTTCAGAAGTTGTGGGAGCTTCATCCCTGGAAGCTTTCAAGGAGAGACTGGACTGCCAGTCTGTCAGAAATGGTGTGGGGTCTCCTGCTTGGGCTGGGGGTTGGACTAGATGACTTACAAGGTCCCTTCCAACTCTGTTAATTATGTATCTATCCTATACCATTCCAGACAAGTGGCTGTCCAGTCTCTTCTTAAAGTTCTCCAGTGTTTGAGCACCCACAACTTCCGAAGGCAGGTTGTTCCACGGTTTAATTGTCCTCACTGTCAGGAAGTCTTTTCGGAGCTTCCCAGAAATAGTGACTCAAACAGGTGGAAGTTGCAGGAAAGGAAGCAGGAAGGGAAGAGACAAAAAGGGCCCTTCACAAAAACTGAGCAATGTTTTGAATCCCAGAATTCCTCCTGAGAACAGCGATGGGTGAATACTGACACCATCCCGTGGCAAATCCTTCTCAGCTCTGTGAAGAGACCCCGGAGAGGGTCACCTTGTCCCGCAGATAACAACACTGAAAGTAGAGGTTTACGCTGAATCCCTCCATGTTCCTCTGCTCTTCCTCTTCAGCCCCAACCAGCTGAATGAGTCCATATCGGAAACAACTAACTCTACCAACAGAAGAGAGTCTTTGTAGCTCAGGTTGAACTACGGGGCTCTTGGTGCCCTCTGAGCTGGGTTGTTTTCCTGCAGATATTTCATGACACAACTAGGTAACATCATCAGTGTTAGAAGGGAGGAGGAGGAGGAGGAGAATTGTGGGATCCTTGGTGCTCTCTGAGCTTGGTGGCTTTTTTGTAGATGTTTCATGACACAACTAGGTAAGGTCATCAGTGTGGTTTATGGAGATGAGGAGAGGGAGGGGGAGGAGGAGGGGAGGAGGAGGAGGAGGG
>QLTV01002263.1:543442-558128 GCA_003457575.1 Thermophis baileyi | reverse complement strand
ATAAAATATATTCTGATAGAAAACTTTATACAGGGGGGGAGGAGGAGAACAACTCTGGGGTCCTTGGTGCTCTCTGAGCTTGGTTGCAAGCTGTCCTATTGAATAACTTCTTCTCACAATCAGGAATTTTTTCCCCTTAGTTCTACATTGGATTTCTCCTTAACAAGCTTCCACCCATTGCTTCTTCTCCTGCCTTCAGGGGCTTTGGAGAATAGGTGGACCCCCTCTTCTTTGTGGCAGCCCATCAGATACTGGAAGACTGCTATCATGTCTCCCTTAGTCCTTCTTTTCACTAGACTAGACATACCCAATTCTTGCAACCGTTTGTCAAATGTTTTAGCCTCCAGTCCGCTAAACCATCTTAATTGTACTTCTCTGCACTTTTTCCAGAGTCTCAAGATGTTTTTTTGTATTGTAGTGACCAGAACTGGATGCATGATCCCAAGTGTGGCCTCACTAGTGTGGAATTGCGATAGACTGCCTCTGAATATGGATGTTCCACTTGTGTAGCCTGACGCTGCCTTGTGCGTCATGGCTTACAGGTGAGTCCCCCTCCCCTTCGCACCATCCAACCAACATTGCAAGCCTGGCTGCTTCTCCGGCCCTTCACCTGCTCCCTGGGCTTCGGTGGTGAGATGCTTCGGCTCTTCGGTCCAGGGTGTGGCGTGGACGGCTACACTCCAGTCGCTCCACGTGCCGATCTCGTTGTCCTTGGCGGCCACCTGGATGATGTACTCCTTCCCGGCGTAGGCATCGGTGATGATGTGGGAGGTCCCATCGGATAGCTCCACCTGTGGGGGTGAGAAGAGAGGGATGGTGGGAAACGGGGTGTCTCAAGAAGATCTCAGCCCTCTGGAGACTCAACCCATCCATGACAACCTCAAACATTGGAGATCCCTTCCAGGGGAAGCCCTCCGTACTACTTCACTGGCTTTCCACAACAGGGGTCTTCAAAGTTGGCCCCTTTAAGACTTGTGGATTTCAATCCCCCAGCCAGCATGTCCAGAGGTGTCCAACCTTGGTCACTTTTAAGACTTGTGGACTTCGACTCCCAGAATTGGCCCTGTTCATTCATACGTTCAAATGTCACGACCTACAGTCACTGGCAGGATCCACTGCCTGTTGGAATCGAGTGGATATCCCACAAACATCAGCGTTACACCAATTTGTGCCCTCGTTGGGCGTGGTGGCACACCCTGAGGAATTCTATGGAAAATTGAAAGAGGCACCCAGGAAGAAGAATGTGGCGCCCCAAATGTGTGAATATTGAGAAATGAAAGAACATGACCCTGGAGGACAATCTGGATTGGGACAAAAGCAGTCACGTAGGAGATTGGCTAATGAAATTTTGCAAAGAGAATCGAACAAGGGGTTCTCTAATTAAGGATAATATTTGTAGCTTAGGGTTGACATGAGCGGTCCTTGATGCTCTCTGAGCTTGGTTGTTTTCTTGCAGACGTTTCATGACCCAAACTAGGTAACATCCTCAGTGCTAGTGATAGGATTAGCACTGATGATGTTACCTAGTTAGGTAATGAAACGTCTGCAAGAAAACAAGCAAGCTCAGAGGCCACCAAGGATCCCTCAAGAGATTCTCTGGGCCAGCACCTGCTTCAAACAACATCACTCTCTACACCAGGACATCACCAGATGCACAACACAGCAGAAAATGGGGCGATACAACCCGGTCAAGCAGGAAGCTTCCAGATCCAGGTTTTGGAAACAGCCATCAAGACTGATGCCTGTTATACAGGTGGAACTTAGAAAATTAAAAAGAGGAGCGTTTCCAGCTGTCAGAATATAAGACCGGTGTATCCACTTTACTTAACTTACTCAAAAGGGAACCTATGGGAAGGAATAATTAATATTATGAAAAGTAAGGTAGAAAAGGATCCCCAACAGTATCTTCTGACTCTGTGAACCGCTTAGAGAGGGCTGTAAAGCGGTATATAAGTCTAAGTGCTATTGCTATTGCTATTCAATATTTGAATAGCCACAAAGAAGAGGGAGTCAAGCTATTCTCCAAAGCACCTGACGTCAGGACAAGAAGCAACGGATGGAAACCAATCAAGGAGAGAAGCAACCTGGAACTAAGGAGAAACTTCCTGGCAGTGAGAACAATTAACCAGTGGAATGACTTGCCACCAGAAGTTGTGGGTGCTCCATCCCTGGAGGTTTTTAAGAAGAGACTGGGCAGCCATTTAGGGTAGGGTCTCCTGCTTGAGCAGGGGGCTGGACTAGAAGACCTCCAAGGTCCCTTCCAGTTCTATTCTATTCTAAACAGGGAACGGCTTTGCTGAAGTCCTTCCAAAGAGGACGGTCATCAGACCGAAGCATTTGTGTGCCGAAAGAATATTAGGAACCGGCGGAAAATGAGGCATGACAGCCGATAGTCCGGCTGTCAAATGGAGAAGCGCCCGGCAGAGAGGAAACAGCCACTCAATGGTCGGAATCTGACGGAGAAGAGACAGTTCAATTGCTGGCAAAGCGACATCCACAAACAAGACTCGACGCGCTCTGTTGTTGTGGTTTTCCCTCGTTCGGTTGCTTCCAAGCTTTCGTGACCCAGCGGAGATTATTTTGACAGGATTGTCTGTCACTAACAGCTTCCTCCAATCCTTGTAAGTTCATGCTTGTGTCAACAGAGATGCTATTATTCTAGCCACCTGGTCGTCTTTCTCAATTGCCTTCCCATTTGCAAAGCCGGCCTTCTCTTTGAGTCCTCTTTGCATTATAGGAGATCCCGGATAGTCTATATGAGGACCAACTATCAGGAAGGGTCCAGCGGCACTTTTCCTAGCCAATACATGCCATTAAAATGCCTCCGCTTTCCTTAGCTGCAGCCCATGGACTGGATCCCCAAAAGCGGATGTCTTTTAATAACATGTGTTGGTCGGAAAAGGTGCCACCGGAGCAGACTCCTGATCTACACATGCCCACAATAGCTCAGCATGGACGGTGCTTAGTGAGCCGTCACTGGTTTTAATTTATCTAGTGGGGAATGATTTAATGCGCCTAATATTTGGCCCTCGTCTGTCCTAGTGTTTCTCCCAAAGGGAAGGCATATTTGTATCGTCCTCCTCTTCCCTGGGGGTTTATGAACCTAAGAAGATAAAGCTCTGCTTATGACAATACAAGAAAGATGTGGAGGCCTTAGAAAGAGTGCAAAGAAGAACAACAAAGATGATTAGGGGGCTGGAAGCTACATTGTACGATGAGCTGTGAAGGGAACGAGGTATGTCTGGCCTAAGGAAGGGAAGGCTTAGGAGAGACAGGTATTCTCCCAATACCTGAAGGGCTGTCACAAAGAAGAGGGGGTCCATTTACTCTCCAAAGTACATGAGCGCAGGACAAGAATCTCCTTAGAGGGTGATCCAATCTGGAAATAAGGAGGAATTTCCTGAAAGTGAGAACAATTAATCAGTAGAACGGCTTGCCATCCAGAAGTTGTGGGAGGCTAAAACATATGAAGAACGATTGCAGGAATTGGGGTTGTCTAGTCTAGAGAAAAGAAAGACCAGCGGCGGGGGGGGGGGCGGGACATGATAGCAGCCTTCCAGTATTTGAGGGGCTGCCACAAAGAAGAGAGGGGGTCAACCTATTCTCCAAAGCACCTGGGGACAGGACAAGAAGCAATGGATGGAAACTAATCGAGGAGAGAAGCAACCTGGAATTAAGGAGAAACTTCCTGACAGTGAGAATAGCAATAGCAATAGCAGTTAGACTTATATACCGCTTCACAGTGCTTTACAGCCCTCTCTAAGCGGTTCACAGAGTCAGCATATTGCAATCTGGGTCCTCATTTTACCCACCTCGGAAGGATGGAAGGCTGAGTCAACCTTGAGCCGGTGAGATTTGAACCGCCGAACTGCAGCTAGCAGTCAGCTGAAGTCGCCTGCAGTGCTGCACTCTAACCACTGCGCCACCTCGGCTCTATTGAGAACTATTAACCAGTGGAACAGCTTGCCTTCTTCAGAAATTGTGGGTGCTCCATCACTGGAGGTTTTTGAGAAGAGACTGGACAGCCATTTGTCTCAAATTGTATAGGGTCTCCTGCTCAAGCAAGGGGTTGGACTGGAAGACCTCCAAGGTCCCTCCCAGCTCTGTTATTCTGTTAATTAATCAGTGGAACGGATTGCCTTCAGAAGTTCTGGGTGCTTCATCCCTGGAGGCTTTCAAAAAGAGACTGGACACTCATTTATCTGAAATGGTATAAGGATTCCTGCCTTAGGCAGGGGGTTGGACTAGATGACCTCCAAGGTACCTTCCAGCCCGGAGATTCTATAAGTCTGCCGGAACTCCAATTTCTTCTCCATCAAACTGAATCAGTGTTGCATTGCCTGTTGGCCTAATGCCGTTTTTTTTTAAAAAAAACCCAATAATATTTTAATGTTCAGTGTTCAGTAGCTAGCCTTACAGCTCAGAAACGATTGGAGTGTGTATGTCCAGCAAAGGAGGGGGACACAGGATGATACACAGATGAGCCATCGTTGCACCAGGTCCTCCTTCAAGCAGTGAATCTTTTGCTTCGGAGATTTCAGAGAAGGCGGCAGCGAGAAAGGAAGACGAGATGAACAGGATATGCGCAGAAGAGGCAGAGACAGGAGATCAGATAGCTGGAGAGAGGATGGATAATGGAGAGACCAAATACACGTAGGGCTTATCTTTGTAGGGCTTATCTTTGGCTTCGTTGACTGGAGGTCTGATTGTGTGGAGAGTGACAGGCTGTGGGATAAAGGGAGACTAATGGGGCACCCAAACCTCCGATTATTCCTATGAACAAGCAGCTGTGAGAAAAAACAAACAAACAAAGAATCAGCCTGGGGGAAACTCTGAGAACTGAGAAGGGAGCGAGATTAGCAGGGAAATTGTCCTCGTATCTGTTTAATATTGTTTGGTGAATCTGTCATAAGAGGCGTAGGAAGGGAAAAGATGGCAGTCGGAGATACACAATGAACTGTCTTAAGGTACGCAGACAACACCAGTTGGTAAGGCCAACATCAAGAGGAGCCAGGATGGCTCATTATGAAAGTGAAAACAGAAAGAAAGAAAGAAAAAAGGGGTGATTGTTAAATATTAAAGAGGTTAAGAGGAATGTCCTCCAGCGTACTTTGTAAACTCCGGCAAGCACAGATGGCAGATAGTTAAGACTGCAGAAAGAATAATTGCAACCAGCAATCAGATAAGACCCCTATATTGCATGGGTCAGAAGGAGGGCTGAGAAAATATCTGCAGACCCCTCACATCCTGGACATCAACTGTTTCAACTCCTCCCTTCGGGATGGTGCCATAGGGCAGGGGGCTCCAACCTTGGCAACTTTAAGACTTGTGGACTTCAACTCTCAGAGTTCCTCTGTGCTGGCTATAGCGAAGTTGGAGCCCCCTGCCATAGGGCACTGCATACCAAAAGAACAAAAGCTAGTCCCAGGGACAGCCCCCCCCCCTCGTGCCATCACTCTGCTGAACACCTAATTCTCACAGCTGACAAAACACGATGATATTAATACAGGAGATTTGTAGCTCAGGGTTTTTGCCTGAGTGCAGAAAAGAGCAACAAAGAGGATTAGAGGACTAGAGGCTGAAACATGCAAAGAACAGTTGCAGGAACTGGGTATGTCTAGTTTAATGAAAAGAAGGACTAGGGGAGACATGATAGCAGTGTTCCAGTATCTCAGGGGTTGCCCCAAAGAAGAGGGAGTCAACTTATTCTCCAAAGCATCAGAAGGCAGGAGAAGAAACAATGGGTGGAAACTAATATAAGAGCCGAGGTGGCGTAGTGGTTAGAGTGCAGCACTGCAGGCTACTTCAGCTGACTGCTAGCTGCAGTTCGGCGGTTCAAATCTCACCGGCTCAAGGTTGACTCAGCCTTCCATCCTTCTGAGGTGGGTAAAATGAGGACCCAGATTGTTGGGGGCAATAGGCTGACTCTGTAAACCGCTTAGAGAGGGCTGTAAAGCACTATGAAGCGGTATATAAGTCTAACTGCTATTGCTATTGCTAATGAAGGAGAGAAGCAACCTAGAACTAAGGAGGAATTTCCTGACAGTGAGGTCAATTAACCAGTGGAACGACTTGCCTCCAGAAGTTGTGGGTGCTCCATCGCTGGAGTGCTTTAAGAAGAGGCTGGACAGCCACTTGTCTGGAATGGCATGGAGCCATGATGGCGAACCTGTGGCACGTGTGCCAGAGGTGGCACGCAGAGCCCTCTCTGTGGGCACGCGCGTCGTCGCCAGCTGCTCTTCTGGTTTCTGGCGCACGCAGGCGTGCCGGCCACCTGGTCTTCCGGTTTGGGCACTCGGTGCCGAAAAGGTTCGCCATCACTGGTATAGAGTTTCCTGCTTGAGCAAGGGGCTGGACTAGAAGACCTCCAAAGTCCCTTCCAGCTCTATTCTGATTCTGATTCTAGGACAAAGCAGGACCCAGAAGTGCTCTTGATATTGGTTCTGAGCTTAAAATAAACCCAGGCAAGAACTCCATAGAGATATTTTAGGAAGATTTCTCTGAAGCTCCCAAGGCTTAGGAGACCCACAGTTCATCTCTGGTTCATCTCTGCTTGGTGCTTCTCCGAGATGAAATGGCCTTCTTCAGTCCGATGCCTCCATCTCAACTTCTGTCTTGGCATGAGCTGCTCCTCCTCCTCCTCCTCTCTGCCAACCCCTCTCCTTTCTAGCACTGATGACGTTACCTAGTTTGGGTTATGAAACGTCTGCAAGGAAACAGCCGAGCTCAGAGAGCACCAAGGAGCCCGCGTGTCAACCCTGAGCTACAGATCTTCTCCTTGATTGGATCGGACTTCTTCAGAGATGGGTGTCCGCCCTCTGCTTGAACCCACTGGCAGACCCCTGTCCCTCTGTCATATTTCTTCTCACCAGGGATCTGGCCCTTGTCCTGCAGAAGGTATTCTGCAACCTCTGGTGCCCTGCTTGAGGTGAGGCTCCCCTCTTTTCTCTTCCCGGACAGTGGCAGGTGAGTGGGGGTCTCGGGGTGGGGGGAGGCTGAATAGCTGCATGATTGGCAACACGTGTGGGAGCCAGGATGCCAAGATGGGGGTGGGAGGTGGGCAGAGGGGAGGGGCTGAGTTAACCAAAGGAGCCTGCAAAATAGAAACAGGCTATTAGTGATCCATTAGTCAAAGATATCCAGTTGCATCCTAGGTAATCCATTAAAGCCAACATCGGAGTGCATTAGGAAGGCCCTCGGTTCGGGGAGCAGGAGGAGGAAGCGGGGCAATCTGGCTTGAATTACAAAGTTAAAAGCCAGGGGGGGAAAAAAAAGAAAAGATGCCCTAAATATTTAATGCCGGGTGTTTGAGGAGACAGAACAGGAAAGTCTGCCGGGGAGAGAAGGAAAATTTGGAGGCAGAAGCAAAGGCCGAGCAGCCTCCCTCTCCGGGAGTCAGAGAAACCAAGAGCCGGCCTGCCCCGCCTGGGGGTCAAGTGCCCATGGGTTGGTTGGGGGCTCTGAAGAAGTATTGGGATGGGGGGGGGACTCCCATCATCCACCCAATGCACAATATGGCCTGGACTACGGAACGGAAGAGATGTGGATCCAGTTTGAGAAAAGTGCCAACTAATGGGCATTGACTGACTGACGCCTTAGTGGGCAGAATTACAGAATAACCGACTTGGAAGGGACCTTGGAGGTCATCTAGTCCAACCCCCTGCTCGAGCAGAAGACTTTTATACCACTCCAGACAAGTGGTTGTCCAATCTCTTCTTAAAAGCCTCCAGCGATGGAGCAACCACAACTTCTGGAGGCAAGCCATTTAATTAACAGAATAACTGAGTTGGAAGGGACCTTGGAGGTCTTCTAGTCCAACCCCCTGCTCAATCAGGAGAGTCTCTACCATTTCAGACAAGTGGCTGTCCAGTGTTTTCTTGAAAACTTTCAGTAATGGAGCACCCACAACTTCTGGAGGGTTCTCCAACCCCCTGCTCAAGCAGGAGACCTCATCCAGGTCTGAAACCAATCAATCTCCCTCTCCCTCCCTCAGACAGACAGACATGGGAGAGAAAGGTGGTCCCCCTGGCTGAGCTCTGCCCTCCCCCTTTCTGCATTCATACAAACCCTGGTTTCTCGGGGGGGGGGTTGTTCATCTTAATGCCAGGTCACAGTCACTTTAGGGGGAAGGTCCTAGACTGCCCCCCACCCCCACCCCACCAGTTCTTAGCAAAGAGGGAATTTAAGCAGGCTGCGTAAACCTACATGGCAGGGGAATAACACTGCATTGCTCTTAAACCTTCTCCTCCCTAGTTTGGACGTGGGGTCCTGCCCCCCCCCCGCCCCGTCCAAAGTTGAGGTTTGATCCCGCATCCGGAGGGGAAAACACTCAGCCTTCCTCCCCGAGAGGTTTCCAGAGCTGGGAATGACTGAACCGGTAGTAGAGCAGCAGCGCAGCTATTCACTCAGATCTCTAGTGGGGGGGGGGGAAATTGCAGAGAAGGGAGGACCCCCCCCCCCAAGCAATCGGAAGCGCTTTTCGCTTACGGGAAAGGCGGGGTGAAGCCGAGGCGGCGGCGGGGCTGAGCAGCGTCCGAGGCGGCGGGGCTGCAACCAGCGCCTTCGCCCCGCCTGGAGCCGCCGCCGGCTGGGAAGGAGGACGCTGGGCTGGGCGAAAAGATGCAGAGAGGGGGGAGAGGTGCAAGTTATAGAAGAGTCTAGTTTATACTATTATATAAAAATAAAAAATTAAGCTTTGATTCCATTATCTTATTCTTCTGCACCAAAGGGAGTCGGAAGTCAACATCTTTTCTTTCTATTTCCCCCCTCTTTTCTACACTTTTCAGAAGTTGTGGGAGCTTCATCACTGGAGGCGAGATTGGAGAGATTGGACTGCCATTTGTCAGAAATGGTGTAGGGTCCCCTGCTTGGGCAGGAGGGTTGGACTAGATGACCTACAAGGTCCCTTCCAACTCTGTTAATCTAATCTGTATCTGTATCCTTGCCCTACTCTCAACCTGGAGCCTTTCCTTGCTCCCCAGCCACGCTGAACTGCCCCGGGGCCCCTGCCTCTGCTCCCCTGCCCCCTAAGTCGGGGGCTGGGGACGGAGGGCCCCACTTCCATGTCGGTCCCCGATGCAAGGGGCCATTCAAATCTTCAGGGAAGGGGGGGGGAGACTAGAAAGCAAGAGACTAATTGAAGATACCTGCCCTGAGAAACCCCCAAAGATCCCCACTGCCCGGTTGCAACTCCCCAAAATGTGAGCAATTGTGGACCCAGGTGCTTGCCCCCCCCCATTGCATCTCTCCGCCCCCCAGGGAGCTGCTTAAATCAGCCTCATATGTCCCCCCCACCCCCTCCATGGCTCCTGACCTTCCTCTCTGCAAGCAGAGCCATGGATGGGCATGCTGACGAGTGGGAGGAGACCCCGAACCTGTGGGTCAGGTCATGGAATGTTTCTTCCATCCGTTGTGTCATTTGGGGATGGTGTTGTGATGCATGTGGCCTCCCCACGATGCAATGGATGGCAATGACAGCAGTCCTTCCATTTGTCTAGGGAGATTCTCCGTCATCCAGGTGCTGGTTGTCCCAAAGGTGCGTTTTTCAGGAGGCAACTGGACTTCCTTGTTTTTTCTTTTGAAGACGTTTCGCTTCTCATCCAAGAAGCTTCTTCAGCTCTGACCGAATGGTGGGGAATGGAAGGCTTTATATTCCTTGCAGACAGCTGGTTATTTGCATCCTTTTAGAGGGCCGTTGAGGCCACTTGGAGGTTGTCCTGAGGGTCACACCAAATGGGTGTGAAGCCTTCTACAACACAGTCCTTTCAGCAGTCCCAAGAAGGCTCCACACCCATTTGCACCACTCGGGTGATCCCGAGGACACAGAAAACCCTCCAGGTGGCCTCAACGGCCCTCTAGAAGGATGCAAATGACCAGCTGTCTGCAAGGAATATACTGTAAATCCTTCCATTCCCCACCATCTGGTCAGAGCTGAAGAAGCTTCTGGGATGAGAAGCGAAATCTCTTCTAAGGAAACCCAGAAAGTCCAGTTTGCCTCTTGAGAAAAAAGCACCTTTGGGATTCCTTCCATTTCTGTTCCAAGGAGGAGCTGAAGGAGGGTCTCATGAAAAGCAGGGCTGGGTCATGCCATCTTGACACACACACACACACACACACACACACACACACACACACACACACACACACACACACACACACACACACACACACACACACACAGCCTGGAGACCACTTCACAGCCCAAGAAGGACCAGAGTGACGCCCAGAACCTCCTCCTTTACCCCAGAGGGACCCAACTGGAAACCAGCAAGCAGGAAGGGGGTCCCTGTGGGGCCTCTCCAGGAGAGAACCTTCCTCCAGCTCATCTGTAAAGCCATTACAGGTTGTCCTCGACTTACACCCGCTATTGAGCCCAAAATTTCTGTTGCTAAGCAGGACGGTTGTTAAATGAGTTTTGCCCCATGTTACGACCTTTCTTGCCACCGTTGTTAACTGCATCACTGCAAATGTTAAGTGAATCACAGGGTTGTTCGGTGTTTCCAGAAGGTTGCAAAAGAGGATGACGTGACCCCCGGGACAGTGCAACCGTCATAAATGAGAGTCAGTTGCCAAGCGCCTGAATTTTGATCATGGGACCACGGGGGTGCTGCAACACTCATGTGAAAAGCGGTCGTAAGTCACTTTTTTCAGGGCCGTTGTAACTTCGAACAGTCGCTAAATGGATGGTTGTAAGTTGAGAACTGCCTGTAATGTGCCAGCCAGATGAACCTGGATCATCTTCATTTAACGACCCCATAATCCCTTGCGGGGTGGAGTCTGGGCAACTGAATGGAGCTGAGTGTTTACTGGCCGGATGCCCTTCCTGTCACCAATGCGGAGTTTTGTTCAGCAGATACATTCTCATTGTGCCCAGAGAGAGAAATAACTGCCTCTACCTAGGATTGAACTCACAGCCTCCTGGTTGTGAGGCGAGAGCTCCACCTCTAGGCCACCGCACCGCTCAGCCAGATGAACCTGGATGCTCTTTTTGAAAGCATTTTAAATCGGTAGGAAGGCCCCTCCCCCACAGGATGCCCCACGGTGAAAGCAAAGGGCCCACATGCATTCTGCCAAGCCTCTGGCTCTTTGCCCCCCCTAAAAAGGAAAGCCGGGAGGGGGGATGTCACTCACGTGCTGCCACTGGTCGATGATGAGCGGTCGGTATCTCAAGAAGAACTTGAGGGGGAAGGAGTCCGGGTCCGGCCAGGAGGAAGGGTACTGCCAAGTCACCAACAGCCTCCGGGCATTGTTGGGGATTGGTTTCGCAATCACATTTTCGGGGGGATCTGGTTTTACTGTTCAGGGAAGCGAAAGAGAAGAAGAAAAATGCGGTGAGAGGTTCAGGTGCATCCGTTAAGGGCAGGGGTGACCAACCTTGGCAACTTTTAAGACCTTTAAGGAGAAATTTGCTGACAGTGAGAATGGATGGAACAGATGGAACAGAAGTTGCCTTCGGAAGTTGTGGGAGCTTCATCACTGGAGGCTTTCAAGAAGAGACTGGACTGCCATTTGGTAGAAATGGTGTAGGGTCTCCTGCTTGGGCGGGGGGGGTTGGACTGGATGACCTACAAGGTCCCTTCCAACTCTGTTAATCTGTATATCTGTATACCTGTGGACTTCAACTCCCAGAATTCCCTAACCACCAAGCTCAGAGAGCACCAGGGGCTCCACAGTCCACCCCTGAGCTGAAGGATGGTTGCAGGAATTGGATATGTCTAGTCTAAGGAAAATAAGGACTGGGGGGGGGCATGATAGCAGTCTTTCAATATTTGAGGGGCTGCCACAAAGGAGAAGGGGTTCGCTTATTCTCCAAAACACTTGAAGGCAGGACAACAAGCAATGGATGGAAACTAATCTAGAAGCAACCAGGAATTAAGGAGGAATTTCTTAACAGTGAGGACAATTAACCAGAGGGACAGCTTGCCACCAGAGGTTGTGGGTGCTCCATCACTGGAGGTTTTTAAGAAGAGACTAGACAGCCACTTGTCTGAAATGGTATGGGGTCTCCTGCTTGAGCAGGGGGCTGGACTAGAAGACCTCCAAAGTCCCTTCCAACTCTGTCATTCTGTTAATTAATCTGTTGAATGGCTTGGCTTCAGAAGTTGTGGTTGCTCCATCACTGGAGCCTTTCAAAAAGGGACTGGGCAGTCAGTTGTCTGGAATGGTATAGGGAGTGATGGCGAACATTTCTGGCACCAAGTGCGGAAACGGGAGCGCGCACAAACATTTTTGGCACTGAGTGCCAAAATGGGTGCGCGCGTGTGCCGAAAACCAGATAATCTTCTGGGTTTTGGCGCGTGCCTGCACACTGGCCACCTGGTCTGCCGGTTTCTGGCGCGCATGCACGCACAAAGACCACCTCTCTGGTGCGCATGCGCCAGCTCCGCCTTGCCTTTCGGGGGTCCTCGTGCCTCCCTGCCCACCCCCCTGGTCCCCATCGGGGGGGGCGGGAGATCCCCACTACAACCCGGTTCCGCAGCCCTGGACAGGGAGAGAAAGTTGGGCGGGGAATGCTGCCTCCCTCCACTGGAAAGCTGGAGCCCCTTCCCAGCCTCGGAACAAGCCAGCACAGCCCCCCCTCTCCCGCCACTTCTGCCAAGGGAGCGCGACCGCTTCCCTGCCGGTGCTCCTCTTACCGCTTACTGCGATATGCGTGAGGAGCTGCGCTCTCCTCCGGCCCTCCTGGGTCAGCTCGCCTCCCCGCCGGCGGCTTCTCCTGCTCCTGGCTGCTCTAGCATTCTGGCCGGAAGCCGCTGCAGCTACGGCGGTGGTGAGGATGGGCGGGCCAGGGCTTCCCTCCCTCCCTGCCCAAGCGGGCTTCTTGCGCGGCCCAAACCTCCAGCCCACGGCACTGACGCGCGTCCGTGGTCTGGAGCGCCTGGCCGGCTCGGGTGCACGGGGCAGCAGGGCAGCATTTGCTGGCTGGGTGGCCCGCTGCCCCGGCCACTGCTCCTGCCGCCGCACGCTGGGGACAGCGCCGGCCGGGAAGCAGTTGTTTCCTTGGCAGAAGTGGCAGGGGGGGCTGCGTGGGGGCCGGCCAGCTCTTCCGGGGCGCCCAAGCTGGCTAGGTGCTCCGGACCGCGGATGCGCCGTGGGCTGGAGCCGCGCAAGAAGCCCGCTCTGGTGGGGATGGAGGGAAGCCCCGGCCCGCCCGTCCTGGCCGACAGCTCTGCTCCCCTAGGAAGTGACCGCCGGGATCCCCTCTCCGCGTCTTTTGGCACGCGTGCCCGTTGCTGATCTTCGCAAGCGCATGCGTGCCAGAAACCAGAAGACCAAGTGGCCGATGCGCATGCGCGCACTGGAAACAGGAAGATGATCTTCCTGGCACGCGCATGCGCACCGGGCGGCTGCTTTTTTGGTTTCCAGCGCGCCTGTGCGCGTGAAAACCAGCTGGCTGGCGCACTGGAACCCAGAAGAGCAATGAGTGACAGCTCCGCATGCCCGGAGAGATGGCTCTGCGTGCCACTTCAGACACGCGTGCCACAGGTTCGCCATCCCGGGTATAGGGTCTCTCCTGCTGGAGCAGGGGGTTGGACTAGAAGACCTCCAAGGTCCCTTCCAGCTCTATTATTATTCTGTTAATTCTGAGCTGCAAAGATTCTGTTCTCTCCATTTCTTGGGTCCATCAGGTTGAGGGTGTTGCAGAAATCCGGACTCTCCTTGTGGCTGTGCAGACAATCAGTCTCTGGCAAGGCGGCCAATTTAGTTTTGGCTGGGAGGAAGAGGATGCTGTATAAATGCATTAGAGTCTTCTTGTATTTACTCTGAAGCTGCCCAGCTGAGCAGATCCCAGCAAAAACACAAAGAAACAAATAGAGAGTTTTGTTCGTAGAGGCCTTGAAAGGAATTGACCATCTGGAACAAAGCTTGCTCGGAGTCGGGGAATTCGTTTACAGGTTGGATTAACCTGAAATATGAAAGCCGCATTCCTTCTGCAATCATTAGGAAGATAGAAAATTGGTTGTTTTACAGGGAAACCAAAAAGGTTTCAGGGATTTTATTGTTTTGTAAGCCTCCCAGAGTCACTTTGGAGAGTGAGATGGGTAGCATATAAATCTAATCTATATATATAAAAGCCAAATACCACTCACGCATCATCACGAAATCTCCAGAACCGTAAAGCCTACAAACTTGAAACTTGGCACGTATGTTCCTCTTGGCTTCTAGGTGCTCGCTAAGAAAGGATTTTTCAAAATGACCATCAGATCATTAGTATTTCTTATACAGTATTATATTAATACGCTCTGATGCAGGGGTGGGTTCCTCCCGGTTCGGACCGGTTCTCCCGAACCGGTAGCGGCCCGCTGGTGACGTCACCGAACCGGATCGGTCGGTGCCGGTCCATGGGGGCCGCCATCTTTTTTTGAAATTTTTTTTGAATTTTTTTTTCCTTCTGAGCATGCGCAGAAGCCGACTTCCGGCACTGTGCATATGGTCGCCATCTTTTTTTTGGCTTTGTTTTTTTTATTTTGATTTTTTTCAGATTTTTTGTTACTGCGCATGCACGTGCGTGCGAAGCGTGTGCACGCGCCCATGAGGTGCGCCCACGCGGTGCGGGAGGGAGCAAACCAGCAGCGAGATCCATCCATAGATCCATCTTCTAGTATCTATCATATCATATCTCTCTCATCTATCATCCATCCATCCATCCATCCATCCATCCATCCATCCATCCATCTATCTCCAT
>QLTV01002263.1:476864-491596 GCA_003457575.1 Thermophis baileyi | reverse complement strand
GAGGTATAGAAGGAACCTTGGGGATCTTCTTGTCCAACCCTATGCTCAAGGTAGGATCCTTACACCTTCCCAGCGCAATGGTTGTCCAATCGCTTCTTGAAAACCTCCAGTGATGGAGCACTCACAACTTCTGGAGGCAAGTCATTCCACTGATCAATTGTTCTCACCGTCAGGAAAGTTCTCCTTATTTCTAGGTTGCTTCTCTCCTTGCTAGTTTCCACCCATTGCTTCTTGTTCTACCCTCAGGTGCTTTGGAGAATAGCTTCACTCCCTCTTCTTTGTGGCAACCCCTGAGATATTGGAAGACTGCTATCATGTCACCCCTGGTCCTTCTTTTCATCAGACTAGACATACCCAGTTCCTGCAACCGTTCTTCATCTGTTTTAGCCTCCAGTCCCCTCATCATCCTGGTTGCTCTTCTCTGCACCCTTTCAAGAGTCTCAACATCTTTTTTAAGGTGTGGTGACCAAAACTGGATGCAGCATTCTAGGTGTATAAGTGACTTATGACCATTNAAATATTGGAAGACTGCTCTCATGTCTCCCCTGGTCCTTCTATTCACTAGAGTAGACATGCCCAGTTCCTGCAACCGTTCTTCATCTGTTTTAGCCTCCAGTCCCCTCATCATCCTGGTTGCTCTTCTCTGCACCCTTTCAAGAGTCTCAACATCTTTTTTAAGGTGTGGTGACCAAAACTGGATGCAGCATTCTAGGTGTATAAGTGACTTATGACCATTTTTCACAGTTACAACCTTTGCAGCATCCCCATGATCATGTGATAAAAATTCAGATGCTTGGTAAATGGCTCATACTTATGACCGTTGCTGTGTCCCAAGGTCATGTGATCCCCGTTTCTGACAAGCAAAGTCAACGGGGAAACCAGATTCACTTAACAACTGAGTTACTAACTTATCAACTGCAGTGATTCACTTAACAACTGTGGCAAGGAAGGTAGTAAAATGGGACAAAACTCACTTAACAAATGTCTTACTTAACAACATCAATTTTGGGCTCAATTATGGTCATAAGCCGAGGACTACCTGTACAGATGGTCCTTGACTTACAACAATTCGTTTAGTGACCGTTTGAAGTTACCACAGCCCTGAAAAAAGCAACTGTTGCAGCATCTCCATGGTCATGTGATCAAAATACAGACACGACGTCTTGGCAACTGGCATGTACTTATGACGGTTGCAGCATCCCGTGGGTCACGTGATCCCCTTTTGTGACCTCTTGACCAGCAAAGTCAAGCAGGAAGCCAGATTCACTCAACAACGGCAGAGATTCACTTAACAGCTGTGGCAAGAAAGGTCGTAAAATCGGGTAAAAGTCACTGAACCACTGTCTCGTTTAGCAACAGAAATTTGGAGCTTAATTGTGGTCATAAGTCGAGGACTGCATGTACAAGAGAATCACAAGGACAGGATTTGCACCAGCTCCGTATAGAGGCTGTCTAGCAACAAAACGGCCGGAGTTATGATCTGGGAACACAACAATTGTCAAGGTCTGCAGTCTGTGGGCTACACACAGCGCATACAAATAAGCTGGGATCCTTGCACTAACGCACAGGTCCCTCTCACACTTCGCTAACATAACTTCTGTGGCCCAGCTTCACACACTGTCCTGGCTGCACACTAAACTGCCTGCAGCTGGAGAAAACGGCAACATATCTGATCCTCACAACGGAAAGTGTGACTGAGTGTTTGGTGCCCCACAACTCAAGAGGAGCATTTCAATCAACCAGAATAGAGCTGGAAGGGACCTTGGAGGTCTTCTAGTCCAACCCCCTGCTCTAGCAGGAGACTCTATACCAGGGGTCAGCAACCCGCGGCTCTGGAGCCGCATGTGGCTCTGTCATCCCTCTGCTGTGGCTCCCTGTCGCCGGTCAGCTCCACAATTGATAGGGATTTCGGTTAGGACAGGTAGAGGAAAAAGGACGCCGCGCTAGGAGGAGACTCTATGGTGGGGGAACCGGACTTCTGGTCAGCAGAGGAAAAAGGACGCCGTGCTAGGAGGAGACTCTATGGTGGGGAAGGCTCCAGAATTGAACGGGGGGCTTCCGGTTAGGACCTTTGTGGCTCTTTGAGTGTTTAAGGTTGCAGACCCCTGCTCTATACCATTTCAGACAAGGGACTGTCCAGTCTCTTCTTAAAAGCCTCCAGTGAGGAAGCACCCATAATCAAACAGAATGACAGAATAATAGAGTTAGAAGGGACCTTGGAGGTCTTCTAGTCCAACTCTCTGATCAAGCAGGAGACTCTATACCAGTGATGGTTAATGTGCTGGCTTATCAAGGGTTTAGCCTAGAATTAAGAACTGTCTCTTTAAGACATAGCATTCTGGGGAATGTAGTCCATGCCATGTAGTCCATGGCATGTGATCATAACTGTGTACTCTTATTGGTCAGTGAAGTATGCCTGGGGGGCGGGAGTAAAGGAAGTCACTTTCAAGCTAGCTACCAGGAAAGGATGCCTGACCAAGGAGATGGGAAGCGTTAATCCTTTTTTACAATATTCGTGATGGTTCCAGATTATGACTGTAGATTCAGAAGAACTTCTACATAACCGTGAGTGTTGTCAGAGGATGCCTGAAGAATAAAATATAATCTGATTGAATGTACCATTGCGTCTGTGTTAAACTGCCTGATGATAGCATAACCAATCTACGCTTGATTCAGAACAGTTAACCTTTTCGGCACTGAGTGCCGAAACTGGAGCGCGCGTGCACGTGCCGGAGCACCAGAACCTGGAAGAGAGCAGCTGGTCGGTGCGCATGCGCGCAGTGGCCAGCTGCTCTTCCGGGTTCTGTCGTGTGCATGCGCACAGGCCAGCTGCTCTCTTCCAGGTTCCGGCGCGCACATGCGTGCCGGAACCCGGAAGAGCTGGCGACGGCGCGCATGCCCACAGAGAGGGCTCTGCGTGCCACCTTTGGCATGCGTGCCATAGGTTTGCCATCACGGCTCTATACCATTTCAGAAAAATGGTTGTCCAATCTCGTCTTAAAAACCTCCAGTGTTGGAACATTCACAACTTCTGGTGGCAAGTTGTTCCACCTGTTATAACTGTCAGGAAATTTCTTCTTAGTTCCAGGTTGCTTCTCTTCTTGTCTAGTTTCCATCTGTTGCTTCTTGTCCTGCCCTCTGGTGCTTTGGAGAATAAGTTGACCCCTTCCTCTTTGTGGCAGCCCCTCAAATATTGGAAGATGCTATCATGTCACCCCTAGTCCTTTTTTCTAGATTGGCCAAACCCAAATCCTGCAACCGTTCTTCATCTGTTTTAGTCTCCAGGCCTTGATCATCTTAGTTGCTCTTCTCTGCACTTTTCCCAAAGTCTCAACATCTGTTTTTGTAATGTGGGGACCAAAGCTGGATTTCTGCCCATCCCTTTGCCGTATCTGGCATGGCAGGTATCCATCAACCCAGAATGTTCAGATCAAAAGTTGCAACTGTACGCACTCTTTATAAAAGAGTGAAAAGATTTGTTTCTCAAATCTGACTGCCCAACTGCTATAGGGCTTCCTGATGGATTCCCAAGACACAATCCTCATAAGGAATGTTCCTGGGATGCTCCTTGGAGTCACACCAAGTCGAACCAGGAAGTTAACATCAAAGGGTTGGTCAACAAGATTCAGGTGATTAATCGGCAGCACATCACAAAGGGTTTGACCTCCCCCCATAAGCAAAAACAAAAATAAGAAGGATGTTTGCACGGGTATAGAAGAAACATGCTAAAAAACCCCATCTACTGTACCTGCCGCCTGTTTCTACAGCCTGTGCATTTGTGCTGTTTCCACTTTGCACCTGTGGGTTCTGTGAACACTGATAAGGTTACCTAGTTGGGTCATGAAATGTCTGAAGACAACAGCCAAGCTCAGAGAGCACCAAGGACCCTATGTTCCTTCCCCCCCTCCACAATCCCACTCCCTTCTAGAAGTGATGATGTCACCTAGTTGGGTCATGAAATGTCTGCAAGGAAACAACCAAATTCAAAGACCACCAGAGACCCCACAATTCTTCTCCTTCTCTTCCTCCACCTTTCTTCCTCCTCCCCTTCATTCTTTCTTCTTCTCATTCTCTTCCTCCTCCTCTCCACTCAGCAACCCCTCCTCCTTTCTAGCACTGATGATGTTACCAAGTTGGGTCATGAAACATTTGCAAAGAAAACCACCAAGCTCAGAGAGCACCAAGGACCCCA
Source organism: Thermophis baileyi (assembly GCA_003457575.1). NCBI lineage: Eukaryota > Metazoa > Chordata > Lepidosauria > Squamata > Dipsadidae > Thermophis > Thermophis baileyi. The sequence goes on along the minus strand of QLTV01002263.1, from coordinate 487,404 downwards.
CATTCCTCCTCCTCCTCCTCCTCCCCACAAACCCCACTCCCTCCTAGCACTGATGATTTTGTTCCCCAGTTGGGCCATGAAACGTCTGCCAGGAAACCAGCTCAGACAGCATCGAAGTTCAACCTCACAGTTCAACCCTGAGTTACAAGGATTCTCTTCTAAATGAGATCTTGCCAGCCTGAGCTCTGCCTACTCTTGGCCCCAGCGACATGGCAGGTCCCGAGACAAAAGCAAGATAGATGTGGCCCATTTCCACAGGGAGCGTCTTGCCTGGGCCTCAAAGACACACAACCGTTGCACAACAGCTGACAATGCCCCAGCTACAGGAGCTTAGAAAATAAGGAAGCATCGTTCTCAGGTGACCATCTCAAGGAACAACCCACGTTTGCCACTTATCAACCAGATAACATGCCTGCTCTTAGGCCTGGGACTGGTGTGCTTGCTTTGTGGCATGCCAGCTTTTGCAGAACACTTTCAGTATCCCACATCTGGCTGCATCTGCTCTTGAACCTCCACGGTTACTCCAACGCCTCTGGGCCAGGCTAACCTTTAAACATCTCCCTCTTCGAAGCTCCTGGCAGGGCCTGAAATTAAAATTAAATTAAAAGGCAGTGGAGAGCAACGGTCACTTCTCACTCCCAAGTAGAAACAATCGTGGGAGCTTTATTATAAGGGCTGTTTTGGATTTATAGTTGTGCTGTGCAACTGTCTGTTGTGCCATGCAGTCATGTGTTACTCTTCTGGGCTGCTCTTATCACAGCTTATCACTTACACGGTACTTTTAATCTGCAAAGTCATCTCCTGCCAACTCGACTCCCACTGTGGGTGGGAGGGCAGCCTGGAAACTGAAGGCCGAGGAAACGACTGAACGGGCAGGACGGTAGGCCGAGGGGTGCAGCCAGCAATACCTTCAGGCCTTCAGAAACACACCCGATGTTTTGAGACAGGCCACGACATGCGGTGGAATTCACCGGAAAAAGCAATTATGCTTGCAAGAGTGAGCGGTAAAAGGAAACCAGGATGCCAAAGGACACGGCGGCTGGAGACCCTCAAAGCCGGCACCAGCCAGAGCAGAGGAAGACTCAAAGAAGCAGGGCAAAAGCGGAAGACGTGGAGAGGCCTGGCTCACAGAAATGCCAAGACTTGGACACAAATGAAGAGATATCATCATCAAGAGCCCTGCTGGCGCAGTGGTTAGAATGCAGCATTGCAGGCTGACTCTGCCGACTGCCAGCAGTTCGATCCTGACCGGCTCGAGGTTGATTCAGCCTTCCGTCCTTCCAAGGATGGTAAAATGAGGACCCAGATTGTTGGGGGCAAGAGGCTGACATTTGTAAACTGCAAAGAGAGAGCTATAAAGCACTGTGAAGAAGTCTATAAGTCTATGTGCTGGTGCTATCATCATCATCATCTTCATCATGTTTGAGCCGTGGTGCTGGAGAAGGCGCCTCCTTGGACAGCAAAGGTGACTAACAAGCAAGCCCTGGAGCACACAACACAAAGCCTGTTGCTGGAAGGCAAAACCACAAAACTGCGTCTCACTTACTTTGGCCGTGTCATGCGGGGGAATTCACCGGTGAAAGCCATTATGCTTGCAAGAGTGAGCGGTAAAAGGAAGCCAGGCCGCCAAAGGACACGGCGGCTGGAGACCCTCAAAGCTGGCACCAGCCAGAGCAGACAACGACTCAAAGAAGCAGGGCAAGATCGGAAGACGCGGGGAGGCCTGGCCAATGGAATCGCCAAGAGCTGGAGACGACTGAATGGATAACATCATCATCATCATCATCATTCTTTTTGGGAAGGGCCAATTATAAAAGTGGGGGGAAGGATTAGGGGAAGGGTCCTCAGATCCTACAGCAGCAGACCGGAAAACCTGATGCTCCCTGGTGAAGTTCTCAGTCTTTAGGAAGACTTACGCTTATCCTAGAGAAGAGAAGAGCTTTTCAAGGGCATTTGGGGAGGTTTCTTTATTTTTTAATTGATTTCTCATATTGAAGAATGATCTCCCTCACAGAGGGACTCTGAGCAGTGTGCAATACAATGTTAAAAGCATAAAAATAGCACTGATGATTGCCCCAAAGGTGCTTTCCAAAAGCCAACTGAACTTGCTTGGTTTTTTTTCCTTGAAAACATTTCGCTTCTCATCTGACTGAAGCTTCTTCAGTTCTCTTGAGAATTTAGCACTGATGATGTGACATAATTAGGTCATGAAACGCCTGCAAGAAAACCACCAAGCTCAGAGAGCAACAAGGACTCCACAGTCCTCCTCTTCCTCCTCCTCTCCACAAACCCCTCTCCTTTCTGGCACTGATGAGGTTACCTAGTTTGGGTCATGAAATGTTTGCAAGAAAACCACCCAGCACCAAGGACCCCACAGTTCAACCCTGAGCTACAGATATTCTCCTTTATTGATAAATATAGTCCGTAAAATTGAAAAGCGGCAAGTTACGGGCCTATAAAGCAAACCCTATTCCTGGGGATGCAGGATTTTGACACCCCACTGAACGTCTGGCAAAAGGAGCAAAGGGGGAGGGGGTCTGGGAGAAGATGGGTGCAGAGGCTCTCCAGGAGGAGAGGCTACAAGGGGTTGTGGCTGCAGCACCCCCTCCACCCCCTCTCTCACCAGGATGTGAGCAATGAAAAACTCAATTACCCAACCAGGCTGCCTCTTGGGGCAAAAGGACGTCGCCATTGCCCAAGGCCAAGTGCACAAAGGCCCACTTGAAGCCCACTCCAGAGATACAATCCCCTTGAAAGCTTCTTGACTTTCTGCTCTTCAAACCATGGCCCTCCTTGCGTGCCAAGTGGCAGCAGAAGAGGAAGCAATTCAAGGGTTCAAGAGCCTGGCTGGAAGGTTTAGACCAGCACTCTGGGCAAGCTTCTTCACAGGATGAAATGATAACAGAAGAAACAGAGTTGGGAGGAACCCTGGAGGTCTTCTAGTCCAACCCCTTGCTCGAGCAGGAGACCCTCTACCAGTCTCTTCTCTTCTCACAACTTCTGGAGGCAAGCCGTTCCACTGATTAATTAACAGAATAACAGAGTTGAAAGGGACCTTGGAGGTCTTCTAGTCTAACCCCTCCTGATCAAGCAAAAGACCCTATAGCCGTGATGGCGAACCTATGGCACGCGTGCCACAAGTGGCACACGGAGCCATATCGGTGGGCACGCGAGCTCAGGTCCTGTGCGCATGCACGCACTGGCCAGCTGATTTTTGGGCCTTCTGGGCCCACTGGGAGTCGGGAAACAGGCTGTTTCCAGCCTCCGGAGTGGGTGGGGAAGGCCGGTTTTTGCTCTCCCCAAGCGCTTCAGAGCCTTTCTAGGAGCCTGGAGAGGGCGAAAACAGCCTTCTCCACCCCCCCCGGAGGCCAGAAATGGCCCGTTTCCCAACTTGAAACGGGCCATTTCTGGCCTCCGGAGGGCCTCCGGGGTGTGTGTGGGGAAGACTGTTTTCGCCCTCCCCAGGCTCCTAGAAAGGCTCTGAATGAAGCCTGGTGAGCGAGAAAAATGGGTGTGCCATCGCATGCCGGGAGCGGGTGTGTGTGTGTGTCACGCGCGCATGCACGGGGGGGGGCCCGCATGGAATTATGGGTGTGGGCACGCACGTGTGTGCCCCTCCCCCTGCCCCCCCTTTTGGCACGTGAACCAAAAAAGGTTCACCATCACTGCCCTATAGCGTTTCAGACAAACGACTGCCCAGTCCCTTCTTAAAAATCTCCAGTGATGGAGCACCCACAACCTCTGAAGGCAAGCCGTTGCACCAATTAATTAACAAAATAACAGAATTGGAAGGGACCTTGGAGGTCTTCTAGTCCAGCCCCTACCGAAGCAGGTGACCTTGTACCATTCTGGACAAATGGCCATCAAATCTCTTCTTAAAACTCTCCAGTGATGGAACACCCATAACTTCTGGCGGAAGCCTTTCTACTGATTAACTGTTCTCACCATCAGGACATTCCTCCTGATTTCTAAGTTGGTTGTCAGGCTAAGCCCAAGAACAACATGGACCAATGCAGCCACAGCTCAGTTCTATTATCTGCTTACATCCTATACAGATAGTCCTCAAGTTAAGACCACAATTGAGGCCAGAATTTCCATGGTTAAGCAAAGCATTGTTAAGTGAGTTGTTCCTGATTTTACGACTTTTTGTGTCATGGTTGTTAAGCGAATCACTGCTGTTAAGTGAATCACAGGGTCGTTAAGCAAATCTAGTTTCCCCATTGACTTTGCTTGTCGGAAGCCGGTTGGGCAAGTTGCAAATGTTGATCATGTGACCCTGGGATGCTGTAACGAAGTAAATTGATAAGTACCTGAATTTTGATCACCTGACTACGGGGATGGTATGATGGTTGTAAGGGTGACTATCGGTTGTAAGTCACTTTTTTCAGTGCCGTTGTAACTTTGAGCAGTCACTAAATGAATGGATGGAAGTGGAGGACAGAATCTTGCCAGACCAAACTTTATTTCATTGTAGACAGAATCTTGCCAGACTAAACTTTACTTCTCTCATCCTAACCCATATGTTGTTGGCTGGCTGGGGAATTCTGGGAGTTGAAGTCCACAGCAGTGGTGGGTTGCTGCCGGTTCGGACCGGTTCGCCCGTACCGGTGGCGGAAATTTGCAGCCGCTCGCCGAACCGGCAGCGATAGCCGGCTGTCCATGCCCCCGAACCGGTTCTCCGGTTGCCGCGGCTGGCAAAGAACCCTCTGCGTATGTGCAGAGGCTTCTGCGTATGCGCAGAGGGTCATTTCCCCAACGTGCACTTTCGTTGCGATGCGAACCGGTAGGGAAGGTAAGTGGAACCCTCCCCTGGTCCACAGGTGTTAAAAGTTGCCACGATTGGACACCCCTGATTTATATTCCGTGTATCTTTACAGTTTTCCCTAACTGCATATCTAGTGTGGATTACAAGAAACAGATAGATAGAAATCATCCATATTTTGCAAATGTTGCAATAACGATACTGTTTTTCTTTTGTACTTGGCTATATTGTTATGCACAACTATATATCTAAGGATGTTTTGTACAGAAAAATTGACTGCAACATTTGTGGAGTCCAGAAAATGACCTGGAACCATCTCTGGTTTACATCCTGGTTAGAGAAATATGGGTTGGAGGGACAGTCCTTAACTCTCGTTTGGCCCTCATCCAGATACAAAACTGATAGGTAATAAATACGGGCATCACACCCATTCATTTAGTGACCATTCGAAGTTACAACGGCACTGAAAAACGTGACTGATGATCTTTTTTCACAATTACGACCATCCCCGTGTCATCAAAATTTGGACTCCTGGCAACTGACTCGTATTTACGACGGTCGCAGTGTCCCGTGGTCTTGCAATCACCTGTTGTGACAAGCAAAGTGAGCGCGGAAGCCAGATTCACTTCACAACCACGTTAGTAACTTAACAAGTGCAGTGATTCACTTAACAACGTGGCAAGAAAGGTTGTACTCAGCCTTCCCTCCTTCCGAGGTGGGTAAAATGAGGACCCAGATTGTTGGGGGCAATAGGCTGACTCTGTAAACCGCTTAGAGAGGGCTGTAAAGCACTGTGAAGCGGTATATAAGTCTAAGGGCTATTGCTATTGTAAAATGGGGCAAAACTCACTTAACCATTGTCTCGTTCAGCAATGGAAATTTGGGCTCAGCTGTGGCCCTAAGTCATAGGCCTGTGATGGCGAACCTATGGCACGCGTGCCACAGGTGGCACACAGAGCTCTCTCTGCGGGCACGCGAGCCGTCGCCCAGCTCAGCTCCACTGCGCATGCGTGCGTGCCTCCCGCCGGCCACCTGATTTTCGGGTATCTGCCGCCCATGCGTAGAGGGCATGTGGGAGACGTGTGTGCATGCGCAGGGTGGGGGTGTGGGTGTCACGCACGCATGCGCGGGGGGAGTGTGGGGGTGCAGCGCCCCCCCACGGCCATTTTTGGTCCCAGGAGGCTGCAGGGAGGCCTGCTAGGCCCAAAACGGGGCATGGGGGATGCGGCGCCCCCCCCCGCGCAGTCCATTTTTGGTCCCAGGAGGCTAGGCCCAAAACGGGGTGGGGGGAGCATGGGGGGGGGTCACGCACGCATGCACCGGGGGTGGGAGCGCTTGCGTGCATGCGCAGGGGGAAGGGCACACGGGGGTGGGGGGTCATGCGCGCATTGCATTATGGGTGCCGGCACGTGCGCGCGCTGTCGCGCATGCTTTCAGCACGCAACGAGAAAAAGGTTAGCCATCACTGTCGTAGGCTGCCCCGAACCCCAAGAGAATGTCCCCTGGTGGTTTGGTGGCCATGAGTCCAAGCCTTCTCCTAAGGTGGACCAGAAGGCCCCCTGTTTCAGCTCCAACCCCAACCAGGAGAAGACTTCAAAGGGTTCCTGAGGAGGCACCTAGCAAGATATAAAAATTTCAAGAGCTGCGTAAATAAAATGTGATGGTAAATTTTCTATGAGTTGATTACCGTTGGTTAACAGAGGGTTTTGAAACTCTTATATTGTCCTTCTCATTATTATTGTTCTTCCTGTTAACTATTTTGTCATTAATGTAGCCTAGAGATGACAGGTCAACGGTTTGCAAATGGATTTACTAGTTGTTTTTTTTTTTTAAAGGACGGGTTGTTTTGCAAGGGGTGGGAACTAATATTGCAGAAACGTATCAATCACTATTGTGTGTCTCATCTCTCCTTTTATATTATCATGTATAAAATAGAAATGAAAATAAAGATATTTCAAAAATGGTAAGCAGGAAAGAGGGAAACAAAAAAAGCGAGGGATAAAAGAGAAGGAAATAAAAGCACTGACTTCCAACTCTTTTCCAGCGCAATAAAGTACAAAATACACGTAGTCTTCAATGTACAACGACAATTGAGCCCAAAATTTAGGTTGCTAAGCGAGAAATGTGTTCAGTGAGTTTTGCCCCATATTACAGCTTTTCTCGCCACATTTATTAAGTGAATCACGGCAGTTCTTAAATTAGTAACACGGCTGTTAAGTGAATCCGGTTTCCCCATTGACTTTCCTTGTCAGAAGGTTGCAAAAGGGGATCACGTGACCCTGGAACACTTCAACCGTCATAAATGCGAGTCAGTTGCCAAGCGTCTGAATTTTGACCGTGGGGAGGCTGCAAAGGTCGTAAGTGTGAAAAACGGCCCTAAGTCGCTTTTTAAAGTGCTGTTGTAACTTCGAACAGTCACTAAATGAACAGTTGTAAGTTGAGGACTACCTGTCAAACTACAGCAATCAACTTTTTCCTTTGAAGATTGGAGCTGGTCTCTGGAGTCCCTTGACGAATAAACCCAGATTGAGGGGTTTATTAGTTCCTTATTTATGCTGGGCGGAAGGCGACACAAGGTTCGCAGCACAACGCAGCACAACATTCACACAGCATCATATTCACCGTATTCGCACTGCATCCTCTTGGCGGAGTAAACAGCGAACCGTGTGGGATGGGAAGGAAGTCAGAAACCAGCTGAGATGATAGTTTGTCGGGAGTTTTTGTCGAGAGAAGGCGGAGAATGTGCCAGTGGTGTGGTGGTGTTCGCATCCCCCCCAACACAATCTGCTGTGAAGGAGGAAGCTTCTGGCTTGGCGAGATTTTCTTCGCCTCCTCTTGCTTGTCGCCCCCCCCCAAGTGTGTGAGGGTGTGTTTGTGGGTGTGGGAGTGTGTGGGTTGGGCTCCCACTCGCTTGTGCCTGTAAGCCCAAACTTCTTAGAAGGCTGACTGGCATTCTCAGGAAAAAAAAGCAACAGCCAGGGGTGAGGGAATTGGCGGCATCTTTCCCCCCCCCCTTCTTCTCAAGCGGAAAAGCATCTTATAAATATGCTAAATCAACTCAAATCAAGTCACAAAATAAATCTGGATGCATCTGGGGATGAGTGTGTGAATCAAATGGGGGGGGGGGGGAGGAGGAGGGGACGGTATTCTCAGTCACAAGCAGAAAAGGCTCCCGATAAAGGAGAAGATGTGTAGCTCAGGTTTGAAATGGGGGATCCCTGGTGCTCTCTGAGCTGGGTGGTTTTCTTGCAGATGCTTCATGACCCATGTAGGTAACATCATCAGTACTAGAAGGGAGGGGGTTTGGCAGAGTGGAGGAAGAGGAGGAGGAGGAGGAGAAGGAGGAAGAGGAGAAGGAAGAGGAGTATGGGGTCTTTGGTGCTCTCTGAGCTTGGTGGTTTTCTTGCAGGCGTTTCATGACCCAACTAGATAACATCATCAGTGTATCTGAAGGGCATTGAAGATGCTACCTAGCTGGGTCATGAAACGTCTGCAAGAAAACCACCAACTCAGAGAGCACCAAGGATGCCTCAGAAAATGGCCTTCCTACCAACTCCATAGAGCTGCGTCTTGCAATGATGAACTTGGAGGTCCCACCTTCACGAAGAAGCAGCACCCGGCCAGCAGCCAGCAGAAGCAGGCCGAGTCACTCATATTCTAGGCCCCAATGCCAGGCCATGCTACCCTGGCAGGAAGGCTGCCAGCCACAAGGCATCCAGGCTCTTTCCAAGCCAGCATCCTTGACCTTGGCACTACCAGCCCCCAATGCAAAAAACACATTGAGACTCTAGAAAGAGTGCAGAGAAGAGCAACAAAGATGATTAGGGGGCTGGAGGCAAAAACTTACGAAGAACGGTTGCAGGAACTGGGTATGTCTAGTTTAATGAAAAGAAGGACTAGAAGGGGAGACATGATAGCAGTCTTCCAATATCTCAGGGGTTGCCACAAAGAAGAGGGAGTCAAGCTATTCTCCAAAGCACCTGAGGGCAGGACAAGAAGCGATGGATGGAGACTAATCAAGGAGAGAAGCATCTTAGAACTAAGGAGAAATTTCCTGACAGTTAGAACAATTAATCCGTGGAACAGCTTGCCTCCAGAAGTTGTGAATGCTCTAACAATGGAAGTTTTTAAGAAGAGATTGGATAACCATTTGTCTGAAGGGGTGTAGGGTTTCCTGCCTAAGCAGGGGGTTGGACTAGAAGACCTCCAAGGTCCCTTCCAACTGTTATTCTGTATTCTGCTGCCCATTTCAGCTGGCGCATGGGGACACTGCTGTCCAGAAGCTGAAGGCCACAGTCGAGGAAATCATTAAGGCACTGTGGAAATTCAGAGGTCCTTTAGCTCAGCCGGCAACGCTTGTTGTGCCACAAGGGAGCAGCCGCATTCTGGTCCCCTTTCCCCTCTCCCAACAACCTCTCCCCCATTCCGAAGCCTTCTGGAGTCTGCCGGCAACATCTGCTCAACAGCAGTCTGGGCTTGTAACGCGCCACGGCCTACATCGAAGGACCTTCCACTTCCTGCCAGAAAAACATGGCATGTTGCACAAAAGTTGTTGTTTTCTTTTGCTATTTAAAGCCTGGCTCCTCCCTGCCTCTGTACACACGATGTCCCGCATTATGATCCTCATCAGTCATGGTGGCTCCGGAGCCTCTGCCAGCCGCACCAGGGGCCAAATCCCGAGTGTTCAGGGAGGGAGACGTGTTCCAATTCCCTGGACAGGGATGAACCGAAGAGCAGAAAAACGGTTCGGCCTCCGCATCGGCCTGCTTGTTATCTGCTGTGGTTTTTTTTTTTTAACCATTGATGATTTTAATGCTTTTAATATTTTTAGGTTGCAAGCCGCCCAGGAGGTGTTGGAAAGGAGATGGGTGGCAAATAAATTTTGTAATAAATAAAAATAAATAAGTCACGGGAGCTCAGATCAAAACAACACCTTGCCAGCAATCGACAACCAAGATAAGCAGGGATTAACACCAAGATTTTCACTAGACCAACAACCAAGCATTAAACAACACCCAAATCAAGGAACTATCGACTCAGAGAAACAACCAAGGAGTAAACAACAGGCTTAACAAGAACATTCCCACCAAGACTGACAGAGCAAGCCACTGACTAGTACATAAACAGAGAGCAAACTCTGCTCCTTTCTAGTACTGGTGATGTTATCTGGCTGGGTCATGAAACGTCTGCAAGAAAACCACCAAGCTCAGAGAACACCAAGGACTCCACAGTCCATCCTTCCTCCTCCTCCTAGCATTGATGATGTTCCCTATTTGGGTCATGAAACATCTGCAAGAAAACCACCAAGCTCAGAGAGCACCAAGGACTCCACAGTTGATCCTTCCTCCTTCCTCCTCTCCCTTCTAGCACTGATGATGTTACCTAGTTGGGTCATGAAACGTCTGCAAGAAAACCACCAAGCTCAGGGAGCACCAAGGACTCCACCATCCTCCTCCTCCCCACTCCTCCTCTTCCCAAACCCTCCTCTCTTCTAGCACTGATGATGTTACCTAGTTGGGTCATGAAACGTCTGCAAGAAAACCGCCAAGCTCCGGGAGCACCCAGGACTCCACCATCCTCCTCCTCCCCACTCCTCCTCTTCCCGAACCCTCCTCTCTTCTAGCACTGATGATGTTACCTAGTTGGGTCATGAAACGTCTGCAAGAAAACCGCCAAGCTCAGGGAGCACCAAGGACCCCACAAATTAGGTTTTGTTGTGGCTTCACGGCTACTTTTTAGAGCTGAGCCCCCCCCCCCCCCACCCCCCCCCGGCCCGAC
>QLTV01002263.1:442897-461206 GCA_003457575.1 Thermophis baileyi | reverse complement strand
ACAGAAGGATACCATGGTCAACGGTATCGAAAACAGCTGAGAGGTCAAGCAGCACCAAGATTGAGGAAAAACCTCCATCTTGGCTCGCCAGAGATCATCCATCAGTGCGACCAAAGCAGTTTCCGTGCTATAACCGGGCCTGAAACCCGATTGAAAAGGGTCCAGATAATCCGTTTCATCCAATAGCCGTTGGAGTTGGAGCGCCACCACTTTCTCAACAACCTTCCCCACAAAGGGAAGGTTGGAGACTGGACGAAAGTTTTTTAAATCTGCTGGATCCAGGGAAGGCTTCTTGAGGAGGGGCCTCACCACCGCAACCTTCAATGGTTGCGGGACGGACCCCTCCCTCAAGGAGGCGTTGATTACAGCCTGGAGCCAGCCTCGTGTCACCTCCCTGCTGGCAGAAACCAGCCAGGAGGGGCACAGGTCCAGTAAACAAGTGGAGGAGCTCATCGCTCCAATAGCCTTGTCCACTTCCTCAGGAGTCAGGTTCAAATTCATCCCATATAATTGGACTAAGAACTGCCCATCATCTCGTCTTGAATTGCCCAATCAGAGTCCAGGTCCATCCAAATCTGAGTGACTTTATCCGCCAAATACTGTACAAATTCCTCAGCTCTCCCCTGCAAAGATTCCTCCTTTCCCTCAATGTTAAGGAGGGAACGAGTTACCTTGAACAGGGCGGCTGGGCAAGAATCAGCAGATGCAATAAGAGTGGAAAAATGCAAGCGTTTTGCCGCCCGTATCGCCACTAAATAAGTCCTAATAAAGGCTCTTAGAAGTGTTCGGTCGATTCGGATTTGCTGGATCTCCAGTGTCGCTCTAGACGTCTCTTGTGGCGTTTCATCTCCCGGAGCTCATCGGTGAACCAGGGAGCTCTCTGGGATCCACTGCCACGTAGAGGTCGCAGAGGTGCAATCCTGAGTATGAGAACCAAGCTCCATTTGTAGATACCAAGATTCAAAGCTATTGTGTTGTCTCCTCCTCCTGCCACACTTTTCAACGGACTGAAGGACCCTCCGTTGGGTGGGAAGCTCGGTCTCATTCTGCCTTTGATTTTGGCAAAGGTTAGAACTGATAGCAGGTTGTGTGAAAACTCACTCTTACACCAACCGGCATCCAAGAAAGACAGCACAGCAGTGGAAGCTTCTGAAGTCTAACTTCCCAGTCATCTGGCTGTGCCAACTCTTGAAAGTTGTGCTGCATTTCACAAAAGAGTCTGGTATTAATCATGCGTTAGGCGAGAGCGTGTGTGTCTGTATTATATTAGCATTCCGCCCATTAGAGTCAATTACTTTGAAAATGCCTCACCTAACTAGCGGCATGCAGACTTAAGTGCATTACCGTCTCCAGGAGGCCAATCTTGTCCTTAAGAGTCCTCTGGAGGTTGGCACCTTTTGACTCACTTCCTCCATGGGGTGAGTGCTGGAACGATCTTGCCCTAATGCAAATAAGACCTTGATGCCCCCTAAGAGAAGGGGGAGAGGGCAGTCTCTTTGAAGACAGGCAAAGGGTCAGTGGCAAAATCTTTGGGCTACAAAGATGACAACAGAGCCCTCAGAAGCGGTTGGGGGTTCTTTGGCATCCTGGTAGTATAGTAGCAAAACTCAGTTTGTCCCCCTCCCACTTTTCACCCATTGAAACTTGTGTCGCACACCACCCAGAGGCTACCAGACGAGGGCAAATTATGCCTTTCAAAGTTCGCTTGGAGGTGGGAGATACTTCCAGTGTAATCTACTGGATCCCCTGCATGGATTGCCCTTGCGACTATGTAGGACAGACGGGGAGGAAGCTAACCACCAGATTGCAAGAACACAAGCGAGCGGTTAGATGAGGAGACCCGAACTCATTGTTAGCCTCACAATGCAACGAACAAGGACACACATTCAATTTCACAGCTACTAAGATTGTCGGGTGAGCAGGGACAAAAATAGCCAGGGAAACAATTGAAGTCTGGGAAACAGGCCCCTCGTCAGTCAACAGGAGTGCTGATTTACCCCCAGCTTATCAAGGACACAAGGAAACAACAGCCAATGACTAAACAGCCATCTATCAACACCCCAGTCAACAACTAAAAAGCCACACACAACAGGCACCATATAACCGAATAGCCCAAAGCACACACACTGCTACAGAGAAATTCTCTGAAGATGGGCTCCAGCATGAGTCCGAAAGCTCGGAAGACAAAACCTCTGGTCCTGGTGACCGACCCAGATTGGATCCAGCAACATTATCCTGGGACACGTAGATTCGCCTCCATTCATTGAAACTTCTGCTCAGCAGTAAGCCACCATTTCTATCTGGACACAGCACACATGAGAAGGAAGGTAAGTTGGAGCTAATTCAAAGTGTTAGCAAGGACTAGTGTGAGGTGTTGAATTGTATGTAGTAACCATAACATTATCAAACACTAACCATTATGTCATCGAACATTGTCTAGATGGGAGTGTAAAATCGCCAAGAAATTCCATCATAATCACGTTGGACTTCAAATAAAGAACTGCTACCAGTGGAGGGACTGGTAGAAAGGAAGTGGACAAAACTCTCAAAAATGCTTGAGGGTTACTCAGAATGTAACAATAGAAGCTCAATTGAGTATCACAGGTCAGGAACGGTCATGCCCAAAGGTCATCAGCATTTAAATGAGCATTGGCAAAGCAAATATTCTCCCCTCAGATAACACAAACCTACAAAAAAGAAACTCAAGGAGACAATAAGTGATGCAAAAAAGCAATTTTAAAGAACTAATGGCCCATAGTCTTAGGCTGCAAAATCCAGTTGACCACTAGATGGCAGCAAAGGGATACAAAAAAACGAACTCTATGCTGCCATCTAGTGAACTTCTGGAATAGTCATGCTGTAATCTGCTATCTTACATCCGATGCAGCCAATCAGCTAGGAAAACAGATGGGCAAAAGGGCTGCTAAGGAATGCAAATGAAGAGTAAGGAAGCTGTGAAGAAGCTGGATTAATTCTAGGCATCTATTTTCATTGCAGAAAATGTGGCATTTTGAAATAGACATTTTCTCAAAGAATGTCTGAGGCAGGGAAACAAATAACAGTGACAAGAAATGAAATCCTCTACTTTTCTGGCTGACCAAATCAAAACAATGACATTGCTGAGTGCAGATAGCATCCCTGTGAAATAGCAAATCCAGCTCCTACTATAAACCAACAGGGTCACTCCAATTTTTAGACGGAGATAGAAGAAATGATAGGATGCTTTAATGTCTCCTCTGGGTTTCGCAGCACACAAGACGGAAACGCATCTAGAAAGCCCAATCTTGCTTTTCCATAACCAGATCTTGTACTGGAGGTTTTCAAGAAGAGAATGAGCAGCCTTTTGTCTGAAATGATACAGGGCTTCCTCCCTGAGCAGGGGGTTGGACTAGAAGACCTCCACGGTCCCTTCCAACTCTGTTACTCTATTATTCTGAAGCCTGGCACTCTACAAGCCATCCCATCAACAGATACTTCCATCCACCAGCCTACCAACCCCACAGAATTCAAATCAACTGCCCAACCACCAGTGATGGCACCAACCCTCAACAAACCCATGAACCTCCCCCAACCAGCACCTCACCTCCCAATAACCCTCACTTGATGTGACACAGAGGTGGGTTTCAGCAGGTTCTAACAGGTTCTGGAGAACCGGTAGTGGAAATTTTGAGTAGTTCGGAGAACCGGTAAATACCACCTCTGACTGGCCCCGCCCCATCTATTCTCTGCCTCCCGAGTCCCAGCTGATCGGGAGGAAATGGGGATTTTGCAGTATCCTTCCCCTGCCACACCCACCAAGCCACGCCCATCAAGCCATGCCACACCCACCAAGCCACGCCCACAGAGTAGTTCTAGTAAAATTTTTTGAATCCCACCACTGATGTGACTGACCCATCAGAAGGGCCATCAGAAGACCCCACCTGATGTGACCCACATCTGACCCCTCACAAGATCCATCACACGACCCACACCTGACATGCCCTCCCCATCACAAGACCTACTGACCACACGAAGCCCTTACAAGGAGAACACCGGCATCCCCTAAACTCCGCTGAAGACGTTACCTAGCCTGGTTAACGAAACGTTCGGAAACCAACCCACAAGCTCGGAGAACCAACCTCCCCCCTCCCCCTCCTCCTGAGCTACAGCTATTCACCACTATCGTAATCTCAGCTCCGTCCATTAATTTTGAGTACATTTATGCACCTAGTTTGTTAGTTGCTCTTCTAAAAAAACATTATAGCTCTTCATTGTAGAGAACGAAGCAGGTGATAATTCTTGTTGAGTCACAAAGTCACCTCTGACTCTTCATATCCCCATGGACCATAGCACGCCAGGCCCACCCATCCTCCACTGTCTCCCAGAGATCCCCCAAATTCTTCTTCATTGCGTCCATGACCCTATCTAACCATCTCGTCCTCATCTCTTTTTGCCTTCCATCTTTCCCAACATCAGGGTCTTCTCCAAGGAGTCCTCTCTTCTCATCAGGTGGCCAAAATATTTGAGCTTCAGCTTAGACAATAATAAACAACGAAACAACTAAACCAGGGGTCTCCAACCTTGGCAACTTTAAGACTTGCGGACTTCAACTCCTAGAGTTCCTCCTAGGAGTTGAAGTCCGCAAGTCTTAAAGTTGCCAAGGTTGGAGACCCCTGAATTAAAGAATGCACAACATCAGCAGATGCGGGTTTCACAAATTCCAAACAGCCAGGCTGGCACCGAACCCCCTTGTGAATGAAGCCCATGGTACTCACTTCCAACTTTGAGGTTGACCCGATCTCTGAGATGCCACGAAGTCCCCTCGTAGCAGGAGTATTGTCCACTGTGGGAGAGATCCACGTTCCGAAGGACAAGGTGGGAGCCACTCAGGTGGGAAGCATCCAGATCAGTGCTGTTGGCCGTCCAGGTGACGGGCGTCCCCTGGTCTACTGAGCCACACGGTATCGTCACGTCAGTCCCCAACTGCGCGTAATGGACGTGGGACTCTGGAGTAGAAAGAGAAGGAAATATTTATTTTTCTCTGTGGGGCAGTGGGGTGGGGGAGGCGGGCTTATTAGTTCAGCAACAGCAGAAAGTCTAGAGCAGGGGTCTCCAACCTTGGCAACTGTAAGCCTGGCGGACTTCAACTCCCAGAATTCCCCAGCCAGAAAAGAGTTTTTCACACGTTCAAAAATCGACATGGAACCAGAGGCAATTCTCCAACCTCGGTTGCTGCACTACCATTTCTTAAAAAGAAAGAAGAAAAATGACCCCAACATCCAATAAATCTAACTCCAGGTGGATGCTGGAAAGAAAATGTAAAAATATAGATGATAAATTCTCCTGCTGAGAAATCATGAAATGGATTGGGGACAATCATATTAACCACTTGACTTTGCTTGTCAGAAGGTCACAAAAGGGGATCACATGACCCCGAGACATTGCAAACGTCGTAAATAGGAGTCAGTTGCCAAGCCTCCAAATTTTGATCACGTGACCCGGGGGATGCTGCAACGGTCGTAAGTGTGAAAAATAGTCATAACTTGTTTTCAGTGCCGTTGTAACTCTTAACGGTCACATATTAACCAGGTTTCTATTAAATTCTCCTCCTGATAAATCATGGAATTGATACCCAGCAGTTCGAAAGCACGTAAAAAATGCAAGTAGAAAAATAGGGACCACCTTGGTGGGAAGGTAACAGCGCTCCGTGCGCCTTCGGCGTTGAGTCATGCCGGCCACATGACCACGGAGACGTCTTCGGACAGCGCTGGCTCTTCGGCTTTGAAATGGAGATGAGCACCGCCCCCTAGAGTTGGGAACGACTAGCACACATGTGCGGGGGAACCTTTACCTTTACCTTTAATCATATCAACCAGGTTTAAATCAGCCACATCAAAACATGTTTTCAATTCTGCTTCCTAACTTTTCCTGTTTTGATCTCAGCTGGGCTTTGCGGGGATGTCCCCAACCAGCCAACCAAAGGCCAAGGTTGAGTTGAACCCAAGTCCAGGATTGAGAAGATGAGATCCCTCCACCCTCCCGCCCTGCATTTCGATGAACTACAAACCACCAACGGGGAAGAGAAACATCTGGAGGTGGGATAAAGCCATCATCTCGAGTTTTGTGCACTTCTTCACCTATCAAAAATGGCAGGGGGGAGGTGTCTCTAAGTGATGCTTTATTTTAGGAGAAGGGCACAGCCAGTTTGCAAGCAGGTGATTTTTGCCACTTTCAGGTGGAGGGTCTTCCAGAAGCTGTTCTGAAACTCCTGCCTAACTTTGCACATCCCAGCTCCGATTATGATTATTTTTCTGAGGAATCTCTCATGCTCTCTGAGCTGGGCTGTTTTCTTGTAGATGTTTCATTACCCAACTACATAACATCAGTGCAAGAAGGAAGTGGGGTTTGTGGGGGGGGGGGAGGAGGAGGAGGAGGAGGAGGAGGAGGAGAACTATGGGGTATTTCATATATTATCACAGAGCCTCGGTGGCGCAGTGGTTAGAGTGCAGGACAGCAGGCTACTTCTGCTGATTGCCGGCTGCCTGCAATTTGGCAGTTCAAATCTCACCGGCTCAAGGTTGACTCAGCCTTCCGTCCTTCCGAGGTGGGTAAAATGAGGACCCAGATTGTTGGGGGCAATATGCTGACTCTGTAAACCGCTTAGAGAGGGCTGTAAAGCACTATGAAGCGGTATATAAGTCTAAGTGCTATTGCTATTTGGTGCTCGCTGAGGTTGGCTGTTTTCTTGCAGACATTTCATGACCCAAACTAGGTAACATCATCAGTGCTAGAAGGGAGGGGGTTTGTGGGGAGGAGGAGGAGGAGGAAGGAAGGACTGTGAAGTCCTTGGTGCTTTCTGAGCTTGGTGGTTTTCTTGCAGACACTTCCTTGGTGGCTCAATGGTAGAATGCAGTAGTGCAGGCAAACTCTGCCCAAAGCCAGCAGTTCGATCCTGACCGGCTCAAGGTGGACTCAGCCTTCCATCCTTCCGAGGTGGGTAAAATGAGGACCCAGATTGCTGGGTGCAATAGGCTGACTTTATAAACCGCTTAGAGAGGGCTGTAAAGCACTGTGAAGCGGTATGTAAGTCTATTACCCAAACTAGGTAACATCAGCACTGCTTAGCAGGGTCACGAAACATTTGCAAGAAAACGAACAAGCTCAGGAAGCACCAAGGACCCCTCATTTCAACCCTGGGCACCCCTGCTTTAACCCATCCTTTCTGATGACAGAGTTGGACAAGATTAAGAGCAGGGCAAGGAGCACAGTGTCCCCTCAGGTTTCTCTCGTAGGGACTCAACAGGTTCCCTGATCCCGTAAAATGCTCAGACGGAGACGGGGGGGGGGGGGGGCAGATGGTCGCCTCTGAATAACCTTCCTTTGTGTGCTTTTGTTGACCTGCACTAGAATTCCTTCCGTATGGCAAGCATGGCCTCTCCTTCTGGCAAAGGCTGTGTGGACTCTTCCCTGGTGTGGTGGTGTGTTTATCTGAACAACTAATAAATCCGTATCCTTCCCTGGAGCTGCTGCCAATTGGGGACTTGATCCAGCTGTGCAGCCGCTGCAAAGGAATTTCTGACCAGAAAGACAAGGAAGGGAGCGGAGAACCATCCAACGGGGAGCTGAGCCCTGGACTTATTCTTGCAGAACAACAGAATTAGAAGGGACCTTGGAGGTCTTCTAGTCCAACCCCCTGCTCAAGCAGGAGAACTTGTATCATTTCAGATAAATGGCTGTCCAGCCTCTTCTGAAAGGCCTCCAGTGATGGACCACCCACAACTTCCAGAGGCAAGCTGTTCCACTGGTTAATTAATGGAATAAAAGAGTTGGAAGGGACCTTGGAGGTCTTCTAGTCCAACCCCCTGCTCAAGCAGGGGACCCTACACCACTTCAGACAAATGGTTATCCAATCTCTTCTTAAAAACTTCCAGTGTTGGAGCATTCACAACTTCTGGAGGCAAGTAGTTCCACTGATTCATTGTTCTCACTGTCAGGAAATTCCTCCTTAGTTCTAGGTTGCTTCTCTCCTTGGTTACTTTCCATCGATTGTTTCTTGTCCTGCCTTCAGGTGCTTGGAGAATAGATTGACTCCCTCTTCTTTGTGGCAGCCCCTCAAATATTGGAAGATGCTATCATGTCACCCCTAGTCCTTCTTTTCATTAAAAGGACCTTGGAGGCCTTCTAGTCCAACCCCCTGCTCAAGCAGGAGACCCTATACCATTTCAGACAAGTGGCTGTCCAGTCTCTTCTTAAAATCCTCCAGTGTTTGAGCACCCAAAACTTCTGAAGGTAATCCGTTCCACTGGTAGATTGTTCCCACTGTCAGAAAATTTCTCCTTAGTTCTAGGTTGCTTCTCTCCTTGGTTACTTTCCATCGATTGTTTCTTGTCCTGCCTTCAGGTGCTTTGGAGAATAAATTGACCCCCTCTTCTTTGTGGCAGCCCCTCAAATACTGGAAGACTGCTACCATGTCTCAGTTAGTTGTTCTCTTCGTTAGACTATACCCATACGTATATAGCTATAGCACTTAGACTTATATATTTATGTATTTATTTTATTTTAGCAAAATTTGTATGCCGCCCAACTCCCGAAGGACTCTGGGCGGCTTCACAGTGCTTTCCAGCCCTCTCTAAGCAGTTTACAGAGTCAGCCTATAGCCCTCAACAATCTGGATCCTCATATAGATAAACTTATACACAGGCACACACACACACACACCCATATATATTGCTGTCCACTTTGAATACGTAGGGGAAAGAGGAAGCGTGAAAATTCTCAAGGTTGATGCTGGATGGCACCAAACTGTGAGTGAACCTGGTTGTTGTGGTTCTGCTTCGGATATTGTGAAGCCCCCTCCCTCCCTCCCTCCCTCCCTCCCAGAAGGTCTGACAAGGAAAAGAGGCCGTGGAGAGGAAGTGTGCCAGACAATTTGCTTTGCAATTTCTGCTTTCAGCCCTTTGCAAAATATTTAAATCTGCCAAGGACCCCCACCACTTGGCCAGGTGTCTTACTTGGTATGTACTCCTATTATACCTTTTAATGTTTTTAATGGTGTAATGGTTTTTACTGTTTGTATTGGGTTTTTTAAAAAAAGATTTTAATTGTAATATGTTTTTGAGTTGTGAGCCGCATAGAGTCGTTTGCTGAGATGGGCGGCCGTAGACATCAAATAAATAATTCTGAGGAGACACTGTGCTTGCCCTGCTCTTAATCTTTTGCCCATTTGTTTTATGCTTCTCTGAAAAATACCCCAGGGATCAATAAAAGAGAATCTTTGTAGCTCAGGGTTGGACTGTGGGGTCCTTGGTGCTCTCTGAGCTCGGTTGTTTCCTTGCAGACGTTTCATGACCCAAGTAGGCAACACCATCAGTGCTAGAAGGGAGTGGGGCAAGAAACCTGTATATAAACCGAGACCAAATCCCACTGCCTTCTAGAATTGATGATGTTACCTAGTCGGGTAATGAAATGTCTGCAAGAAGACAATGAAGCTCACAGAGCACCAAGAACCCCACAGTCCTCCTCCTGCTCTTCCTCCTCCTCCTCCTCCTCTCCACAAGCCCCACTCCCTTCTAGCACTGATGATGTTTCCTAGTTTGGCCATGAAACGTCTGCAAGAAGACAACAAAGCTCAGAGACCACCAAGAACCTCACAATCCTCCTCCTCCTCCCTGCAAACCCCATTCCCTTCTAGCACTGATGATGTTACCTAGTTGGGTAATGAAACATCTTCAAGAAAACAATCAAACTCAGGGAGCACCAGGGACCTCACAGTTCTTCTTCTTCTCCTCCTCCTCCTCGTCCTCCTCGTCCTCCTCCTCCTCCAACCCTATCCCTTCCAGCATTGATGATGTTACCTAGTTGGGTAATGAAATATCTTCAAGAAAACAACCAAACTCAGGGAGCACCAGGGACCCCACAGTTCTCTTCCTCCTCCTCCTCCTCCTCCTCCTCCTCCTCCAACCCTATCCCTTCCAGTACTGATGATGTGACCTAGTTGGGTAATGAAACGTCTGCAAGAAAAAATGAAATTCAAGGTCAACAAGGACCCTACACCCAAAGGATCCTCAGCCTCCCTGCACAGCTGCAGAGGAGGCCTTTAGCCAGGCAGGACACGATGTGGTGCCTTCCACGCTGCCTCCCTCCAGCAAAGCACACCTAGGACAGGTAGGGAGCTTGTCCCCATCCAGCTTTAGTGAGCATCAAACGTGGTCCCTTAAAGCTGCATTTGGCCTGTGGAGCCCCGGACAAGTGCCCCCCTACACTCACCCTCCAGATCGTAGCTTTTCAGGAGAAAGTCACTAGAGTTGCTGTTGGTGATGGGGAGACTCGTTACAATCTTCAGCAACACAACCGACATGAAGAAATACACAGACTACAAGCCTGCCTCCTCCCCCCCCCTCTCCCCCCCTTAAGACACAGCCAGGAAACGATGATCTTGCTCGATTGATTTTGCTTGCTCAACTGACAAGCACATCAAAGCAGCTTAATGGCAGATCAGTGGTGGAGCGAAGGGGAGAGGAAGACGGAGAGGAAGAGAGAAGAGGAAATGCATTTCCTGTTCATTCCTTGTTTGGGGGGGTGGCGTTCTGCCCCTGTCATTAAGCTAAAAGGAATTCCATTGCCAATCTCGAAGGGTACTCATGGGAACTGTAGTCCAACAGCACCTGAAGGGCTTGGGTTGGGAAGGGTCCTCTAAGACCTCCTGGAATTGGACCAGAAGCTGCAAAAATCAGAGCCCCCCCCCCAAGTCAGGCACAATCTTCTGGGATTCATTCTAGGAGATGGGAATGGCAAGATACCGGCTTGCAAAGATGACCTCTGAGACCAAATAAAAGCATTTTAACAAAATAATAGAGCTTTAAGGGACCCCAGAGGCCTTCAACCCTCTGGCTAAGCAAGAGATCCTATCCCATTCCGGACAAATGGCTGTTTAATCTCTTCATAAACACCTTCTTCAGGCAAAGATGGTCTCTGGGACCAAACGGATCCCAACAAAACTTGCAGAGGAGCGAACAGGGTGGCTGTGTTGGCAGTGCCCCAAGAAGACCCCCCAGGGATGCAGCAGAGGACTTCCTAACCTGGATGGCCCTGAGCATGACATGCCCCCAAAGCAAGAGGGGGAAAGCCAGCTGCCCAAAAAGCCAACACAGTCCTTGTGCATCAACAGAGAGATAGAATCAAGAGCACGTGAAGGATTAATACCACTTTATAAGGCCTTGGTAAGGCCACACTTGGAATCCTGCATCCAGTTTTGGTCGCCACGGTGTAAAAAAGACGTTGAGACTCTCGAAAGGGTGCAGAGCAGAGCAACAAAGAGGATTAGGGGACTGGAAGTTAAAACATACGATGAACGGTTGCAGGAATTGGGTATCTCTAGTCTAGTGAAAAGGAGGACCGGGGGTGATAAGACAGCAGTCTTCCAATATTTGAGGAGCTGCTACAAAGAAGAGGGAGGGTCCACATATTCGCCAAAGCAGGCAGGACAAGAAGCAATGGATGGAAACTAATCAAGGAGAGAAGCAATCTAGAATTAAGGAGGAATTTCCAGACAGTGAGAACAATGAACCAGTGGAACAGCTTGCCCCCAGAAGTTGTGGGTGCTCCAACACTGGAGGTTTTTAAGAAGAGATTGGACAACCATTTGTCTGAAATTGTATAGGATCTCTTGCTTGAGCAGGGGGCTGGACTGGAAGACCTCCAAGGTTCCTTCTAATGCCTCTGTTATTCTGGACTTCATCCTTCCTAAGAAAATCCTTGCAGCTTTTCCTAAGCAGCCCAAATAATGCTCTCCCCTCCCTTTTGGGGTAGGCACAGTTTTGAAACAGCTGATCCCCTTTCTAACATGACAATCTCTCTCTCCCCCCCCACCCAGCCATTCCCGGAAGGGGATCTGGTGTTTGATCTGGCCTGCTGGGATGGCCTTCCTCTCCCTCCTCGTGTTGAGAGATAAAAGGCTTTTGACTCAAGTTGCTTCTAAGTGCCGACGGAGCTGAATTTACAGAGAGAAACCCCACCACCCTCGGTGAGACAAGTGTGTGAGCCATCTGCCTGCAAGATCTGATGGATTCCTTAAATATAGGAATGTGGCCCAGAATCTTCCCCACTTCTGAGGCTTCCAAATTAGAAATGAAATGATGGGCAATTCAAGAATGGCACTCTTCTAGATGAAGTATTGGCGCTCTCTGGAAGAGTTCGTGTGCCATGCAATGCGGGAACGACCTTGGAGAGCAGGGCAAGGAGACACAACCAACAGTCAGATAAAAGGCAGCTTAGCCATCACCAGGACTGCGGATGGGGGAAGAGGCTCAGAATAGAGACCCCCTTTCGTTTGGGGGGGGGGGGCGGCTGTAAAAAGGATGGGGAGACAGAAGGACTTTCAGATCTGCAAGATTCTCTTAATGTAGCCTTACCATTCTCGCAGTTCTGTCGAATATGTATGTATAATTAACCCGTACAGTGTGGCTGTAGAGTTCATATTTATCATTTTTATTCTCTTCTTTACTTCCTCCTTTTATTGTTATTATTATGGTTTGTCGCACAGTCAGCCAGAAGTTCAGACTGGACTTGACATTTCTGTCTACCTATCGACTCCTTTCCATGGACCTGAGACAGGTAGATGTGGATGTCTGACAGTGTTACAGGTATTGTTGCGGGATATAACAGATTTAACAGATTAAGACTGTTGGAAGGGACCTTGTAGGTCATCTAGTCCAACCCCCCCGCACAAGCAGGAGACCCACACCATTTCCGACAAATGGCAGTCCAATCTCTTCTTGAAAGTCTCAAGTGATGAAGCTCCCACAACTTCCGAAGGCAAGCTGTTCCACTGGTTGATCGTTCTCACTGTCAGAAAGTTCCTCCTTATTTTCAGGTTTGAATCTCTCCTTGATCAGTTTCCATAAGTTGCTATTATTATTATTTCTGTTGTTTTGCACTGAGAGCTTCTGTACCAGAGACAAATTCCTTGTGTGTCTAATCACACTTAGCGAAATAAAGAATCTATTCCTATTCCTATTCCATTCCATTCCATTCCATTCCATTCCATTCCTTAGCTGAACTGGTCATGTTTCCTGTCAGGTCTATCTCGAAAGGCTGACACCACATAAGAAAAGCTGTACAATGTGCAACTCACAAGACAGTGGTTTCGCTCACCCATGCTGGCTGAGAAGGTTGGGAATTGTAGTTCCAACGTGGACAATCAGATTGGAGAATCTGATTAACGAATGGAAGAGCTTGCCTGCTGGCATTATGGGTTTCTCCATCGCTGGAGGTTTTTCAAGAAAAGATTGGACAACCAATCTTTTATAAGGACTCCTGCCTTGGGCAGGGGATGGACTAGAAGACCTCCAAGGTTCCTCCCAGCCTTAGGAGTCTATGATCCTGCTGGCCAATTCAAGTCAAAGCTCCTGCAGATCTCTTCCAACCTTCTACTTTCAAGCCTATATCTTGTCATCCCCATCTCCTAAATGTCCTCCTGGAAGAGATCATGGCTATAGTAGCCTCAAGCATCTGAAAGCAATCAAGCTCAGAGATGGATTGAGTACACCTATGAAAAGAAGGACGGAGGGTGACATGATAGCAGCCTTCCAATATCTCAGGGGCTGCCCCAGAGAAGAGAGGGGCTCAACCTATTCTCCAAAGCCCCTGAGGGCAGGACAAGAAGCAACGGATGGAAACTGATCGAGGAGAGAAGCGACCTGGAACTAAGGAGGAATTTTCCTGACAGTGAGAACAATTAATCGGTGGAACAACTTGCCTCCAGAAGTTGTGAATTCTCCAACACTGGAAGTTTTAAAGAAGAGATTGGCCAACCATTTGTTTGGAATGGTATAGGGCAGTGATGGCGAACCTTTTTTTGCTCGGGTGCCAAAAGGGCGTGCGTGCGCGCAATAGCGCACGCGCCCACACCCATAGTGCAATGCCCTCCCCCCGCACATGTTCGCACAACCCCCCCATGCTGCCCCCCCCCGCGCATGCGCACAGGGCTCACTGAAGCCTCCGGAGCCTGTGGATGGCGAAAAACGGGATTCCAGCTGATTTTCGGCCTTCCGGAGGGCAGGGGAGAGGCCGTTTTCGGCTGCCACAGGTCAGGAAAGCGCCTTCCGGAGGGGGGGGGGTGTCCGTTTTCGCCCTCCCCAGGTTTCAGGAAAGCCTCCAGAGCCTGTTGATGGCGAAAAGCGGACCCAACGGGCCTACCGGAAAACCGGAAACAAACTTCCGGTTGGGCCGTTGGGCCGTTTTTCACCCTCCCCAGGCTTCAGGAAAGCCTCCTGAAGCCTGGGGAGGGTGAAAAATGGCCCAAGTTCATTTCCAAACTTCCGGTTGGGCCATTGGGTCCGTTTTTCACCATCCACAGGCTCCAGAGGCTTTCCTGAAGCCTCGGGAAGGCGAAAACAACCTCCCCCTGGCCCTCCGGAAGGCCAAAAATCAGCTGGCCAGCGCGTACATGCACGCTGGAGTTGACATAGGGCAACGCCTCGCGTGCCCTCAGATATGGCTCCGCATGCCACCTGTGGCACGCGTGCCATAGGTTCGCCATCATAGGTATAGGGTCTCCTGCTTGAGCTGGGGGCTGGACTAGAAGACCTCCAAAAGCCCCTTCCAACTCTGTGGTTCTGTTTTGTTAGGTTCTCTTTCGAACACATTCACCTCCCCGGCTTATGCGGTTGATCCTGATCCTAAATACATGGGCTAAAGACCAGCCCAGTTGAGGCTGCCTTAACTTTCCCCAGCGCCAAGTGGCCGGCATTCTCTCCACATCAGGCTTCCCCCCACAGGCAGGGCTGGAACCACTTATCCAAGAAACCCAAGAATGTCTGATAACTGATCATACCTGAAGGAAAGCGAGCAAAGCACATCAAAGGAACCTCAAGCCTGCTGTATTTCAGGAACAAGTCCTTGGTATGGAAACACTGCCCCCACCCAACAGAAGAAGTGGGTGGGTGGGGGGGAGGCTGCCTGGCCTCTCTGTTTTTATTCTCTATTTCTATTTTCTTTCTATTGCTATTTTCTCTCTGGTCTATTTCCTGTTTTCTTTCTGCAGCGCATGAATCTCCTTTACAGGTAATCCTCGACTTACGGCCACGACTGAGCCCCAAAATTTCTATCGCGAAGCGAGACACTTTTTCAGTGAATTTTGTCCCATTTTACAACCTTTCTTGCCACAGTCGTTAAGCGACTTACTGCAATGGCTAAGATAGGAACACGGTTGTTAAGTGAATCCGGCTTCCCCATTGTCCGAAGGTCGTAAAAGGAGATCACATAAGCCCGGGGACACTGCAACCGTCATAAATATGAACCAGTTGCCATGGTCTGAATTTTGATCGTGTGACTACGGGGGATGCTGCAAGGGTCATAAGTGTGAAAAATGGTCCTATCACTTTTTTCAGTACCGTTATAACTTCGAACAGTCACGAAACAAATGGCTGTAGGTTGAGTACCTACAATGTCCTTTTTTAAACCATGGTGTGAGACCACATTCTCACAATCTGTCCAGATCCTTCTCAGAAGCCGGTTTTCTTTCAATTTTCTTGGCAACTATGGGCCAGACGGAGGGTGTATTTGTTGCTCAAATATAACAACAAAACTTGAAGAACTTCCTACTGTGGGAAAGGCCAGGGGATCGTACCATATGGGCGCTCAATCTCACTGGGGCCGCATGGTGTGACTCAAGGCAGGCACCAAAAGTTGAACAGCCTGCAAAAATACCGAATTATAAGTAGATGCCGGTGACTGACATCAGCTCCGGTTCCCGCAAGGCTTCCGAAAGGCCATTAAAGTTGCCACAGAATTGTAATTCTTAAGTAACAGAAGGGGGCAAATTATTAAACATATGGGAATGATCACAGGAGCTGCGTTTAATTACTTAGCATCTAATCCTTTTTAAATTAAATTATGCCAAGTTTAGTCACCTGAGGGAGTTGGGGGGGGGTGTCTCTGGCAGGTTGTTCAAAGTTTCACAGCTCTGGTGAAAAGCGAATGGGAGGGGAAGGCGGGTTGGGTGCAGGAAACATGTGTCAGAAGTGAATGGCCGCGTTCCGGATAAGTAAGAATGAAAGATTCAGCCCGAACCCTACTTTTAATTCAACCCAGGAGCATCCCTGAGGTCATCCAGCTGGACCTCCCCCTGGTCTCGGTGAGCCTGTTCCTGATCTACCTTCCATGTTCCTGAAGTTCTTCCATGCATCAATCCTTCCATTGGACAACGGACAACAGATGAACGGCCCTGGTTGCTAACTCCATGGATTAAAATAGAATAGAATTGAGCTGGTCGTATCAGGAAGCCCAGCAGAGATTTTATCTTTACCTAAAAGCAGAGACATTTCTCTTGGGCTTAATGGGCAAAGAAGTTGGATGTTATATCAGCAACCGCAAGAATACTCAAAAATGCACAAAAATGGAAGGGCACTTTGATCCCCACAATGGGCGAATGGCTGCAACAGTCAATGGAGTTAGCAGAGTTGGCTAAATTGACGGCTTCGATCAAAGGAAAGAATGCAATTAATTTTGTTTCTTCTTGGAAACCGCTTTTGAACTTTTTGCTTGAGGTGGGGGAAAAAAGAAACTTTGATTTTGGGTTTTGCTGATTAGGTTGGTTTGTTGTTATAGAAATGGCTAGTATATATTAATGTGTAAAAGTAAAAAGTTGATTGAGGCTGTATGTTACAGATTGTCTTTGACTTACAACAGTTCATTCAGCGATCATTTAAGAAAAGTGACTTATGACCGTTTTTCATACTTACGGCCGTTGCAGCAGCCCCATGGCCACATGTTCAAAATTCGGACGCTTGGCAACTGGCTCGTACTGATGACGGTTTGCAGTGTCCCGGGGTCACGTGATCCCCCTTTGCGACCTTCTGACAAGCAAAGTCAATGGGGAAGCCGGATTCACTTAACGACCATCTTACTAACTTACCAACTGCACGGATTCCCTTAACGGCTGTGGCAAGCAAAGTTACAAGAAAAAATTCTGTTGGTAATCGAGAGAGTTTTGCAAAATTCACTTAACAACTGTCTTGCTTACCAACAGAAATGTTGGGCTCCATTGTGGTCATAAGTCGAAGACTTACCTGTATTACCTTATTCTACTCTCCCCCTTTCCCTCGTCCCCTTTTCCTCCCGTTATCCCACAATTTTCATTTTTTCTTTGTATTTCAGTATTTTATATTTTGGTAAACTAATAGAAAATATGAGGGGGGGGGGAAAGGAAGCCCAGCAGAGATTAGAAGACTCCATGAGCACATGGTTGGGGGGGGAAGGGGGGGGAGCAGAGAAGACCGCAGCTGAGATAACACTTGTTTCCGAGGGAGGAGGTTTTGATGATTTCTCCCCCCTGGAGAGGCCGCAAACACTCTCGATGAATCATCCACGAAAGCAGATCAGGAAGTAGAGGCAACCCAGAGCAGTAATTCTACTCCGAGTTGAATGCCTCCTTTCCATCCGCTCTCCAGTCAGCAGAAAAGGATCCTAGCATCAACAAGAGGGGGTCCGGCTCTCCTCCAAAGCCCCCGAAGGCAGGACAAGAAGCAAGGATGGAAACTAACCAAGGAGAGAAGCAACCTGGAATTAAGGAGGAATTTCCTAAGGGTGAGAAAATTAATCGGTGGAACGGCTTGCCTCCAGAAGTTGTGGGTGCTCCAACACTGGAGGTTTTTAAGAAGAGATTGGACAGCCATTTGTCTGGAATGTTTGAGGGTATCCTGCTTGAGCAGGGGGTTGGACTAGAAGGCCTCCAAGGTCCCTTCCAACTGTGTTATTCTGTTAATAATAAGTCACTTCTCATGGATGCATGAATCAGTAATCTTGCCCACTGCAAAAGTTAAATTGGATGACCCAATGATTGCAGGAATTGGGTATGTCTAGTTTAATGAAAAGAAGGACTAGCGGTGACATGAGAGCAATATTCCAATATTTGAGGGGCTGCCACAAAGAAGGGGGGGGGGTTTCCAACCTATTCTCCAAAGCACATGAAGGCAGGACAAGAAGCAACGGGTGGAAACTAACCGAGGAGAGAAGCAACCTAGAACTTTGCTCAAGGCCTGAGCTATCCACACAACAAAGAATCCACTCCCGTGAACTGAGCGCTGAACTCAAAAGACGCCAAGACCTGGGTGAAACTGACTTATACATTGACTACCGCGCTGACTGTATTAAAAGTAAGAACAACGGCCCACGTCTCAACAACCACCACCCCAACAACCAACACTAGGTATGCACGCCCCTAACTTCCTCAAAATCCACCACCACAGACCTCAAATGCAAGCTACTTAACGCAAGAAGCCTTGTAAACAAAATACCAGAATTCCTCCTCTTACTAATTACGGCTATATT
>QLTV01002263.1:429677-441090 GCA_003457575.1 Thermophis baileyi | reverse complement strand
AAATCCAAACAAAAAAAGGCTCTGTTTACACATTGGCAAAAAAAAAAAAAAATCAGAACACAAAATTTAATCTGGGCGGATACAACCTCGTAGACGACCCTCACTCTGTCAAGGGCCTTGGAGTACTCATCTCGAATGATCTAAGTGCCAGAGCTCACTGTAACAGCATTGCCAAAAAGGCATTAAAAGTTGTTAACCTAATCTTGCGTAGCTTCTTCTCCGGTAATATTGAACTACAAACTAGGGCATACAAAACTTTTGCTAGACCAATTCTTGAATACAGCTCATCCGTCTGGAACCAGCACTGCATATTGGACATTAATACAATTGAATGAGTCCTTGGTTCACAGCTAAACTTAAGCAGCTACGTCGTTCCAAAGAGGAAGCCTATAGAAAAGGTGATAAAATGCTGTACAATCAGGCCAGAAATGTATTAACAAGGGAGATCAGAGCAGCAAAAAGAAGCTACTCTGAAAAGCTAAAGAATCAGTTCTCAACAAATGAACCAGCAAACATGTGGAAAACTCTTAAAAATATCACTGGTTATGGCAAATCACCTTCCCAGGCTGAAGGAAATCAGCAACTGGAAGATGACCTGAACGTGTTTTACTGCAGGTTTGAAACGAACCTACAGCCACCTATCTCCACAACCCCCATCTCAGACACACCAACAACAGACAAGCCTCCTACAACTGACCCCATACCATTGTCCTCCCCTTTTCCTCCCTTTCCAACCCTCTCTCCTACCCTTATTTCCCCTCCATTTCTTCCTCTCCTAAATCCACATAATAAAAAGATTAAGAATCTGATGGACTTGCAAAAACATAAATCCAGAAAGGAATTATGAGGAGCCAGTCTATTTGCTGGTTCTTCACTGTACCATGGTCACTGGCTACCACTTTCAGTAGAGCAGTCTTCAGTTCACCATTTCCCCCCTTGGTTTTGATGATGCACAATGATGGTGGGTGCTTGAGGACTTCTGGGGAAGAGAATATGACAAACGTAGACTGCCTCTGTCTTAACTTTCTTTGGTATAATAGGGAGAGAGGGAAAGAGGGAAAATGCTGATAGGCTTTCAACATTTTGTTCAATATAGCCTATATTTATAAAGTAGGGTTTCAGTATATCTTCTGGATTCTATTTCCTGACCTAGCTAGACCTGAGTCTGTATTCCCCAGAAAACAACAACTCTTAAGTAGAGTTGAAATGGTGGTAGACTTTAGGAGAAACCCGACCATACTTCCACCTCTTACAATACTAGACAACACAGTATCAACAGTAGAGACCTTCAAATTTCTAGGTTTTACCATATCGCAAGATCTAAAATGGACACCTAACATCAAAAACGTCATCAAAAAAGCACAACAAAGAATGTTCTTTCTGTGACAACTCAGAAAGCTCAACCTGCCCAAAGAGCTGCTGTTTCAGTTCTACAGAGGAATTATTGAGTCTGTCATCTGCACCCCTATAACTGTCTGGTTTGGTTCTGCAACCCAACAAGACAGACACAAACTTCAGAGGATAATTAGAACTGCAGAAAAAACAATTGCTACCAACCTGCCTTCCATTGAGGACCTGTATACTGCATGAGTCAAAAAGAGGGCTGTGAAAATATTTACAGACCCCTCACATCCTGGACATAAACTGTTTCAACTCCTACCTTCAAAACGACGCTATAGAGCACTGCACACCAGAACAACTAGACACAAGAACAGTTTTTTCCCGAACGCCATCAATAAATAAATAAATAAATTCCCTCAACACTGTCAAACTATTTACTAAGTCTGCAGTACTATTAATCTTCTCATCGTTCCTATCACCCATCTCCTCCCACAAATGACTGTATGACTAACTTTGTTGCTTGTATCCTTACATTTACATTGACTGGTTCCTACTATGATTTGATTGCTTATTTGTACCCGGACTATCATTAAGTGTTGTACCTTGTGATTCTTGACGAACTTATCTTTTCTTTTATGTACACTGAGAGCATATACACCAAGACAAATTCCTTGTGTGTCCAATCATACTTGGCCAATAAAAAAAAATCTATTCTAAAAATAAATAAATAAAGGAGATTGCCAGGTGTGGGATTGGGGCATGGGTGGGGCAAGGGGAAGAACCCCAATCAGCTGGTTACCCTTCGTGCTCCGTCTTTGCACAGCGTCCTGTTGGCAACTCCTCTTCCCCATCAGAATAACAAAGCTGGAAGGCACTTGAGGTTCTTCTAATCCAACAACCTGCTCGAGCAGGAGATTCCATATCATTCCAGACAAACAGGCTATCTCATCTCCTCTGGAAAACCCCCAGTGATGGAGCATCCACAACTTCTGGAGGAAAGTCATTGGTTAACAGAATAAAAGTGCTGGAAGGGTCCTTGGAGGTCTTCTAGTCCAACCCCCTGCTCAAGCAGGAGACCCCATACAATTTCTGACATGTGGCTGTCCAGTCACTTCTCAAAATCCTCCAGTGTTGGAGCATCCACACCTTCTGGTGGCAAGCTGTTTCACCGGTTAATTGTCCTCACTGTCAGGAAGTTTCTCCTTAATTCCAGGTTGCTTCTCTCTTTGATTAGTTTCCAACCATTGTTTCTTGTCCTGCTTCTCTGGTGCTTTGGAGAATAAATCGACCCCCTCTTCTTTGTGACAGCCCCTCAAATACTGGAAGACTGCTACCATGTCTCAGTTAGTTGTTCTCTTTGTTAGACTAGACATACCCAATTCCTGCAACCATTCTTCATATGTTTTAGCCCCCTAATCATCTGTTGCTCTTCTCTGCACTTTCTAGAGTCTCAACATCTTTTTTATATCGTGGAGACCAAAACTGGATGGAGTATTCCAAGTGTGGCCTTAGAAAGGCCTTATAAAGCGATACGAACACTTTTTGTGATCTTAATTCTATGCCTCTGTTTATAGAACTAAGGATTGCATTGGCTTTTTTGGCAGCTGCAGCACACGGTGGGGCTCATATTTAAGTGATTGTCCACCAGGACTCCCAAGATCCCTCTCACGTCCTTCTCCCCCACTCCCTCCCAGCAGCATTTGGGGAGAAATAAGAGGGCTGGCTCCAGAGAAGGCTGGTGGTTGTTGGTGATAAGGCAGGGGACATCTTCGGACCAGGATGCTCCAGCCCTTTGTCCTTCTGCTCCCTTTTCTGCTTCTCTCAGCTCTGCCTTGTTCAGCTGAGATCAGGCCAGGAGGTCTGCCTGTCTTTGACACCGGCCAGGATGGCAAAGGTCTAGAGCTATAGAGACAGCTGCCTTCTGCTCGGTTTCCTCCAAACCCGCTTTTTGGAGAGATGAGGAACCCGTCTCGCTTCCCAGCCAAGGGAAGCCATAAAGGTTTAGATTTAGAATAGGAGGCAGATTACAGCTCATTGTAATTACACCTCGTTGCCTTCCTTCACAAACACTTCCGGGGTCCTCAGGATGCTGTTCCCAGTGGAGTTGGGGATGTGGAAGTGTTGATGGGGCCTGGTGGCCTTATTATTCCTTGGCTGCGAGTGACAAGGTCTGGTTTCCAGTAGGAAACAGCTGAGAAACCTAGCCCAGGATCACTTCATCCATCCATGGTGGAGACAGACTTTACAGGTGGGACTCCGGAGCAGTTTCAGGAGTTCCATCTCAGGGACTCCTGACAGCAAATCTAGGGCTTTGGGAAAAGCTTGGGCTTCTGGAAGGCAAGAAGGCTGTGTCCCAGCCTGCTCAGATAGGTCCTCTTCAGGCAAGGCGTGAAGAAGCAGGAGACACATGGACCTGATCCCAAGGAGATAAAGCCTGGCCCAGGGAGACCTCAAGTGACCTCAGATGGAACATCTGATTGTGAAGGCTCCATGCCTTCCATGCCTGCGTGTTGAGATTGCTCCCAGCGCTTGACTTCTGCTAGAAGCTTATCCATGATTTGCTGGTCATGCAGCTGTTCCTGACAGAAGACATTGTAGCTTTGAACTAGGGCTGCAAAACTTCAGCTAAGCACTGGGTGGCAGCAAAGAGGTACAGGAAACCCTTGCAGCCATTTAGTCTGATCCAGATGTTTGCTGTGCCGATCTGGTAGCTCTTGAGTTGGACTGGACTGAGCTTCGTCCATATTCCTCTCTTATGGTTTTATGAAGGGGCCAGGGTTGGTTTTCAGGAGACCGTGAGTTCAAGTCCCGCCTTAGCCGTGAAAGCCAGCTGATTTATTACTAAAAACCCATCTCCAGGATTCTTTTCAACTAATGGTCAGCACCTGCTTGGAGTTAGATAAGGGTCAACAGAATTCAAGACAGGTTGGACTTAGTCACTGGAGGTTTTTAAAAAGAGACTGGACAGACACTTGTATGAAATGGTATAGGATCTCCTGCTTGAGCAGGGGGCTGGACTAGAAGACCTTTAAGGTCCCTTCCAGCTCTATTCTGATTCTGATTTGTTTGCTTATGGCTAAGTAAGGATACTAGGCTGATCCCTCTTTTTGCTCCAACCCCAAGTTCTGCCACTCTTTCTCCTACATATGGATGGATGGATGGTTGGTTGGTTGGCTGGTTGGATGGAGAGATAGACAGATAGAGAGAGAGAGATATTGGATGGATGGTGTCAGGCATGAAAGACAGGTCCACATGTGAAGATCCAATTAAACTGTTTTATTGCTAAAAGTCTATGCACAGGAATCTTCTCAACTGTTTGGAGTTAGATAAGGTTCAAAGGAATTCAGGGAAGGTTGGACTTCGTCCACTTGCAGCTACGTAGGGATTCTAGGCTGATTCCTCTTTTCGTTCCATCCCCAGGTTCTGCCACTCCTTCCCCTACAGAAACCCTGGACTAGATGATACTTCGGGTCCCTTCCAACTGTACAAGTCTATGATTCTAGACCAGCTTTCCTCAACTTGACCCACTCCAAATCTAGGGTTACAATGAAGGAAAATTACCCAACTCTTCTCGAAGACCATGCTGGAGAAAAACCTCTCCCAGTTGCTGATCTGTGTCTAATTTCATTCGTTGTTATTTACTTGGTGGTCTTCCAACCAGGAAAGGAGTGCCTCCCTGGCCCCCAGATAGGTTTTGCTGCTTTCTGATTTAGGTATCCATCATCAGGTATGTTGGCACTGTATAAATTTTGCTGCAGGTTGGCTCCTAAACCCCCAAAGCAGTGCTGGGGTCTGGGAAGGCAGATCCAGAAAAAAAAACATTCCTTCAAACGATCCAGGAGGCCGTCTCTTTTTAAAATCTTTTTATAGCTGGTTCTTTATTTTAATTAGTTCCTGTTAATTGTTATTGCTATGATTTTACTGGTTTTATTTGCTTCCCTGAGATGTGGCCCGTTTAGAGAACAAGCAGTGGAAAAGCTGGCTGGGCAGCACCCAAGAAACAAAACACAACTGACACTGCATTTAGACAAACGCCTGCTTGCAATTCGATCCGCCTGAACTCAGCAACACAACCCCCTTGAAACGCCACCGTGTTTGTCCTCCCATTAGCAAGCCCCGAGAATCTCCTTTCTGCAGGTCAGAAGGAGGAGTTTGCTCACAATTCCTGACCTGGATCAGAAGCCAGCTCCTTACAAAGGTCATCCCTTTGTAAAGAGCCGAGGTGGCACAGTGGTTAGAGTGCAGCACTGCAGGCTACTTCAGCTGACTGCTAGCTGCAGTTCGGTGGTTCAAATCTCACCGGCTCAAGGTTGACTCAGCCTTCCATCCTTCCGAGGTGGGTAAAATGAGGACCCAGATTGTTGGGGGCAATATGCTGACTCTGTGAACCACTTAGAGAGGGCTGTAAAGCACTGTAAAGCAGTATATAAGTCTAACTGTTATTGCTATTGCTATCCCCACACTTTCAAAGGGATTGCACAAGGCCACAGCCAGAGGTTTACTCAAAGCCTCAATCCCAGCCCTGGGAACCATGGCCTTTCAGGGGCAGCATCCTGCAACCTTGGGGGCAATGGATGGAAGAAGCAATGGATGGAAACTATTCAGGGAGAGAAGCAACCTAGAACTAAGGCGATATTTCCTGACAATGAAACAGTGAGGGGGGGGGTTTGGGGAGGGTGCCTGGCAAAGAGACCTCTTGAACGTAGCCGAGTTGGAATATTGTTGGAACACTTGGAATATTATGTTCCAAACGTTGTGAATGTGGCATCCAGTTTTGATTGCCACGATATTAAAAAAGATGTTGAGACTCTGGAAGAGTGCAGAGAAGAGCAACCAAGAGGATTAGGGGGCTGGGGGCGAAAACATAGGAAGAACGGTTGCAGAAGTTGGGCATGGCTAGTCTAGTGAAGAGAAGGACCAGGGCAGACATGATATCAATGTTCCAGTATCTCAGGGGCTGCCCCAAAGAAGAGGGGGGCTCAACCTATTCTCCAAAGCACCTGAAGGCAGGAGAAGAAGCAACGGATGGAAATTATTCAAGGAGAGAAGCAACTTAGAACTAAGGAGAAATTTCCTGACAGTGAGAATAATTAACCAGTGGAACATCTTGCCTCCAGAAGTTGTGGGTGCTCCAATCCTGGAGGTTTTCAAGAAGAGATTGGACAACCATTTGTCTACAATGGTATAGGATCTCCTACTTGAGCAGGGGGCTGGACTAGAAGACCTCCAAGGTCCCTTCGCACCCCGTTATTCTGTAATTTCTGCTTGCACAGAGACAGAAAAGGGAGAGCAGGATTTCCAGTTTTTCTTGTTCCACCAGAGATGATGTGGGCTGTGCCTGTAATTACTTTTTTATAAGGGCATTAAAAGGAACCGCCAGTAACGGATTGCAGCATTTAGGGAAAGTGTAGGAGATCCGCTGAATCCTGTCCAAGAAACGGACCTGCTGGTGTGGTGGCTTTGCCATCAGTGGCGGCTCTCCTTTGTCGGCCACTCGGCCCTATGGCTGAGTCTTATGTAGTGGGGCTCATCAGGGGTGTGGAAATGTTCTTGGTGACATAGGATTACTGGGCTTCCTCCTCCTCCTCCTTTTGTTTTGTTGTTGTTCATTTAATTGCTGTAAAAAGTCCTCCCCTGGGTAGCTTTGCCGCCTGATTGTGAGTTGTTTTGCAGTCTGCTGCTCTGTCATTTCATAAAAAATGAACACACACACACACACACCCCTCCACTATGGCTACCAAAAAAAAAAAAAAAAAAAAAAGGAGTCTAGGAAAAGAAAATATTTATTTTTGAAGAGCGAAATTAATCTCTTGTCACACCAAGACGCCTAATGTAAAAAGAGGCAGGGGGGAAAACGCTTCCTTTTTGCTAGGGTTGAAAAAGGAAGGGAATTATGGGAGCCGGGTCTGGGTCAAAGGGAGGCCCAGATGTGCGAGAAAAGCCTGCTGGAGGGAATGTTCCTGCGGGGCCACGTTGGGGGTCAGAACACATCTGGCCCACCATGAATCGTGTCTTGTTTTAAACAATCGATGTTTGGAAACACATAAACTAACATGGTCTGGAACATTACGACTGGCCCATTTTGGAAGGGGAGAAAAGACCGGATGTTTGAAATGGACACAAAAGATTTGGCACATCTGGGAGGGGAGAAACCCTCCCATCTAGCCCAGCAAGTGCTGAGTTCAAATCTCCCCTTCAACATTTCCTCTCCTTACAAAGCGAGGGGTCAGATCCATCCTGCAGGGAAAGGAAACTACAAAACTATTTAACAGAAGCGGAAAGAACTTAGCCGTGCCAACTCTAAACCTTCTGAACGGCCAAACTGCCCACCTGATCCATGCCAGGTTGTAATTCAATCCTGAAGTTCCTGCCAGAAGCCAGACCATAAAAATCAGGCAAAAGGTGTCTCAGTTTATTGCTTAATTCCTTCATCTGCCCTCTCATTGCCATACCAGCTGGGAATTGCATGTGTGCTGGCTGCCTTGAATGATTCGCACAAATAACAAAGGTGGGATAGAAATAAACAAATAAGTAAATAGGCAGGTAAGTAAGTAAGTAAATAAATAAATACATACACACACACATACATACAGGTAGTCCTTGACTTGTGACCACAATTGAGCCCAACCCACCTCACAGGGTTGTTGTTGTGAGGAAAATAGGAAGAGGAAGGAGGATTAAGTAGACTTGCAGCCTTGAGTTACTGATAACGTAATAAAGGCAGGAGTCTGGTTTTAAAACAAGGTAGAAACAATACCTTTAGTCCTCGACTTAACGACCAAAATTGAGCCCAACATTTCTGTTGTTAAGTGAGACATTTGTTAAGTGAGTTTCTCCCCATTTTACGGCCTTTCTTGCCACGGGTTGTTAAGTGAATCACTGTAGTCGATAAGTGAGTAAGTGAATGACCTGGTTGTGAAGTGAATCTGGCTTCCTCATTGATTTGGCTGGTCAGAAGGTCGCAAAAGGGGGTCACGTGACCCTGGGGACACAGCAACGGTCATAAATATGAGTCAGTTGTCCAAGCAACTGAATTTTGATCACGTGATCGTGGGGACGCGTGAAAAACGGTCAGAAGTCACATTATTCAGTGCCATTGTAACTTTGACCAGTCACTAAATGGACTGTTGTAAGTCGAGGACTCCCTGTACAACAGATGAAGCAGCCAGGCAAATGGACGCTGAGTCACCCAGCTAGGACCCGGGCTCAAGCACACACTCGGGCCCCCAGGATGGGAACACAACCACCAGCTCTTCCGGGCCCGATGACTGACCCAGAAAAGGGGGGGTAGGAAGGACTGCAGCTTGGCTGGGCTTCCCTCCCATTAGCAGGACTGGCTTCCAAGTTCCTACACAAACGACTGCGCTATTAAACTGATTTATTCCTCTTCTCCGGGAAGCCCAGTCCCTGAATTTCTCTGAAAGGTGGGGCGGAACACTCTTAAAAAAAAATAAAAAATAAACCCAGGATTCGCCATAAATCATAATTGCAGGATTCTGGGGGGAAAGGCAGCTATGTGAAACGGAACAAAGCCACTATATTTTTGTAACGGAGGTCTCTCCTTTCTTTTTTAAAGCAGAAGGGAATAACAGAGCTGGAAGGGACCTTGGAAGTCATCTAGTCCAACCCTCTGCTCAGGCAGGAAACCTTATATCATCCCAGACAAATGGCTGTCCAGTCTCTTCTTAAAAACCTCCAGTGATGGAGTACCCACAACTTCTGGAAGTAAACCGTTCCAGTGATTAATTCACAAAATTAAGAGTTGGAAGGAACCTTGGAGGTCATCTAGTCCAACCCCCTGCTCAGGCAGGAAACTCTACACCATCCCAGACAAATGCCTGTCCAGTCTCTTCTTAAAAGTATCCAGCAATGGGGCACCCACAACTTCTGAAGGCAAAATGTCAAAAGCAAAGCAAGCAAGGGAGGAAAGGTACCGTAGACTGATTCTAGAGAAAGAGGACCATGAAGTCCCACATGAATTGGAGAGACACAGGAGGACCCAAAGAGACTGTCACGATGTGTGTGTGTGTGTGATCCTTTCCATCCTCCATCCAGTCCTACTTGGAAGTAAGCAAGGAGCAGGATAGTGTGGGAAAATGGCACTTGTGATTCATTAATCGGACGGAGGTTGCCAAAAGCACAATGTGTGAGACATGGCTACAAATTCCACAAATGGATGAATGAAAGGGACAACGAAGAGAAGAACTGGGGGGGGGACACATGATAGCGGTGTTCCAATATTTGAGGGGCTGCCCCAAAGAAGAGGGGGTCCACCTACTCTCCAAAGCCCCTGAAGGCAGGACAAGACAACAGATGGAAATTTACCAAGGAGAGAAGCAACCTGGAGCTAAGGAGAAATTTCCCGACAGTGGAAACAATTAACCAGTGGAACGGCTTGCCACCAGAAGTTGTGGTTGCTCCATTACTGGAGGTTCTTAAGAAGAGATTGGACAACCATTTATCTGAAATGGTATAAGGTCTCCTGCTTGAGCAGGGGGTTGGACTAGAAGACCTCCAAGGCACCTTCCAACTCTGTTATTCTGTTAATTATTCTGTGGAATGGCTTGGCTTCGGGAGTTTATGGGTGCTCTATCACTGGAGGTTTTCAAGAAGAAACTGGACAGCTATTTGTCTGGAATGGTAGAGGATCTCCTGCTCGAGTAAAGGGTTGGCTAGAAGACCTCCGAGGTCCCTTTGAACCCTATGATTCTACGTTCTCTCTGCAAGCTCCAAAATTCTAACAGAAAGTAGAAGCCGAAGAAGCTGCTTCGATGAGAAGCGACACACCTTTTTTTTAAAAAACCACACCCTTAAGACCAGTTGCCTTTGAAACAAAAGCACTTTTGTTTTTAAGCTTCCTTGCTCTCCTTGCCTAGAGAGATTATAAGAGGTTCGCCAAGAATTAATTTTGTCTGGGCTGAGCGTCTACGTGTGCAACGATTTGCCCCCCAACCGCCCTCCGTCCTGCCAACCAGGTAGGTCTCTTCACACCCCACTGACGTCTTCGGCCTTCTTGCCCTAAGCAAAGGACCATTCATGTTACCGTAGTAGGAAGGAGCCCTCCTCCGACCCACCTGCCCCACATTTTGCTCCGAACCAAAGGAAAGAGCTCTGGAGTCGAGTGTTCACAGCTGCCTTTGGCCGCCTTCCAGAAATGCTTTGCAACGCAAACAGTCTTGCAAGAAAATGTTTACAGCAACTTCGCAAAATTCTTGATCTCTTAATTGAGAATAATCCCTGCTACTCGTCAAACGCACGGCTTCCCCGCAGACGTTTCATTGTAGGGTGACAGAGTGGGGCTCGGGGTCTGCAGGCGTGCAATGTCATTAATTGAGATTTTAACCACAAATGGGGCCGGGGGTGGGGTGGGGGGAACGACGACTAAGAAGCAAGCAGAACCATGGAAGTATGAGAGGCCACCGGCGACCATGCTCTGCACCCAAGGACGTGTTTCGGTATGCGCCACTCATAAGTCTCCAACCTGGTGCCCTCCAGATCACAATTCCTAGCTCCGATACAGCTAGTCCTCGTTTAGCAATCACAACTAGGTGGTTAAGGGGAGCCGTCGCTAAGTGAAACCGACGGTGCTCATGAACTGACTTCAGCTGCCCTTGCTTCACAGACCGGGGAAGTTTGTAAAAGCGAGGATTGGTGGCCAAGTTCCTTTTTCATCACCGCTGTAATTTTGTCATCACTAAATGAAGCACTCGAAGAGGTCGTAAGTTGAGGACTACCTGTAAAAAGTTTTTACCGACTGGCTGACTTTTTTTTTTTTTTAAAGCTATACTTTCAAATCCTGGATGCTGATATAAATATACATATACAGTGTGTGTGTGTGTGTGTGTACACATATATAAATATAAACAACCGAGAGCTTCTGTACTAGAGACAAATTCCTTGTGTGTCTAATCACACTCAGCCAAATAAAGTACAGTATTCTGTTCTATTCTATTCTATTCTATTCTGTTATTCTATTCTATTCTATTCTATTCTATTCTATTCTATTCTATTCTATTCTATTCTATTCTATTCTATTCTATTCTATTCTATTCTATTCTATTCTATTCTATTG
>QLTV01002263.1:402279-425479 GCA_003457575.1 Thermophis baileyi | reverse complement strand
TGGGGGAGAAGGAAAGTGGCCCACTTGCCTGTTGGTGGCAAAAGGCAGGATCGGGAATGCAGGGGAGGAAAGCGGCCTACCTGCCTGTTGGTGGCAAAAGGCAGGATCAGGAATCAGAATTATTATTATTATTATTATTATTATTATTATTATTATTATTATTATTATTATTATTATTATTATTATTATTATTATTATTATTATTATTATTATTATTATTATTATTATTATTTCTCAGTATTCAAGTACAGGCAGCCCTCGCCTTATAACAGTTTATTTAGTCCTTGTTTAGCAATCACAACTTGGTGCTTAAGGGGACCCGTCGCTAAGTGAAACCAATGGTGCTCATGATCTGACTTCAGCTGCCCTTGCTTCACAGACCGGGGAAGTTATAACAGCATTGAAAAAAGTGACTTCCGTCCGTTTTTCACACTTATGACCATTGTAGCATCTCCATGGTCACATGATCAAAATTCAGACACTTGGCAACTGACTCATATTTATGACGGTCGCAGCATCCCGGGGTCACGCGATCCCCTTTTGCGACCTTCTGACAAGCAAAGCCAATGGGGAAGCCGGGTTCACTTAACAACTCTATTACTAACTTAACAATTACAGTGAGTCACTTAACAACCCTGGCAAGAAAGGTCGTAAAATGGCTTAACAACTGTCTCCCTTAGCAACAGAATTTTTGGGCTCAATTGTGGTCATAGGTCGAGGACTGTACCTTTTATATATATTAAATAGATGACAAATTGGTTGCAAACAGGTTTGCAAGAGTTTACAAAATGGGGGTCTGTTTTGCAAGGGAGGAATTTATTATCGCTGGAATATATTTATCCATATTCAACTAGGAGGGACAATGTGTCCGTATGTGTTTTTGTCTTTTTTTTTTTAATGCACTTTTTCCCCCTCAATGTTTTATTTAGCTTGTTTTTGTAAGATTTCTCCCCGCCCCCTTTGGAGTTTATATTTTAACTTTCTGTAAATAAAAAGAAATATTGAGAAAAATAGAATAGAATAGAATAACAGAGTTGGAAGGGACCTTGGAGGTCTTCTAGTCCAACCCCCTGCTTAGGCAGGAAACCCTACACCACTTCAGACAAATGGTTATCCAACATCTTCTTAAAAACTTCCAATGTTGGAGCACCCACAACTTCTGGAGGTCAGTTGTTCCACTGATTAATTCTTCTAACTGTCAGGAAATTTCTCCTGAGTTCCAGGTTGCTTCTCTCCTTGATTAGTTTCCACCCATTGGTTCTTGTCCTGCCTTCAGGTGCTTTGGAGAATAAAAGAAGCAGCGCTGTTTCTGCAGGTTGCAAAAGGACATTTTTTCCTGCTGTGGATGTGAACTGATTGGTTTCATACCCGCCTTTCTATGCAGGGGAGCAGAGATGCAGCCTACAGATGTCTCTGAGCATGGACAGAGGGTGGACCAAGCCCAGCTCTGGAGGGAGGGGAGGTCCTTCTCCCTCTTGCATCTTCAACAGGAGCATCTTCTGAAAGGCCCCAACAGCAGATCGTAAATTCAGGGTAGCAAAGGGGCCCTTAGGTCAGATTTTCATAATCTCTGGTGCCCCCACTGACCCTGGGGACAGCCCCCTTCTCATTAAAAAATATCATTCTACGCACAAAATAAAATATATAGACACACTGTCTTACAAAGGAAACCAAGGATGCTCAAATGCAGTCGATAACCCATATTTAATATAGTAATATATGTGTATCTTTATTAATCCATTAAATCAGGGGCAAGGCAATAAATACGTTTAAAATGTAGGCGGGTTAAAATTAATTGAATGGAAGGCTAAATTTCCGTTAGAGGTTAATGAAAATAAAGCAATGGGCGTTAAATGAATCTGGCTTCCCCATTGACTTTGCTTGTCAGAAGGTCACAAAAGGGGATCACGTCACCCCGGGACACTGCGACCGTCATAAATATGAACCAGTTGCCAAGCATTTGAATTTTGATCATGTGACCATGGGGATACCGCAACGGTCGTAAATGTGAAAAAACGGTCACAAGTTACGTCTTTCAGGGCCGTTGTAACTTTGAACAGTCCCTAAATGAACTGTTGTAAGTCTGCAGTCGGTTGCTAAACCAAGGGGGCAGGACTGGCAACATCAATCTGTCCACCTGGGCAGGTGGCCCCAACAAGGTGATTCACTTCCAATGGTGTTTAGCTCCCTCCTCTCTGCTCTCAGGGGAGCAAACCTAATTATTATTTAAAGGTGAGTTAATTCAGCCAAGGTGTGGATCAATAACGGAGAATTACTCTTTTAAAAATGGAGAAATCCACCGGCCTGGTAGAAGGCATGACTTCTCCTGGGGGGGACGGGACCCTCAATTACAGGGACTGATCCTGATAAGCAGAAAAAGCAAAGAGCGAGAGGAGACGTGGATGGAGGAGAACAAAGACCTGTCCGTCACCTGCTTTTCACTTTTGCTCAAGAAGGCTGATAGGTATCAGATGAGCTTCTGGCTGGGGCTTATGGAGGTTCAAATGTACAGGTATTACAGTATTCCAAGTGTGGCCTTACCAAGGGCCTTATAAAGTGATATGAACACTTCACCTGATCTTGATTCTATCCCTCTCTTAATGCTACTTAGAACTGCATTGGCCTTTTTGGCAGCTGCCGCACACGGCTGGCTCATATTTAAGAGATTGTCCACTAGGACGCCAAGATCCCTCTCACAGTTACTGCTATGGAGCAAGGTACCACACATACTGTACCTGTGCATTGCATTTTGGTTTTCTTGGGTTTGGCTAGTCTAATGAAGAGAAGAACTAGGGGGGCCTTAATAGCAGTCTTCCAATATTTGAGGGGCTGCCCCAGAGAGGATGGGCTCAACCTCAAGGAGAGAAGCAACCTAGAACTAAGAAGTAATTTCCAGACAGTTAGAACAATCAACCAGTGGAACAACTTGCCTCCAGAAGTTGTGAATGCTACAACATTGGAGGCTTTTAAGAAGAAACTGGACAGACATTTGACTGAAATGGTAGAGAGTTTCCTGCCTGAGCAGGGGGTTGGACTAGAAGACCTCCAAGTTCCCTTCCAACCCTTTATTTTGTATTCAGATGGCAGGCAATGCCATGAGGACACTAAACCAGTGGTGGGATTCATTTTTTTTTGCTACCGGTTTTTT
Organism: Thermophis baileyi; assembly: GCA_003457575.1. Classification (NCBI taxonomy): domain Eukaryota; kingdom Metazoa; phylum Chordata; class Lepidosauria; order Squamata; family Dipsadidae; genus Thermophis; species Thermophis baileyi. The sequence continues at coordinate 422,331 of QLTV01002263.1, read as the reverse complement.
ACTACCGGGTGTGGCTTGGTGGGCGTGGCTTGGTGGGCGTGGCAGGGGAAGGATACTGCAAAATCCCCATTTCCTCCCGATCAGCTGGGACTCGGGAGGAAGAGAATAGATGGGGGCGGGGCCAGTCAGAGGTGGTATTGACCGGTTCTCTGAACTACTCAAAATTTCCGCTACCGGTTCTCCAGAACTGGTCAGAACCTGCTGAATCCCACCTCTGCACTAAACCCAGAGATGTTTTGCACCAGAAGGTACCATCTGGAGCTGCACAAGTCCTTACAGGAAGTCTTCGTCTTACAAAAGTTCATTTAGTGACCATTTGCAGTTACAACGGCATTGAAAAAGTGAATTACGACCATTTTCCACACTTACGTCCGTTGAAGCGTCTCCGTGGTCACGTGATCAGAATTTCGACGCTTGGCAACTGACTCATATTTATGATGGTTGCAGGGTCACGTGATCAGTCTTTGCAACCTTCTGACAACGGGGAAGCTAGATTCACTTAACAACCGTGTCACTAACAAATGCAATGATTCACTTAACAACCGTGGCAAGAACGGACGTAAAAAGAGGCAAAACTCAATCATTGTCTCACTTAGCAACGAAGATTTGGGGCCCAGTTGTGGTCGTAGTCTTCCCATCCAAGGAACTCGATCTTTGCAAGCCTCCCTGCATTTCTCCAGGACCCCACTCTTTCCAGGGGCTTTTGCCCCTCTTCCTTTCCCATGATTGGAAACACATTGTTTTCATCTGCCTGTCCCTATTAATCTCGTATTCATTATTACTTATTGTTATTGCCGTTTATTAATTTTACGATATACGGCTGGCTTCTGCCGCCTCTTTGGACAGACTGAGGGAGGAAGGGAGGGAGGGAGGGAGGGAGAGGCCCCGTTCCAGCTGCTCCTTTATAATTCCTCGGGCCAAGGCTGATTGTTAAGAGTTATGACAATGCCGGATGACGCATTAAATAAAACCCAGTAAAAACTGCGATAATAGAGCAGGCTTCAATAAATAGTTGGGGACAGTTATTTACACCAATCCATGCAGCCTCACTAATTTGTTATCTTCAGCCGGGGCGCTGCACCAATAAATAACAATAACCCCCAAGAAACATAATTTCCTCTCGTCATTTTTCTGCAACAGACGCCTGGAAAGATGTTCGCCTGGAAGCATCTGTCTCTCTCTCTCTCTCTCTCTTTCTGTCTCTCTCTCTCTCTCTCTCTCTCTCTCTCTCTCTCACACACACACACACACACACACACACACCTGTGGTGCAGTGGCCATGCCAAAGACCGAAGACCCTGGTTACCGCGAGGAGCTCAGTGAGACATTTTGATTTCTCCTCCCTATTTAAAAAACTTCTAGAAGTTTAGAGCTCATTTTCAACCTGTCTGCTTGGGTTTGTTTGTTTGTTTGTTTATTAAAAATCTTGCTTACTGAATAAAGGAGGGGGGATTTTCAGGTAGCTTTAAAGTTTTTCCAGCTGTGAAAGTTTCAGAAAGTTTTGATTCCCATTTCAAAATCATTTGCCAGCCGGCGAAGGTCAAGTTCTGCAGTCTCCTTTTTTAAAAGTACCTTTTATATTAGTTTATCGGAGTATAAAATACAAAGAGAAATTAATACTAATTAATAATAAGCTACAGAAATGGCTAGTATATTCTGCTGTCTAAAAGTAAAAAGTTGAGTTTATAATGTTGTTACCTTCTGTGCTGTCTCTTGACTTGGAAGTCTTTGCCTTTTTCTTTCTATTTCCTTCTTTCCATTTCCTCTTTTTTTCTCTCCCCCCCCCAAAGTTTTCTATTGCTTTTTAAAACTTCTCTTTGTATTTTACACTTCGATAAACTAATAAAAATGGTATTTAAAACAAAAAGGTCTTGCAGCCTCCTAACCAGAGCAGGGCCATGGGATCCTGGTGCCAGGTTTTGCTAACAATTGTGGCGTTGTCGTTTGGTTGTTGGGACCTTCTGCACAGAATCCAGGACTGAGTACAGGTAGTCCTCGACTTATGACCGCTATTGTTTTGGGGAACTTCTCCCCAGAACCCAGCATTGGGTACAGGCAGTCCTCGACTTATGTCCACAATTTGGCACCAGAATGTCCTTTGCTAATTCATTTAGGTTCATCATTTAGGTGAATCGTGCCTGATTTTACCACCTTTTGTGCTGCAGTCTTTAAGTGAATCACTGTGGTTGTTAAGTGAATCACATGGTTGTTAAGTGAATCCAGCTTCTCCTTTACTTGACAAAAACCCCCTGGCCCTGGGAATAGCATTTATGGGACACCCCCACCCCCAGGACAATGCAATCATCTTAAAACACTCAAAATTTGATCCCATGCTCGTGGGGACGCTCTTCTGGTCCTAAGTGTGAGGACTGGTCACGAGTCCCTTGCTTCAGCACCGCCATAGCTCTGAACAGTTGTTAAATGAATGGTCATGTGTCGAGGACTATCTATAATGTGGGAAATGGACACCCTTGGGCTGTCGTTAAGGAGCAACCGGCAGCCTCTACGACATTTGGGTATCTTGCTTTGGTGGGTATTTTTTTTCCCTAGTCTCTCTCTCTCCCTCCCTCCCTCTCTTTGCTTGAGCTAAAAATAAAGCTTAAAATTCCTTCATTTGCTGGAGAGCTCTTTGTCTCTGGATCCAGAAGAGCCAATTGGGCACTCATCCCTGCCCTGGCAGTTGGCAGAACGGCTGCGCCCACAGCCCCCCCCCTTTAGGCAGAAGTGGCCAAACACCCCAATACCCCAAAGACTGAGAAGCAGAGATGCCTCTTTTTTTGGGTAGGGGGAAGAGAGAGACGAGGAGGAGGAAGAGGAGACCCTGACCACTCACCTTGCTGGCTGTGCTTCTGAGCGTAGACTACCACCATGGCGGCGAACACCACACAGCAGGCTGCGGGCACTGGGGACGCCATCTGGGGAGACAAAGAGACACGGAAGCCGGGGGTCAGTGGAGCAGGAGCCTAGTGGGCACAGCGGAGGGGAGAAGGGCGGAAGGAGGAAAGGGGGCACCACGGCCACCCCCGGGGTGGATGTGGACCATGGAGCGAGAGGGAAGGGCTAGGCAAAGGAGGATGGGCCTTTTTCCTCTTCATAGAAGGATTCCAGTCCTTGTGAAAAATGCAGAAGCAGGGGACCCTGCCCTCCGCAGGTGGGCAGATAGGAAAGATGCTGCAACTTCCTTCCTTCCTTCCTTCCTTCCTTCCTTCCTTCCTTCCTTCCTTCCTTCCTTCCTTCCTTCCTTCCTTCCTTCCTTCCTTCCTTCCTTCCTTCCTTCCTTCCCTCCCTCCCTCACTTCCTCTTTCTTTTTCTTTCTTTTTCTTTCTTTCTTTCTCTTTTTCTTTCCTTCCTTCCTTCTTCCTTTTCCTCCCTCTCTCCCTTTCCTTCCCTCCCTTCTTCCTTTTCCTTCCTTCCTTCCCTTACCCTTCTTCCTTCTTCCTTTTCCTCCCTCCCTCTCTCCCTTTTCCTTCCTTCCTTCCTTCCTTCCTTCCTTCCTTCCTTCCTTCCTTCCTTCCTCCCTCCTTCCCTCCCTCCCTCCCTCCCTCCCTTTCCTCCCTCCTCACTGTGGTGCCTTGGGGCAGCTAATAAGAAATTAAAACCAGAAAGCAGCTCTAATTAAAAAAAGAGATTGCAATCAGTATCAATCAATGAACCCGTGGGATCAGGGGCTCCAGAGAGATCATTCATCTGGAATCAATCAGAAACAACCACCAGGCAACAGGGTGAACCAACAAAGACCATCTAACTGCCCAGCCCAAGTGCCTGAGGGGCAGCCAGGTTTTGCTCTTTCCGAAAGTCCAAGTGGATCCGGACCAGGGGGGGGGGGGGGGGGGGATGCTGACCCACAAGGCAGCCGCCATGGCACAGAAGGTGGCTGACCTTAGAGTTGTAGACCAAAAGGTCTCAGAAGGCAGCTGTGTATCTTGAATCACATAATGGGCTCAATTGGAATCCTGGGCACGTGGCACAAGCCACAGTCTTATTCCCATGCATCATGAAATTGTTACACAAATAATATGAATCATGTTATCGGCCTCCTGCCAAATCTTGCAACACGCAGGGGCTCATAATAATAAAACACAGAAAGAAAATAGTATAAATCAAGAAAAAAACAGTATACCCAGTAATGATGAATATACAATGGTAAACATTGTAGTACTTCCAGGTGCCCATTCAACCCTAGGCAACATCAGCCACAAACCTGAAAAATAATCCCTTCTTCACCCTACGGGACAAGAGTTGAGCCAGTCTACCTCCTACAGCAGGGTTCCTCAACGTTGGCCACTTTAACACGGGTGGACTTCAACTCCCAGAATTCCCCAGCCAGCATGGGTGGACTTCAACTCCCAGGATTCTGCTGGCTGGGATCCCCCTCTCTCAGTATTCGGAGGTCTAGGTCAATGTTTCTCAACCGTGGCTACTTTAAGATGGGTGAACTTCAACTCCCAGAATATTCTGGGAGTTGAAGTTCACCCATCTTAAAATGGCCAACGTTGAGGAACACTAGAGGAACTTGCTCCATAGGTTGAGGGCCCCACGTCACTCCCAGGGCCCCATCAATCTCAATTCTCACATATAATGAACCCCAAGATCTTCAATTGAGAAGAGCACCCCAGATGGTTGATTCTCACTAGAGGACAGACTCCTGGAGATACCTGAGGGCTTTCAGGATTAAATCCAACTGCTGAAATGGACACAAGAATCCATCAAGCACCAACCACACTGCCTGCAACTCAAGACGCCATAAGGCTGTTCCCCCCCCCCCATCAGTCTTCAAAGATAGCACCAGGTTGTATGGCTGAGGCATATGGTATAATTCACAAGGTTTGTGCAACACTGCCATGAGGCAGGGGCTGTCTCTTTCCCCCTCCCACGATTCCAAGTAGACACAACACACTAGGTCCACCCAAAGGGCCATAAATCACAATACATAATGCTTTGGTTCTCACAGTCTATGGTAAAACTGTGCATCACGAGGCCTAAAATTATTTGTGGCACCTCCAAAACCCATCTTGCAATTCCAGAACCACATTATCACCATATTTTCTTCCTATTTTGGGGATCCAGGCAGCAGAAAATTATTTTTTTATTCCTTTGGGGTTCACCCTCCTTCACATGAATAACACCCCATATGGGACATGTTTCAAAATCATCGTCTGTTCCTCCCAAGAAAGACCATAAGGAAAGAGGGACGTATCCTCCGTGACAGCAGCACCCTTCCTACAGCCAATCATGATGTTAATACCACTTTATAACGCCGTGGTAAGGCCACACTTAGAATACTGCATCCAGTTTTGGTGGCCACGATATAAAAAATATGTTGAAAGGGTGCAGAGAAGAGCAACAAAGATGACTAGGGGATTGGAGGCTAAACTGTATGAAGAATGGTTGCAGGAACAGGGCATGGCTAGTGTAACAAAGAGTACTAGGGGTGACATGTTAGTAGTCTTCCTAATTCTGAGGGGCTGCCACAAAGAAGAGGGGGTCAATTTATTCACCAAAGCACCAGAAGGCAGGACAAGAAACAATGGATGGAAGCTAACCAAGGAGAGAAGCAATCTAGAACTAGGGAGAAATTTCCTAACAGTGAGAACAACTGATGAATGGAGCGACTTGTCACCAGAAGTTGTGAATGCTCCAACATTTTTAAAGAAGAAATTGGACAATCATTTGTCTGAAAGGACATAGGGTCTCCTGCCTGAGCAGGGGGTTGGACTAGAAGACCTCCAAGATCCCTTCCAACTCTGTTGTTCTGCTCTGATAACTCTGCTCCTTCTGTGACACTTCTGGAGGGGACGTTGCAAGAGACACAATCCACCTCTTCCTAAGCCTCATCTCCATGGCCATGTGGGTAGTGGACGTTATTCTGGTAGAAAAGAAAATAGGAGCTGGGTCCACACAAAGACAGGACAGCTGTTCATTATCTGCTGGGGATTTGATTGAGAGACATAAATCAAAGAAACATCTGGATAAGCAGGAGCCTGGAGCAGAAATGAGGGGATGGATCTTTGCATTATTGAAAGGGTTTTTTTTTTCCCCTGATGGACTGACTCAACTTCTCCCCAGCTACAGTGCTCAAGGGGGACTCAAGGGAAGACGAGAACTTAGACCAGGGGTCTCCAACCTCGGCCACTTTAAGACGTGTGGACTTCAACTCCCAGAATTCCCCAGCCAGCCATGCTGTTTTGTATGTGTACAACACGCATACACACAGAACGCACAAAAACTAGGCCAAGCTTCAGTTACACCATCCTGGCTACCTTTGATTTTGTTCCCTGTGTGCATATTTCTTGCCAGACCACTGCAATAAAGCAAATGTCACAATAAAGTCAGTCACACAAATTTTGGGGCTTTCCTGGTGCGTATAAAAGTTACATTTACGCTGTCCTGTAGTCTATTAAAGGTGCAGAAGCATTACATGTAAAAATGTACATACCTTAATTTAAAAAAAAAACTTTATTGCTAAAAAGAATACCAATCTGATGTTTCGGGGGGTTGTAATCTTCTGGCTGGCGGAAGTTCTTGTAAAAAATGCAATATCTGCAAAACGTAATAAAACTAGGCAGGTCTGTATTAAGAAGAGAATTTGGGACTTTGCTGACCGCTTCTGATTCCTGCAATGAAAGCCACTAATGACACGCTAAAGTACCACAAGGTACTTGTTTCTCCCCATTGCTATTTAGTGTCCACACGAAAGCACTGTGTGTGGTCAGGAAGCCTTTTAGAAAGAGGCTTCATCAATCCACTTGGAAGACTGCGTCCAGTTTTGGTCACCACAATGTAAAAAAGATGTTGAGACTCTGGAAAGGGTGCAGAGAAGAGCAACCAAGAGGATTAAGGGACTGGAGGCTAAAACATACGAAGAACGGTTGCAGGAACTGGGCATGGCCAGTCTAGAGAAAAGAAGGACCAGGGGGGACATGATAGCAGTATTCCAGTATTTGAGGGGCTGCCACAGAGAAGAGGGGATCAAGCTATTCTCCAAAGCACCAGAAGGCAGGAGGAGAAGCAACGGATGGAAACTCATCAAAGAGAGAAGCAACCTGGAAATAAGGAGAAACTTCCTGACAGTGAGGACAATTAACCAGTGGAACAGCTTGCCTCCAGAGGTTGTGGTTGCTCCATCACTGGAGGTTTTCAAGAAGAGACTGGACCACCTTTTGTCCAGAATGGTATAGGATCTCCTGCTTGAGCAGGGGGTTGGACTAGAAGACCTCCAAGGTCCCTTCCAACTCAGTTATTGTGTTACTCTGTTATAATCTGCTGGAGAACAGGGAGTACTTGAGTTATGAGCTTGCCCATTATGGTCGTAAGTCATAATGGTCTTAAAACCGGTTGGTCATTGGAGCGACCCAATTTTATGTTGTTTTTTGCAGAGACTGTTAGTGCAAACAGGGTGTTAGTTAAGCAAACACGGCAGTCTTAAGTGTGAATCCTTTGTTTGACATGGGCGTGACTTTGCTGAAAAGTGAAAATAAGTGCTGGTTTTCAGCAGAACTGTCATAAAACGTGGTCATGTGACCTCAGGATGCTGCAAACAACAGTAAATGTGGCTGTCCGAAAGGTGCTTTTTCAAGAGGCAACTGGACTTTCTGGTTTTTCTTTGAAGATGTTTCACTTCTCATCCAAGAAGCTTCTTCAGCTCTGACCTTGTAACTTCAGCTCTGAGTCACAAGTCCCCTTTTTCAGGTAGGTTGTAATTTCAGTCATTAAAAGCAACTGGTTGTAAGTTAAGAACCACCTACTCTGTTCTACCTCTCCTTTAGTGCTCCATCCACGAAGCGCACTAAAAAGAGAGCGGTTTTATTCCTGGGTGGGTGGTTCTCTGGGATGGAAATTGGGGGGGGGGCTTGCCTACTCTCCCTCCCTCCCCCCAAATTTGTGTAGTCTGAGGATAGTGCAAAAGATGCCAAGGTTGTTGGAGGTTCAAAGGATCTCTATGGTCAACAGCAGCTATGGCCAACTTTGGGTTGTTGGTTCTTCTTCTCTTAGATCTAGTGACTTGCAGCATCCCCTACACTCATCTATCACAGTTGTGCTGATATAACACAACAAAGTTGCTTGATTATAGCAGGACAAAAATCGAATAAATAAATAACACAATGAGGAGAGGTTCATAAGAGCTCAGCAAAGACTAAGGGACCGTAGAAGGTGCCGTAAATCACAGGATGGGGAAACAGGCAGAGACAGCTGAAGTACCACACTTCACACACTGGCAATCTCACATTTACACACTAGTAAAGCATCTGAAGGCAAGGCAAGAAATAACGGATGGAAACTTGTCAAAGAGAGTTCCAGCCAATCTAGAACTAAGGAGAAAATTCCCAATAGTGAAAATGATAAATCATTGGAACGGATTGGCTCCAGAAGTTGTGGGTGCTCCATCATGAGGAGTTTTCAAGAAGAGAGAGACTGGACAAACATTTGTCTGGAATAGTAGAGCTCAATAGCTTGAGCAGGAGATTGGACTAGAAGATCTCCAAGGTCCCTTGCAGACATTCTGTTCTCTTCCGTTCCGTTCCGTTCCGTTCCACTTCATTCTATTCTATTAACATACGATGAAGAACGGTTGCAGGAACTGGGCCTGGCTAGTCTGGTGAAGAGAAGGACCAGGGGAGACATGAGGGGCTGCCAGAGAGAGGAGGGCAGTCAAGCTATTATCCAAAGCACCTGAAGGCCAGACAAGGAATAATGGATGGAAACTGATCAAGGAGAGATTCAACCTGGAAATAAGGAGGAACTTTCTGACAGTGAGAACAATCCACCAATGGAACAGAAGTTGCCTTCGGAAGTTGTGGGAGCTTCATCACTGGAGGCTTTCAAGAAGAGACTGGACTGCCCTCTGTCAGAAATGGTGTAGGGTCTCCTGCTTTGGTGGGGGGTTGGACTAGATGACCTACAAGGTCCCTTCCAACTCTGTTCATCTGTTAATGTTCTATGTGTTTAGAGTTGTCCTTGTGGTTGTGCTCAAGATGCCCGACTGATGCAGAATGTAGCATCCCGGTTGCTAAGGGAGACACCTGGCCAGGAGCATCTTTGCAGCATCTGTACTGGCTGCCAATTAATGCATGAGCCGATTCTTTTCTGTTTTTAAACATAAATTCCAACGACTTAAATAAAGCGCAGAGAAAACAGGATGCATAACACTAAAAACAAGAAGGGAAAAAAAGGAAGAAAGGGAAAGGAGAGAAACCTAGCAAACAGCGGAGTTTTTAAATCTGCATTAAACCCTGACCAGCCAGAATAGAAATTGATCAGCCTTCTGATTATGCAGAAAGGGAACACGCATCATTGATCCCGGATTGTAAATCAGTTTGGCATGGTTTTTCCACAGTAATTCCCCCCCCCCCCCATGCTGGCTCAATACATCAATAGTTTTTCATAGACTGTTAGATTCCAAATTTTAGGTATATAATTCAGAATCGCATTTGCATTCTCTAACCAGCATTACTTTCCCTCAAAACTATATCAATCAATTTAGGAATATTAAATGGAAACAGGACGAGAGTGAGTCAGACACTTCTGCAAATTTTAAGCTTCAAATACACTGTAATGAAGTTGGAAGCAGAACCTTTCTACATATATTCTCTCAGGTTTCCAATAAAGACGAAAACAAATCTTTTCTTAATCTCCTCTTAATATCACAAACATATTCCTTAATCCTGAGCTGTTATGATGAGGTATTTTGCCTCCTTATTCCCAAATTCTTGCAAATAAACTGACATTTTAACTCTCAAGATTCTTCTACAATGTATTCTAGATGGTCTGTGAATATATATATATATATATGTTTTTTGAGGTTTCGGAAACCCGAATAACCACAGACCTACATATATAATAGTATATATAGTATATAATATATAGAACACAGTATATAGGATAGAGAATATAGTATCAACCTTATTCATTTTCAAGACTCTTTTTTCTGCTATGTTTTCAAAATGGACTGCGATTAATATGTATGTGTGTGTCGGGGTGGGTTCCACTTACCTTCCCCACCGGTTCGCATCGCGACGTTTTGCGCGCGATGCGATATACACATATACAGACACACACACATATATATCACACACACACACACACACACACACATATATATATATATATATTCTTTTGAGAGCAGGCATCAGAATCTCATTTTTTTAATGTGTGTTCACAGAAAAAAGTGACAATAAAGGTTATCTTATCTTATCATCTTATCTCATCTTATGTCTTCAATATTTAATTCTCTATTAGAAGAAATACCCGAGGACAAAATTCAAAACTTTGTTTTTGATATTAAAAATTGCCAACAACTTGGGATCTTATTCTGAATGGACCATCTTTGTCACTTCAGACCTGATGGATTATTATTTATTTTGTTAGATCTGGAGACCAACTAACAAGCCAGATGACTCTGGGGGGTGCTTACATCTGAAGACAGGAAACAATAACATAGAAAAAAAAGGTACATCTGGACAAAAACACAACCCACAAAAAAACCCTCAAAAATTTATTTATTTATTTTATTTTATTTATTTGTTTGTCAAACATGTACAAGATAGCAGGTATAGGTATAATCATAAACATAATCAAAGTGAATACAGACAGATGAGGACAATAGGACAGTAGGACAGGGACGGTAGGCACGCTAGTGCGTTTATGCACGCCCCTTACAGACCTCTTAGGAATGGGGTGAGGTCGACAGTAGACAGTCTAAGGTTAAAGTTTTTTGGGTTTGGCCACAGAGTCACAGAGTCAGGTAGTGAATTCTAGGCGTTACTGAAGTCGTATTTTCTGCAGTCAAGTTTGGAGCGGTTTACCTTAAGTTTGTTTCTAGTGTGTGCTCGTGTATTGTTGTGGTTGAAGCTGAATTAGTCATTGACAGGTCGGACATTCTAGCAGATAATTTTATGAATTACATTTAGATCGGTTCTAAGGCGAATTAGTTCTAAGTTGTCTAAGCACAAAATTTCAAGTCTTGTGGAATAAGGTATTCTGTTGCGAGAGGATCATCAGGGCCTCAGCAGTGACTCCACCCCTGGCCTGTGAGCTAAAACAGGTCTTCCAGGATCAAGCAAAGGGTGGAAAAGACACGGATCTTTGGGGAGGGAAGTTTTTCCAGAGGATGGGCACCATGACAGAGAAGATGACTTAGAAAATGAAGACCATCAGGGAGGCCAGCCAACTGGAGTTTCTTAGTGTTTTCTTGAATGTGTCTCTCTTCCCATCCAAGAAGCTTCTTCAGTTCTGAAGAAGTGAAGAAGCTTCTTGGATGAGAAGCAAAATGTTTTCAAAGAAAACACCAAGAAAGTCCAGTTGCCTTTTGGAAAAAAAAAAGCACCTTTGGGACAACCATGACCTGGATGATGATGGAGAATCTCCACAGACATCATCGGGGTTCATCCCTGCTCCCTATGACTCAAATTGCAGAGGGACAACTCAGAGGAGACTGGTGCTGCTCTGGATGCCCACACAAATGCCGGCTTCAGGAACCAGCAAACTATCAAGCTTTGGAGGTTGACCCCCTGGCAGAAACCATCTGGGGCAGCCACAAGGATGACCAGATGACCAGCCTCCCAGTCCCGGCCAATTGCTGATCCTAAACCTCTTTCAGATTGAGTGAAAACTCCTTTGCGGTCTGTACGAAGGAGGAAAGGTCCACAAATGCATCAAATAGATAAATGGGCAGATTATAACCTGCTAAAAGAAGCTAAGCTGGTGAGGCAGAAGCCAGCAATCCCTAAACCAGGGCCAGTGAGAACCATGATGTCAACCATGAATAGGGACCAACCAAGGCTAACAAGAGAAAGACCAAGTCTCCATTGGCTTGGAAAGGCAGCAGGGAAGAGTCCAGAATTTAAATGAGTCTTTTTTCAAACTTGGCCCTTTTAAGATGTGTGGACCAATTCCCTAAAATTCCCCAGACTAGGGAATTCTGGGAGTTGAAGACCACCCATCTTAAAGGGGACACGTTTGAAAAACACTGGTTTAATCCCTAGAGCAATATTTCTTAAACCTTGGCCACTCTAATACACACACATGGACTTTGATTCCCAGAATTCCCCAGCCAGCAAATTGGGAAAGCAAGTCTGGCTGGGGAATTCTGGGAGTTGAAGTCCATACATCTTAAAGTGGCCATGGTTGAGAAACGTAGAGTATAAGCCTTGCTTTCTGGGTCCTGCACTAGATAAATCATCTGGGTAGATAAAACCTCCTTCTTTTCTTCAATAAAGAAACTAATTTAGCTCAATCAAACCTGTGAGCCACCAGCAGAGTAAGCCAAGTCTTGAATAAGGGATTAAGTGTCTGGAGAACTGAGATTCACAGCTAGTGTGCTGCCTGGCATAACTCACACCTGGTGGGGTTCCCCCCCCCATCAAGATCACGACACTTTCATCCATAAAGATATTTGTGTCGATGAAAGCAATCTGTTGCTATGGAAGAAGAAATCCCACTTCATTCTAAGAGGCTGGTCCGCCCTTAAAAAATCAGACTTCCATTCTAGAATGCGATTTTCTAGCCACTCAAGCAGAATGGCAGGAGAAAAACCCAACTCAGAATAACAGGGTTGGAAGGGACCTTGGAGGTCTTCTAGTCCAACCCCCTGCTCAGGCAGGAGACCCTATCCCATTTCAGACAAACGGCTGTCCAATCTCTTCTTAAGAACCTCCAGTGATGGAGCACCCACAACATCTGGTGGCAAGTTGTTCCTCTGGCTAATTGTTCTCACTGTCAGGAAATTTCTCCTTAGTTCCAGGTTGCTTCTCTCCTTGATTGGTTTCCATCCGCTGCTTCTTCTCCTGCCTTCTGGTGCTTTGGAGAATAAGTTGACCCCCTCTTCTTTGGGGCAGCCCCTGAGATACTGGAACATTGCTATCACGTCTGCCCTGGTCCTTCTCTTCACTAGACTAGCCATGCCCAACTTCTGCAACCGTTCTTCATATGTTTTCGCCCCCAGCCCCCTAATCCTCTTGGTTGCTCTTCTCTGCACTCTTTCCAGAGTCTCAACATCTTTTTTTAGATCGTGGCAATCAAAACTGGATGCCACATTCACAACGTTTGGAACATAATATTCCAAGTGTTCCAACAATATTCCAACTCAGCTACGTTCAAGAGGTCTCTTTGCCAGGCACCCTCCCCAACCCCCACCCCTAAACTCCCCCCTGGCCTGCTGCCACTCGGAAATCCATGTTTTTCAAACACTCAACGCCTCCGTTGCTTTGATTGAAAATGTCACCTTGCTTTGGTGAAGCAGCTGAAATGAAACACCTCACGTCTAAATGTTTTACTTCCTGTCAATTTGTAGCACTTTAAATTGCTTTTACTGGCTCGTTTTAAAAATAATCTTCCCGACTTATTCAGAATAAAGCGACTGGCATAATTGCAAACCCAAGTACAGGAGGCAGGAGTCCCATGGATACAGACAGAGGGGGTTTTAAGACTCCGGGGTGGGGACTGGCATGCTGGCAAAAGGCTGGAACGGAGCACTCAAAATCAGTTAAAACAACACCTATTCCAGTTCACATACAGAAAGAGGAGAGCAGTCTGAACTAGAAGGAGGAGTTACATGTGTCATCAGTTTGGCACCACTGCATTGCCACAAGAGACCAAAGTCCAGCATTCCTTCAATCCCATTGACCCTTATCTATGGTAGCATCAATTCAGTTTTGATTGTTATTTGACTAGATACTTGTGTAGTGTTGTTGTTCAGTTGCTAAGTCACATCTGAATCTTCACAACCCATGGGCTCCACCATGCCAGGCTCCCCATCCTGCACTGTCTCCTGGAGTTTGCCCAAATTCATGTTCGTTGCATCAATGACCTTGTCTAACCATCTCATCTTTTGATGCCCCCTTTTCCTTTTCCCTTCCATCTTTCCCAACATCGGGGTCTTCTCCAAGGAATCCTCTCTTCTCATGGGGGGGGGGCCCTAAGTATTTGAGCTTCAGCTTCAGGATCTGTCCTTCCAAAGGGTTTATTTCCTTTAGGATCGACTGCTCGGATCTCCTTGCAGTCCAAGGGACCCTCAAGGGTCTCCCCCAGCACCACAATTCCAGAGCATTCTTGAATATCCGTAGCAGGAATAAAGTCTACAGTGCTTTGAACTCAATGAAAGCTCCTGGTTATTTGCAACTTGAAGTCCTTCATCCCCCTGGTCATACGATCAAAATTCAGATGCTTGGCAACTGACTCGTACTTATGACAGTTGTAGTGTTCCGAGGTCACGTGATCCCCTTTTGCGACCTTCAGACGAGCAAAGTCAGTGGGGAAGCCAGATTCACTTAACGACCGTGTTACTAACTAAACCACTGCAGTGATTCACTTAGCAACTCTGGCAAGAAAGGTCGTAAAATGGAATGAAACTCACTGAACAAATGTCTCACTTAGCAACAGAAACTTTGGGCTCCATTGTGGCCATAAGTCAAGGACCGCCTGTACGTGTTCTGGCAATGCACCCTCAAGAAGGAAAGCAGGCACAGAGATCACCAAGAACCCAACCGTGTGTGTACAAGGAGTAGGTCTAGGGCTGGCGTCTCCATGGGGCGCTGGGTGACCCCTGGCCTTCTGCTGGGGAGGGTGGGCTTCTGAAGGACTGGCTGTACAAACTGAAGAAAGAAAAGTGGGAAGCAGAGAAGCCGAGAAAATGACTGCTTAGGAGAACTCTTTAATCATCGTCTTCAGCTTGCCTGTGATCAAAGCTCTAGAACAGAATGGATCACGCTCCTAAAAATAGAAGCTCTTCTCTAGATCCCAGCACAAGGGGCTGCGGGCTGCTGAGATTCAAGGAGGAAGAGTCACAATTTTGTATTCGGAGCCCTGGGTGATCAATATACAGATTAACAGAGTTGGAAGGGACCTTGTAGGTCATCTAGTCCAACCCTCCACCCAAGCAGGAGAGCCTACACCATTTCTGACAGAGGGCAGTCCAGTCTCTTCTTGAAAGCCTCCAGTGATGAAGCTCCCACAACTTCTGAAGGCAACTTCTGTTCCATGTGTTGATTGTTCTCACTGTCAGAAAATTCCTCCTTAGTTCCAGGTTGCTTCTCTCCTTGATTAGTTTCCATCCGTTGCTTCTTCTCCTGCCTTCTGGTGCTTTGGAGAATAGCTTGACCCCCTCTTCTCTGTGGCAGCCCCTCAAATATTGGAAATCTGCCATCATGTCTCCCCTGGTCCTTCTTTTAATTAAACTACCGGTAGCCATGCCCAGTTCCTGGAACCGTTCAACTATACGTGGTTCTCGACGTACGACCACAATGGAGCCCAAAATTTCCATTGCTAAGCAAGACCGTTGTTAAGTGAATTTTTGCCCCATTTTAAAACCTTTCTCGCTGTAGTTGTTAAGTGACTCATTGCAGTTGCTAAGTGATCAGGCTTCCCCATTGACATGGCTTGTGAGAAGGTCACAAAAGGCGAACCCATGACCCCAAGATGTCATAAAAGTGAGTCAGTTGCCAAGTGTCTGAATTTTGATCATGTGTAATGAGGGGGATGTTGCGACGCTCATAAGTGTGAAAAATGGTCGCAAGTCACTTTTTTCACTGCTGTTGTAACCTCGGTCACTAAATGAATGGCTGTAAGTCGAGGACTACCTGTACAAAAATAGATAAGGACCCAGATGCTTACCAGTTGTGCACACACAACTGAACTGCTCTACACAACATGTAAAGGAAGTTTGATTCAGAAAACTCAAGATAGCCATAGCCCTTAGACTTATATACCGCTTCACAGTGCTTTACAGCCCTCTCTAAGCGGTTTACAGAGTCAGCCTCTTGCCCCCAACAATCTGGGTCCTCAAGATGGTGGCCACAATGATGGAACAAACAGATGGAGCTTTGATTGCCCCCATCCTAGTCCATGATGTGGCCGCCATCTTGCCTCCTCCGCAGATACCAGTAGTCCCGTCCTCTTTCCACCAGCCCCTTCTCTGGAACTGCATCAGCTTTCTAGATGATGGGAGATGTGGTTGTGTGGTGTAACCACTGGCTGAAGGTGAGCAGGGAGGGGGTCAGAAGACATTTAGGCTCAGAGTCTTTTGGGGGGAGGAAACATTTAAGGTCAGACGCTCAGGTCTACATCTGCCGTTTCCCGGAGGAAAGCAGACCGTCTGGTGCGATTCTTGTAATATAGACGATCAGCAATAAAGACACCTACATGAGCCATTCTCGGAGCTGTTCTGGGGGTTGGGGGGTGGTCACAAGTGGGGATTTGAGCCAAATATTGAGTCTGGCCCTGGCTGGCAAGCTGGAGAAGCTTGGCAGCTGCAGCCGAACCCACCCATCGGTCAAGCATTTCTGCCGCCAATGCGGCATTTCCTGTTAAATCCAAAGAATGCCAATTCCCTGATTTAAAACTCACCAGCTGACACCTGAAAACGTGAAAGTTCAATTAGGGATGGTGGAAGCAAAGGGAGCCTCGTGGCAGCGCAGAAAAGCCACAAGCAGCGACTACAATTTAAATGGCTTCAATAGAAGAGAATCTTTGTAGCTCAGCGTTGAACTGGGGGGTCCTTGGTGCTCTCTGAGCTTGGTGGTTTTCTTGCAGATATTTTATGAACCAACTAGGGGACATCAACAATGTTAGAAGGGAGGGGGGTTTGTGGGGAGGAGGAGGAGGAGGAAGAGGAGGAGTTGTGGTGTCCTTGATGCTCTCTGAGTTTGGTGGGGTTTTTTGCAGATGTTTCATTAACCAACTAAGGAACATCTTCAGTGCTGGAAAGAGGGGGATTTGCGAACTGGAGGGAGGAGGAGGAGGAGGAGGAGGAGGACTGTAGAGTCCTTAGTGCTCTCTGAGCTTGGTTGTTTTCTTGCAGACATTTCATGAGCCAACTAGGTAACATCATCAGTGCTGGAGGGGGGGAGGGAGGAGGAAGAGGAGAATTATGGGGTCTTTGGTGCTCTCTGAGCTTGGTTGTTTTCTTGGGGTTTGTGGGGAGGAGGAGGAGGTGGAGAACTGTGGTGTCCTTGATGCTCTCTGAGTTTGGTGGGGGTTTTTTTCAGACGTTTCACTACCCAACTGGGGAATATCACCAGAGCTTTGGATGAGCAGGTGGACACCTGATAGAAGCAACGCACAGTTGGAGGACCAGACGCTCCCCCCCCCCCAGAAGATACAATGGACCTTTGGAACCCACCAACCAACCCACCAAGTCTCTTGCAGAAAGTAATGCAATAAAGCCAGCAAGTAACAGGTACACGTCTGCCTTGCGTGGTCCAAGTTGTGGCTACGTGGCCTTCCTTGAGTCATCTTGCAAGCCTGCCTCGCTCTCTTCCGAACTGTTGGCTGAACCTTTTCCAAGGTTGACCTCACAGCTGTCTCCGCTCTCCAGCCTGGGGTCTCTCCCGGTTCCTTCCCAGGAGAAGAAGTGGGCTTTCCCACCAGGTCACGTGTGCTGCTGCTCAACAGAGCTATCTCCCCAAACTTGCGTTGAGGCTTTACGGACGTGTCCATTTGAGCCCTTGCAGATGTCCTAGGCATGCAAAGGCCATGCTGGCTGGGAATTATGGGAGGGGAAGTCCAGCACATCTGGGGAGCATCGAGGAAGGCTGTGTTTCTTCCAAAGGTTCATCACTTGTCAACAGAGCTCCTAGGTTCTGCTGTGTATTAATCCAAGTATTAATGGCCAATAATTACTTCAACCGTTGGAGCGATTCTGAGAAACTGGGACAAAATGATCTGGATTTGCTCAAGCGCTTGGAACACCCCCGTTTGTTGATCGTGTTTTGGGCTAGGGAGTGTGCCTCAAGCTCTCTGCAAAAACTCCAAACTGGCTCTGAATTCAGGAGAGGAAGCAAAGCTGGAGGAAACCTTCTTCTTCCTTGAAGACATTTCGCTTCTTGTCCAAGAAGCTTCTTCAGTTCTGACAAAGTACCCAATGATCCGAGGGATGAAGAGGCAGCAGGACTCGGAGTTCTGACCCAGCAGGACCTCACATTCAGACGAAAGAAACTGGACAAAGAGGAATTCTTCTCCTGCTCCCCAAACTCTGAGAACAGGTCACCCCCCCCCCAAAGGTGTGGATCGAAAAGAGATTTAGACCAGAGAAAAGTCAGCCTTTCTTTGCACAGGTTATCCTTCAGCTGCGGAATTCATTGCCACGTGATGTGGAGGTGGTGCCACTGACCCAGGTGGCTTTGAAAAGAGATTGGATGAGTTCATGGGGGGGGGTGTCAGGCTTATCCAACGTTAAATGTTATCTCCAGGTGGCAGGTACCTGCCTCCAAATCCCAGTTGCATTGGGGTGGGCGAAGCAATGTCCCCACAGACACCTGATTGGAAAACTATAAAGGTAAAACCCAAAGGTGCTTTTTCAGGAGGCAACTGGACTTCCTTGTTTTTTTCTTTTGAAGACGTTTCGCTTCTCATCCTAGAAGCTTCTTCAGCTCTGGCAGGATAGTGGGGAATGGAAGGATTTATATGCCTTGCAGACACAGCTGGTCATTTGCATCCTTTTAAAATCCTTCCATTCCCCACTGTCCAGTCAGAGCTGAAGAAGCTTCTTGGATGAGAAGCGAAACATCTTCAAAGAAAAAACAAGAAAGTCCAGTTGCCTCCCGAAAAAGCGCCTTTGGGACAACCAGCACCTGGATGACTGAGAATCTCTAAAAAGACTATAAAGGTAAATGATTCCCCTGTCCAGTCATGTCCAACACTCGGGGGGGGGGGGTTGCTCATCTCCGTTTTTTAGCCGAGGGGCCAGCTATGTCCGAAGATCCTTCTGTGGTCACGATTATATGTCAAGGTGCATGGAACACTGTTACTTTCCCACTGAAGTTGTACCTATTTATCTACTCGCATTTGCATGCTTTCGAACTGCTAAGTAGGCAGGAGTTGGGGTGAGTAACGGGAGCTCACCCAGTTGCACGGTGCTAGGGTCTCAAACCCGGGGTCAGGACCGCCATCCTGCTGTGCCAGCCATGCTTCGCCAGTTGCCAGTCTGCCATACGCAATAGGGAGGTGGGAGCTGCGGGGAGGCGAGGGATTGGGATAACAGGAGTCGAAACTACTCTTTGTGCCGTTCCATGAGAGCCACTGGCCGTTCCAAAGTCATGCCATGGAATGCAACACCCTCCAGTCCGCCAAGCCAGGGACTGTTACCAGAACAATTCGTTTGAATGTAATTGGACAGTTGGAGATAAGCAGGGGGGAAGGTGGGGAGAAGGGAAGAGTTAATCAGATGCTTTGGGCCCGAAAACCTCAGATCCGGCTTTGCTTCTGTGTAACCACTTGGCCTAAGTATAGGGTACTTTCATTACCAACAGATGAGAGTCGTTCTTTTGTAACTGACCAAGCTGGGACAGCTGGCACCAGGATTGCCAGCTCTTTAGCTGCCAAGCCCCCTTGGAAAACTATTGGGTGAGCTGAAATAAGCCTTGTCTTGACCCCAAAGGGCTCCACTGGAATTCTAACACCAAGATGCTCAATATGGATTTTAATTGATGCTTCCAATTTCAGGCTTTGATTAAGATTTTTGCTCCTGAAGGACAACTGCAAAATCTTGTCAGAGGGGCACATTCTACAGGACATGGATTAAAAAAAAAATCAACTTCCAATTTATTTAGCTATATTCCTCAATCTCATTTTTATTCAGAGGTATCTAAGCCAACCTCAAATGCAATTCATATAAGCAAAATAGCAATAAAGGAGCAGCATAGGGCACTGGCATCTAACAATCCAAATTGGCAAATTGATTGCAAATTCTGGAATTCAAATCCACTTTTACATCTGTGTGTTTTTCATTTTTGAGAAAGAGTTTTAAAAAAATCCAAATATGAACTATTGGATTGATGCTGTTAGGGTAATTAAGTTATTTTGTTGCTGTTCTGTTTTGAATGGCACCACATTGGATCTTTAATTTGGAATTTTGGATGAGGAAGGAAGGGAGGGAGGGATAGAAAGAAAGAAAGAAAGAAAGAAGGAAAGAAAGAAAGAAAGAAAGAAAGAAAGAAAGAAAGAAAGAAAGAACGAGCTCCCCCACCCACCACCCACCCCGATAGCTTAGATTCCACTCATCCTTTTTGCAAAAACACCAGGTAAACAGTATTTATTTATTTTTTAGTTGAGAAGGAAAAT
>QLTV01002263.1:354442-372648 GCA_003457575.1 Thermophis baileyi | reverse complement strand
GGGGCTGGGGGTGGGGGGGGTGGGCAAGCAGGAGAAGGAAAAACAGAAGAGTTCCTGCTTGTTGCCTGGCCTGCTAGCCACCATCTCCCTGAGCGAGTGAGCGAGTCAACCAAACCCCAGACAAGCCTTGGTTAGCTCTTCCTAGCAGACAGATGCTGGTTTGCAGAAGGTCAGCTGCCATCCTGGCTGGGCCATCAGCTCCTTCGGATGCTCAACTTCTTTTGAGAAGCTTACAGGTAATCCTCAACTCTTCATTTAGTGACCGTTCGAAGTTACAACAGCACTGAAAAAAGCGACTTATGATCGTTTTTCACACTTATGACTGTTGCAGCATCTTCAGGGTCACGTGATTTACATTCGGATGCTTGGCAACTGGTGCATATTTATGACGGATACAGTGTTCAAGGATCACGTGATCCCCTTTTGTGACCTTCTGACAAGCAAAGACATTGGGGAAGCCAGATTCACTTAACAACCGTGTTCCTAACTTAACAACGGCAGTGATTCACTTAAGAACTGTGGCAAGTTAAGGTCATAAAATGAGGCAAAACTTAATTGTCTCGCTTAGCAACACAAATGTTGGGCTCAACTGTGGTCGTAAGTCGAGGACTTCCTGCAATCAAAACGCGGTGCTTGGCAGGAGCTCCCTAACAGACACCCAACAATTCCCTTTTTATGGGAAAAATAACCTCTCCGATTCGTCCTCCATCCTTTCCCAGCAAGAGGAAGAATAAACAGCCCTGGGTCTGCTCCCTCCCCTTCCCATTTCACAAGAAGGAATTGTGTGTTGCACAACCTGTTGCATCAGGTGGCTTAAAAGGGGATGGAGTTGCACATAATGTGCAAAGCTCGATCAATTGTCTCTTGTGTTCATTCTCTCAGATTGAGCTGGCTAAATCTGGGGAATTCTGGGAGTTGAAGTCCAGAAATCTTAAAAAGTTCCATGGTTGGGCACCCCTGGGGTGGGATTTCCTGTTTGGGCAGGGGGTTGGACTAGAAGACCTCCAAGGTCCCTCCCAACTCTCTTATTCTGTTAGCCATTCAAGCCGAAAGGACCAGGGGAGACATGATAGCAGTCTTGAAATATTTGAGGGGCTGCCACAGAGAGGAAGGGGTCAAGCTACAGTATTTTCCAAAGCACCCGAAGGCCAGACAAGGAACAATGGATGGAAACTGAACAAGGAGCGATTCAACCTAGAAATAAGGAGGAATTTTCTGACAGGGAGAACAATCAACCCATGGAACAGAAGTTGCCTTCGGAGGTTGTGGGAGCTTCATCACTGGAAGCTTTCAAGGAGAGACTGGACTGCCATTTGTCAGAAATGGTGTAGGGTCTCCTGCTTGGGCGGGGGGGGTGGGGGGGGTTGGACTAGATGACCTACAAGGTCCCTTCCAACTCTGTTAATCTGTAAAGACTTGTGGAACAGCACATCTGGATTGTGGCTCTACAAAGAACTGACTTTCGGCCTCGTAGCCAATGATTGTTTGCTCTTTTCTAAGTTTGCTCTCGGGTAGAAAGTTCTGAGCAGCCAACATTTTTCCATCTCCTGCTTTCTTCTCCCAGGCATGAAAGGAAAACAGCTTCACCGTTGTCCTTGATTTATTTTACAGAGTTACTTTGCGCATAGCTCTCCTCTTTAATAAAGACACCATTTCAAATTTAATTATGGCTTGTTTTGCATTGTGAAACTTCTGGCAGGTTCCTTTTATTGAAACGGGAGAGCTATACCTCCAGGAGGCAAAGGAGAGAGAGAGAAAGAGAGAGAGAAGAAAAAAGGAACAATTTCCCTCGTATTTCTTAAGAACTGGATGAGAAACACATCACACGGTACACTGCAAATTTGGGATGTGGCAAAAATCCCAACAGACATTTCCTAAGTTGCAAAGTTGGACGGTGGCTCGTAGCTGGGTTTACAAACAAGCCTGGCTGATTGTTGGTTTTGAATGTCAGGTCAAACAACTCTCCTTGAGGCCAACTCTCACAATTTTAACCGCACAGTTGTGCTTCTTGGACTGTTGCAGACGATTTCAGCACCGTCTGGGGCCGGCAGAATTGGTGCCCAAATTGTTCCTGGCATCAAACGGCCCCGGGAACAACATTTTTCCTTTAATCTAACCCACAGGGCTGCAAGAGAGAACTTTTTTCCCTTAAAACGTTTGTTTCAAATACTGAGGGCCAAACAGGATGGACTTTATAATACTTGAAACATGTCCCAAAGGTGCTTTTCCCCCCACTCAAGAGGCAGCTGGACTTTCTGGTTTTTCTTTGAAGACGTTTCTCTTCTCATCCAAGAAGCTTCTTCAGCTCTGACTGGATGGTGGGGAATGGAATGGGGAAGGGAAGGATTTATACTCCTTGCAGACAGCTGGCCATTTGCATCCTTTTTAGCGGGTCGTTGAGGCCACCTGGAGGTTTGTCTGTGTCCTTGGGGAACCCTCACCCTTCGAATGGTGTGGGAGTAAGAACGGATTTCCAGAAAAATTCCAGACTACAGGAACCATTTGCGCTTCAGTTTGAGATGCACAGACCCATCCCCAACAGCCTGCGCCTGTCTTCAACAGAGAAGGGACACCGGGCGGAAAATATCCTACAGCCAAGAAGGCTCCACACCCATTTGCATGACTCAGGTGACCCTGAGGGCACAGGTAAACTTCCAGGTGGCCTCAATGACTCTCTAAAAAGGATGCAAATGACCAGCTGGCTGCAAGGGGTATCAATCCTTCCATTCCCCACGGTCCAGTCAGAGCTGAAGAAGCTTCTCGGTTGAGAAGCAAAACGTCTTCAAAGAAAAACCAGAAAGTCCAGTTGCCTCTTGGAAAAAAAAAAGAAAGAAGCACCTTTGGGACAACCATGACCTGGATGACTGAGAATCTCCCTAGCTACGTGAAACATGGTTTTTGTAGTACTGTTGCACTGGCTGACTAACATGGGTTTTCTTGTAGTTTAGATTTGCCTTTTTCAAACATATTGCTAACGATTTCCCATAACCTTCAAGAAAAGCCTCTCTTTCAGAAAACCTGGACTGGCAGGAGAGCATTCAATATAGTTTAGATAAAAGTTTAGCTTTCAGCTCTTTTCAAGCCTCCATTGAACAAAGCAATTATTCAAGCCCAACCTTGGGAAGCCCTGAGAACGTATCTTTACCCACTCTGATGTTTTTCCTTTGCAAAAGTTTCTTTTACTTTTACTCAGAATACGATGCTCTTTTCTATGGCTCTGCTCACATGTGATTGGAGGCTTTGATTCTTGTGATGCAACTGGACTATTTCGAAACCAATCCACTTTTGCTTTGAAGTTCTTTGTTGGGCAAACTATCAAAGCAAATGTAATCCATTTCTCCAGGTTCCCCCTTTTTCATAAGGAGACCCCCCAACTTTATCAAAGTACTCTAATAAATTGCTTTTAAATGCTCTTCCGACTCGGTGGCTTATTGGAAAAGGTAAGCCGAGGCAGAACCAGATTTGGCCATCAATACAAATCCAGAAGCCACTGAAACTCAGGCGCTTGGCAACTTGCACATGTTTACGAAGGTTGCCGTGTCCCGGAAGATCTCCATTTTCGACCTTCTGACAAGCAAAGTCAATGGAGGAAGTGGATTCACTTAACAACTGCGGTGATTCCCTTAACCATGGCAAAAAAGTTGGAAAATCAGGTGCCACTCACTTCACAAGCTCCTTGCTTAGCAATGCAAATTCTGGTGCCAATTGTGGTGATAGGTTGAGCACTACCTGTAATCTTGATTAATGTTAACCTTGTGGCTTGATGTGGGTTGCAGACCCAGTCTGTTGTTGACTAAGGGGCTGCCCCAGAGAAGAGGGGGTCCACCTATTCTCCAAAGCAGCTGAAGGCAGGACAAGAAGCAACAGATGGAAACTAATCAAGGAGAGAAGCAACCCGGAACTAAGGAGAAATTTCCTGACAGCGAGGACAATTAACCAATGGAACAACTTGCCTCCAGAAGTTGTGAATGCTCCAACACCAGAAGTTTTGAAGAAGAGATTGGACAACCATTTGTCTGAAATGGTATAGAGTCTCCTGCTTGAGCAAGGGGTTGGGCTAGAAGACCTCCAAGGTCCCTTCCAATTCTGTTATTAGTGATTTGGTGTCTAGTGCAAATGCACTCCTTGCTTCCCAGTGTTTTCACTGCCCCTGCCCCAGAGAAGGTGGAAGTGAGGATGTTCATTCCTTAATTAATCATTAAGTAAATTTATATAGCCACCCAACTCATACAAAGTGCCTCTGGGCAGCATACAACATTACAAGCCCACTGTTAAAAATTCACAATCTAACACACACACACACACACACACACACACACACACACACACACACACAGGCCCACTCCCCAACCCCTGGCAGGGACAACACAGAATCAGACAAGCCTTTTGATCGATTTTGCAGGGTGGCCGGAACCCCAGATTGGATTAGATCACCTCTGTGGCTTATTTGCAACCCTCCCATTTCCCATCCTTCCACCCCTCCCATTCCCCCCCATTGATTGGTCCTCCTGTCAACAGATTCTCTCCCCCCCCAAAATTATCTTCCCCCAGTTTGCAAAGCAGTCAAAGGCTGTCTGGATGGGCCAAGATCTGACATGATTTATTCCAGGGGAGACTTGGGGCTGGTTAGGGCGGAGTTGACAGGATTACAGAGAAGAAGCAGAACCCCCCCTGGGGTTCAACAGGCTGTCTGGAGGTCAGACAATTCCTTCTAAGGAGCCGACCAGATTGTGGGGGCAACAGAGATCTAAGGGGCTGCCCCAAAGAAGAGGGGGTCCACCTATTCTCCAAAGCAGCTGAAGGCAGGACAAGGAATAATGGATGGAAACTAATCAAGGAGAGAAGCAACCTGGAACTAAGGAGAAATTTCCTGACAGTGAGGACAATGGAAGCCTGCCTCCAGAAGTTGTGGCTGCTCCATCACTGGAGGCTTTTAAGAAGAGACTAGACAGCCACTTGTCTGGAATGCAAAAGGGTCTCCCTGCTTGAGCAGGGGGTTGGACTAGAAGACCTCCAAGGTCCCTTCCAACTCTGTTATACTAATTAATCAGTGTCGCTTGCCTCCAAAAGTTGTGGGTGCTCCATCACTGGAGGTCTTCAAGAAGAGGCTGGACAGTCATTTGTCCAGTATGGTATATAGGGTCTCCTGCTCGAGCAGGGGGTTGGACTAGAGGACCTCTAAGGTCCCTCCCAACTCTGTAATTCTGTTACTCTGATTGTTCTGCAACGGGGCTCACACATCTACTTCACATGATGACTGGACTCTCGTAAGACTGGTTCAGAAATTAAACCTGGTTTTAGGCAGACAAACCATGTGTTGTACGTGGTTGACCATATCTGGTCGGTCCCAATATCGGCGTGTTTCACATCGGCGCCATTTCAAAGCAGGAAACCCACAGAACGGATCTAACTGAGGAGGAGTTCCTTTGCAAAGTCAACGGAGGAGACCCTTCTGAGGCCGAGACGTGAGCCCGAAGGGACAACCGTACTGTGTGTTTTCTGTAGCTTTTGTTTGATGTTTGCAGCAAGCGCTCCTGGAGTCTCGGACGCTGGGCTACCGGGGCCTGCACATATGTTGCCAGTTACTTATTTCCTCCCATTTTGATAAAAACCCTCTGTCTGAATATTTGATCTGGCTGCTTTCCTTTTTCAAAAGCGAGGTTGCCGTGTTCAGGCCGCAAAAGGGGAAAAGAGGCTGAACCCTGTGACCTGCTTGCCTGCAATTTTTGAGCAACTGCTGACATGAATTTAAAAAGAATAGTTATGAGGGGCCTTTCCTGGAAATTGTTAGGCAGGCGAAGGAGAAATTGCTAACTCGCTTCTCTCCAAGCAAGAGGCTTGCCACGAAACGCTAAGTGGAGAACAACGGAGGAGAGGGGGAAAAAAATAAATTATCCGGAGCCGTACAGAAGTAAAAATTAGTGATTATAGGAAAAGGAAACCTCAGGAAAATGCAAGCAGACTTGTAATGAGCTGCAGCTATTTTTCAGGATGGCGGTAAAATGGGAGATAAGATTCTGTGGGGCGAAGGGTTGTAGGGCTGCCTTAGGCACACCAAAATGGGTCTTGACGGGACTGTTAAGACGCAGAAATATTACTGATGCCTAGAAATAATTTCCATCCCGCCACATTCGGCACTTTTAATGGGTGTGTTTCGAATTATCAGGATTAAGCCGATCTATCAAACTTTCTGAATATTTATTTACTGGAGCGTGTCACTTTAATGAGTTGTTTCTGGAGTTCATTGGGTGTGCTCCAATTGACGGAGGCCGCCCCTTCATGTTCACAATGGAAGTAATTTTGGGGAATTCACACAAAGACCCACAAGGGTTGGGAATGAGATTCCTGAAAGCCTGAGCGATTGGCCATCTATCAAGCTCTGGAGTGATGGGGGAAGACACCCAACTCTTGTGAAAAACGGTGTGCTCTACATGGGGCTGCCCTTGAAGACTGTTCAGCAATTACAGCTGGCACAGATTGCAGCTGCATGGACAGTTCTTGGGGTCCCGAGGGATATCCAGGCCATAAGTACCTTTTTTTGGGGTAGTTGAGAACTGTAGCGCTTTGCCCATTTTCGTGTCATAGATGGTGATTACAGTTAGTTGATGGTGGTTTGTTCTCCGGGCTTGCTGTTTAGCTTCCAAACGTTTTGTCACCAGGCTAGGTAACATCCTCAGCAGGACTTTACCTGAGGTTGTCACCTAGCCTGGAGATGAAACATTTGGAAGCTAAACAGCAAGCCCGAAGAACAAACCATCATCAACATCTACTGCCCAAACTACAAATATTTTCTAAATTATGGTTTAGTACATGCAGGGCTGCCCCTCACTCTGGACGGGGAAGCTGATGAGAGCTAAGTCTGGCTGGGGAGAAAATGTCATTTCATAAAACTGGTTCCTGAACATCCATGCTTTCTTGTTCACTCCCCATTCCATTTTCTTTCTCTATGGGGTTACTTTAGAACCCGTGTTAATTGATCTCAAGATCACGTGAAGTGTTAATACCACTTTATAAGGCCTTGGTAAGGCCACACTTGGAATACTGCATCCAGTTTTGGTCGCCACGATGTAAAAAAGATACGGAGACTCTAGAAAGAGTGCAGAGAAGAGCAACCAAGATGATTAGGGGACTGGAGGCTAAAACATACAATGAACGTTTGCTGGAACTGGGTATGTCTAGTTTGATGAAAAGAAGGACTAGGGGAGACATGATAGCAGTCTTCCAATATCTCAGGGGCTGCCACAAAGAAGAGGGAGTCAAACTATTCTCCAAAGCACCTGAGGGCAGGACAAGAAGCAATGGGTGGAAACTAATCAAGGAGAGAAGCAACTTAGAACTAAGGAGAAATTTCCTGACAGAACAATTAATCAGTGGAACGGCTTGCCTCCAGAAGTTGTGAATGTTTCATCACTGGAGGGTTTCATGAAGAGAAAGGACAGCTATTTATCCTGAATGCTATGGGATCTTCTGCTTGAGCAGGGGGTTGGACTAGAAGACCTCCAAGTTTCTGTTCTGTTCTGTTGTTCTGTTCTGTTCTGTTCTGTTCTGTTCCGTTCCGTTTTCTGTTCTGTTTTCTGTTCTATTCTATTCTATTCTATTCTATTCTATTCTATTCTATTCTATTCTATTCTATTCTATTCTATTATTATTCTATTCTGTTCTGTTCTGTTCTATGTTCTGTTCTGTTCTGTTCTATTTTCTGTTCCGTTCCATTCCGTTCCATTCCATTCCATTCTATTGTTCTGTTCTACTGTTCTGTTCTGTTCTGTTCTGTTCTGTTCTGTTCTGTTCTGTTCTTTTCTACTCTACTCTACTCTACTCTACTCTACTCTACTCTACTCTACTCTACTCTACTCTACTCTACTCTAGCTGTGGAGAATAGCAATGGAGGACTAAAATTAGCCCTCTGTGCCCAAGCCGGCCGAGCTGTGCCTTTTTCAATGGAATTTTTTTAAACATAGGAGCATCAGAGTTATTCTTCAGGCGGTACTGAAGAAACTTCTTGGACAAGAAGTGAAACGTCTTCAAAGAAAAAACAAGGAAGTCCAGCTGCCTTCTAAAAAGCACCTTTGGGACTAGGAGGTACAGTTTTGCTGAAAACCAGAAAAAAATGCCAGTTTTTGGCAATTCCATGAGGTCACGTGATCGTTGGACGCTCTACAATAAATGCAAACCAGTTTGGAGTGCTCAAAGTTTGGCCATGTGTCCATGGGGAGTCCCCACCATCGTAATTTTGAATCTGAGTCATAAATAGCCCACAGATAGGTCCGTCGTAATTTCAAATTGTTGCTAAGCAACCAGTCATAAGTTGAGTACTATCCATATATTAAGAGTTGATGGGTCCGGAAAACAAAAGAACGACATTCAAAAGGCTCATTCCTTCTTTAGGGCTAAATTTCTGACAATGTTTTGGGAAAAAGGAAACCCCAGGTGTTTTTTTTGTGTCAATAGAATAGAACAGAATAAGCTGGAAGGGACCTTGGAGGTCTTCCAGTCCAGCCCCCTGCTCAAGCAGGAGAAACTATACCATTTCAGATAAGTGACTGTCCTGTCTCTTCCTAAAAGCCTCCATTGATGGAGCAACCACAACTTCTGGTGGCAAGCTGTTCCACTGGTTAATTGTCCTCACTGTTAGGAAGTTTCTCCTTAATTCCAGGTTGCTTCTCTCTTTGGTTATTTTCCATCCATTATTTCTTTTCTTGCCTTCTGATGCTTTGGAGAATAATTTGACCCCGTCTTCTTTGTGGCAGCCCCTCAAATACTGGAAAACTGCTATCCTGTCACCCCTAGTCCTTCTTTTCTTTAGACTAGCCAGACCCAAATCCTGAAGCTATTAAGCAACTCCCAGGCTACAATTGTTCTCCTGGTGAGCAAAACTTTCAGAATAAATTCTACCTTCTCGTCAATAAACGTGCCATGAACGCTACCCACCGATAATCCTTTAGCAGAAAAAAAATATATATAAATGATCTCAAACACCCATTCATAACCAATATTGATCGCTTCGGTGCGAATCTAGTCACTTGCATAAATTACATGCCAAAATCAATACCATTTTACATTTTTTTCCTACCGAAGTCTATTATGAAAAGATCCCTCTGAAATTATAAATACTTGAATTTGGACAGGCCTACCAATTGATAAATACAACAAGAGATTTGTCCTCTTGTTTGTCAGATCTACTACAAGACAACAGGTCCTTTAAATCAAGTTAACAATTACCTTCACCCAGGCTGGATTAATCTGTATTCCGCTCATAACCAGGTTAATATTTCTAGTTCTCTTGGAAAATTGCCTTAAAACATTTGGTCACTGCACAGAATAACCTTGGACTCGGTCCTAACTGACTGTGGTTTAAAGAGATTTAAAATGCTGACCAGACTATTTGAGTGAGGAATACTCCAAGGATGCCTGAAAGTAAAACATTTCAGAAAAAGAAACTTCTCAAAACATGAGAATTAGTTTAAAAAAAAAAAAAGGAAGCTGAAAGGGAAAAGCAAGAGAATCAAATTTCTCCAGATTGCTTGGTGATATATTCAAAATGAATAAATAGAGCTTCTTACTGACATGAATTGTTTGGGTCAAGAAATATCCAAAGCAAAGAAATGTCCTATCCTATCTAAGCGATCAACAGTGGAGCAAACAAGCAATTATGATAGAATAGAATTCTTTATTGGCCAAGTGCAGTGGTGGTATTCAGCCAGTTCCATCCGCATCGGGCGAACCGGTAGCGCTGACTGCGGGTGGCCCCGCCCACCCGCACGTAAGCATGTCACGTTTTTGATGCTCTGCACATGCGCAGAAGGCTTTGCGCACGCGCTCACATTTGAGAACCGGTAGGAACCGGTAGGGAAGGTAAATGAATACCACCCCTGGCCAAATGTGATTGGACACACAAGGAATTTGCCTTCGGTGCATAAGCTCTCATTAAAAAAGAGAATTAAAAAAGAGAATAAAGAAAAGGTAACTTTCTCCAAAATCTGAAAATCTTGATCAAACAAAAGAAAAGAGTTTGGGGTTTGCAAGACGGAAGAAGGGATGCAACAATATTTTTTTCAGGTGCATCCTTTAAATCAATGTTTCCTAAACTTGGGAACTTTAAGAGGTGTGGACTTCAATTCCCAGAATTCCCCAGGCAGCATGGCTGGCGGGGGAATTCTGGGAGTTGAAATCAATACCTCTTAAATTTCTCAAGTTTAGGAAACGTTGAGTTAGATGAACCAGGACTGTGGACTGAGATGGAAGCCAGGAGAAAATTCACAAGTGTGATTTCTGCTCTGAGACGAAAAAGTATTTTTTAAGAAATCTGATGGGAAAACATCCAGCTGTTCTACAGAACAACCAAGTATTTGATCTAAGGCCACTTCTATTTTAAAAAAAGGGCTATAAAGCATAAAAATAAAATCAGACCAATTCAAGCAAAGCAAAAATGAATACTGGTTCCAGCCTTGGGGAGGAGATGGGTTTTGCCAGTTTGGTAAATCTGGGCAGGGCAGCGGGCAAGCTGAGGGGTCTGCAGGGGCCCTGAATGGCTGGGGGCCACAGGGGACAGCACAAGGAGCTTCTCGCTGAGGGGCATCCAGAAAGAACCCCTCCTGCCAAGAACTGGATAGGTTCATAGTGGGCGAGGCAGCTTGGAAGTGGAATGGGAGAATTTGCCATGGCCAACTCACCACTGCCAACTTGTCACCACCAACTCGCCGTGGCCAACTCGCTGTGGGACAACTCACCACTGAATAACTCAACACGAGATAACTATAATATTATTATTAATCATTAATAAAATTACTGATAATAGTACGGGGGTCTAGAGTACAGTTATCTCATGTTAAGTTGACCTGTGGCAAATTATCCCATGGCGAGTTGGCCACAGCGAATTGGTGGCAGTGAGTTGGCGTCGGTGAGTTAACCAGGAAAGTTGTCCTAGACTGGCTTGGAAGACGGTTAGACCATACGCTCTTTTGGCCTTGAAAGGCCTTCTCACTGAATGGTCCTCAGGAAAGCAGCTGCCAGGATCCCATCCTTCGTACCCCAAAGCTTGTAGCTCCCGATTCAATTTCCAGGCATTATTTAAAGTCATTTAAAGCACGTTGCAATTAGTCAAGATAAGTTGCAGATTAATCAACACTGGGCTGTTGGCACCATTATTTTAGGAGATTCTCTTTGTTTTAGGAGATTGTCTTACATTTATTTTTGTTTCTACTCTTTCTTCTTCAGGGTGAAGAACAAGGCTTTGGACTTTGCTTTGGAGGCTTCTGGACCAGGTGGCTTTGGGCTGGATCCAACCCCTCTCCCCTTCTGTTGCAGAATAACGGAATTGGGAGGGACCTTGGAGGTCTTCAAGTCTCACCCCCTGCTCAGGCAGCAAACCCTATGCCATTTCAGACAAATGGAGTGTCCAATCTCTTCTTGAAGACCCCCAGTGATGGATGGATGGATGGAAGGAAGGAAGGAAGGAAGGAAGGAAGGAAGGAAGGAAGGAAGGAAGGAAGGAAGGAAGGAAGGAAAAAAAGTATAGCAGAATAACAGAATAACAGAGTTGGAAGGGACCTTGGAGATCTTCTAGTCCCACCCCCTACTCAAGCAGGAGACCCTATGCCACTTCAGATAAATGGTTGTCCAATCTCTTCTTAAAAACCTCCAGTGATGGAGCAGCCAGAACTTCTGGATGGCAAGTTGTTCCACTGGTTAATTATTCTCACTGCCAGGAAATTTCTCCTTAGTTCCAGGTTGCTTCTCTCCTTGATTAAGTTTCCATCCAGTACTTCTTGTCCTGCCTTCAGGTGCTTTGGAGAATAGGTTGACCCCCCTCTTCTCTGTGACAGGCCCCTCAAGTATTGCAAGGCAGCTATCCTGTCAGCCATAGTCCTTCTCTTTGTTAGGCTAGACATACTCAGTAATGGGTTGCAAATCCCGTTGCTACCGGTTCGTGCGCGTGATGCTTCTGCGCATGTGCAGAAGCGTCCGGGGTGGGTGGGCAGAGCCTCCTGCCACCGCCACCGCCACCGGTTCGTAGATCCAGGCCATACCGGTAGCAACCCACTGCTGACTCAGTTCCTGCAACTGTTCTTCGTACGGTGTTCACAAGTTTCTAAGATTCAGTATCACCCGACAGAGAGCAGGTTCTGTTTGACAAAGGCAGAAGTCAAGCCCCCTGCAAGATCAGACTCATTGCAACCTCCATTCAATTGCTCCCTAAGCAGAGAAGGCAGCCCAGAGCGCCAAGGCCCCACCAGGCCTCTCCCTGCGTGCCAGGCCACGGAGCCTGGAAGAACTGAGACTTCCTTGGCAGGTTTCTATTCTGTGCCACCTCTTAAGTGCCTGGATTAAGCCAGATAGAGACGATGGAAAGGCAGAAGGGGAAAAGAGATTTACCCCGGCTCATCCTCATCGACATACTCAGCGGCAATTTCCATTATTGAAGTAATTTTGGACAGACACCTTCTCAGATAAACATGGCAATGTTTGAGACAGGAAAATTGCTGACTCGAATGCTCTATAAAGGCTGGAGAATAAGCCTAATAACAAATTAAAGAAGAATGACAGGAAGATACAGTTCAACAAAAATCAGGTACTTCAAAATTCTCTCTCCAGCTACATTTCTCTTCTCTGTGCAAACTCAGAAATTCCCACGGAAGATAAACGTTGCAGCAGTTCTTAAAAATGAAACACAGATATCGGTTTTAAACTGAACCAGCAATTACGGATTTTGACACGTTCATTTATCTACCGGAAGTCATTGCAAAAACATGCACCTCCGATATTAAGGGTGCTGCCGCTGTACTTTATACATACTGTACTTGACAAGCTGGCTCAGAAAGTTTTTTCCATGTTTGTAGCAGCGGTGGGTTGCTCCTGGTTCGGCCTGGTTCTTAGAGCCGGTAGCAGTGGCGGTGGGAGGCTCCGCCCACCCGCCCGGGACGCTTCTGTGCATGCGCAGAAGCGTCGTGCGTGCGTGCGAGCGTGCGAACCGGTAGTAAAGGGTTTTAGAACCCACTACTGGTTTGTAGCCCAGTTCTCTCTCCTCTTAAAGATGCAAAAATCCAGCTTTTGACTTTCTCTGGAACACCCCAGAGGTGTGGGCCCACAGCCCTCCTCCTTTCCCTGCTTGAGGGAATGAAAGGCATTGCAATCTGGTTGCAAAGCCAAGTTGGAGATTGATCTTGAGTCACAGTCAAAACAAACTACTTTTATTTTTTAAATCTATCTCATCTATGAAACCATCAGGATCATAGAATTATAGGCCTGGAAGGGACCTTGGAGGTCTTCTAGTCCAACCCCCTGCCCAAGGTAGGAGTCCTCATCCCATCTCAGGCAAATGGTTGTCCAGTCTCTTCTTGAAAACCTTCAGTGATGGAGCACCTCCAACTCCAGGAGTTCCGTGGATTGACTGTTCTCCCTGTCAGGAAATTCCTCCTCATTTCCAGGATGGATCTTTCTTTGACAAGTTCCCTCTGTTACTTCTTGTCCTGCCCTCAAGTGTCTTGGAGAATGCAATGATGCCCTGGGACAGCCCTTCAAGTATTGGAAGACTGCTGTCATGTCACCCTTAATCCTTCTCTTCATTAGACTAGACATGTCTAGTTCCTTCAACCATTCACTGTACAATTTAGCCTGCAGTCCCCTAGTCATCTTTCTTGCTCTTCTCTGCCCTTTTTCTGGGGTCTCAATGTCTTTCTTGTACTTCGGTGACCAGAATTGGCTGTAATATTGTCATGAAATGTCTACAGTGTCTGCTGTCAGACCTGTCCCAACCTGACCATTCAGGAAAGAAAGACCCTCGACTCAGGGGTGAAATTCAAAAATTTTTCCCTACCGTGGGCGTGGCTTGGTGGGCGTGGCTTGGTGGGCACGGCAGGGGAAGGATACTGCAAAATCTCCATTCCCTCTCCACTCTGGGGCCAGCCAGAGGTGGTATTTGCCGGTTCTCCGAACTACTCAAAATTTCCGCTACCGGTTCTCCAGAACCTGTCAGAACCTGCTGGATTTCACCCCTGCCTAGACTCCATTTTGGCAGATCAAGGTATACTTTTACTGAAGCCATCTGGTTGCAGTGTAGCAAACGTGGGAATTTCTCCCTTCTCACAGCCCCTCCCCCCGTGGTCATCGTGGTGGTGTCCAATAAGGTTCAAACTGGGTGTTTTGGGAACACTCCACCTTCGGATGCCTCTTTAGTTGTTTGCATTCCGTTCTCAGGGCTGTGTCCTTGGATCTCTCAAACCGTTGTTTCTGGTTGGCACTTCTGCTTTCCCACATTTCCCCCACCCTCTGTCTGCCATCCCCCCTCCCCACCCTTTAGGGCAGGATGAATATAGACTATAGATAACAGAGTTGGAAGGAACCTTGGAGGTCTTCTAGTCCAACCCTCTGCTCAGGTAGGAAGCCCTATACCAGTGATGGCGAACCTTTTCGGCACCGAGTGCCCAAACCAGAACGCGCATGCGCATGCCGGAGCACCGGAAACCCAAAGACCAGCTGGCCAGTGCGCATGTGCGTGCCGGAAACCAGAAGAGCAGCTGGCGACGGCGCACGTGCTCACAGAGAGGGCTCTATGTGCCACCTCTGGCACGCATGCCATAGGTTCGCCATCACGGCCCTATAACATTTTAGACAAATGATTGTCCAGTCCCTTGTTAAAAGCCTCCAGGGATGGAGCACCCACAGCTTCTGAAGGCAATCCGTTCCACTGGTTGATGGCTCTCGCTGCCAGGAAATTTCTCTTCAGTTCTAGGTCTCTCCTTGATTACTTTCCATCCATTGCTTCTTGTTCTGCCCTCAGGTGCTGCTTCCTCAGTTGCTTTTCCGGAGCTGAAGAGGACTTGCTAGGGGGAATCAGGAGAGGTGGGACGGGGGCCAACAACCCTTTTCTCCTGCCCTTCTTTCTTGGCTGGGTTCACACAACAGACTTAATCAGAGAAAGACTCATTTGCCCAGCTAGTGAAGTTTGTCGGTGATCAGTGCAGCGAAGAGCACTGATTAACTGTTCTCACCGTCAGGAAACTTCTCTTTAGTTCTAGATTGCTTCTCTAGAACTCTAGATGCTATCAAAGCAGAAGGGCTGATGGCCGATCTGACGTCTGCAAAAATACAACGCAAGCTCAGAGAGCACCAAGGAGCCCACAGCTAGGAGAACCTTGGCAAAGTCCCATGCCCCTTCCAGGACCCCCATGGCAAACTTAGAAAGCGTCTCCATGGACCAAAGGGTGCTCAGTGCAACCTGAAGCTTCTATGGGATCCAGGAACACCGGAGATGATACGATGTCCTTCCAGACTCAAAAATATTTCAAACAAAACCTGCACGTTATCCTTCGCGCACGACAAGAAGGGATTTCTGCAGAAATGTTTCTTCACTCACTTGTTCCTTTCTCTGCCTTTCCATGGCACCTGAGGCTCCTTCTACTCTTTCCCTCCTTTCAATTTATTCATGTATGTTTGCTTATGCTTAACGGTCCCTTGGGCTGCACGGCTGGGGCGAAAACAGCTGTGCGTCTCACAAATGAAGCTAGGATAATTGTGGGTTGTTGGTTTTTTTTGCATATGACCTCCCTGGCATGCTTGTTCACATTCATAACATCATTTATATTCAACTGTGTCTGTGTGTGCAAACACACACACCTCTAGCTTATGCTAAAATTTCCCCACCGAGGGTGATTTTTCCCCCCTCCGAGACGTGGAATAAAATAAGAAGAAAATTGTCTGGATCAGGTTTTACAATGCTATAATAAATGTTTTTTTTTTCTCTGCTTCTTCTTTTCTTTCTTTCTTGTAAGACCAGTCACCTTATCAGTGAGATGGGCAGCATATAAATTTAAGAAATGAATGAATGAATAAACAAATGAATGACTAGATGAACATATAAATAAATAAAAGCCTCCAAATAAATAAATAAATACTCCATTCTCAGCTGCCTCCCATAGCAGTTGAAACCATGCAAACAGGCTTAGACTGAAAAAATATTCCTGGTTCTGTTCTCCCAAGTGATAGCAATAGCACATAGACTTATATACCACTTTACATTGCTTTACTGCCCTCTCTAAGCGGTTTACAGTCAGCCCTCAACAATCTGGGTCCTGATTTTACCCACCTCAGAAGGATGGAAGGCTGAGGCAACCTTGAGCCGGTCAGGATCGAACTTCCCGGCTGTGGGCAGAGTCAGCCTGCAATGTTGTATTCTAACCATTTCACCAAGACAGATAGACAGACTGATGATAGTTAGCAATAAACTTATACACCGCTTCACGGTGCTTTACAGCCCTCTCTAAGCGGTTTACAGAGTCAGCCTCTTGCCCCCAACAATCTGGGTCCTCATTTTACCGACCTCGGAAGGATGGAAGGCTGAGTCAACCTTGAGCCGGTCAGGATTGAACTCCAGGCTGTGCCAATGCAGATTTGCCTGCAATACTGCCTTTTTTTTCAAAAAAAAAAAATATAGTCTTTATTTGGTTTTTAGAAACAACATACAAAAACATACAACAAACAAACACAGAATAGAACAAAAAAAGAAAATAAAAGAAAACTAATCACTTTTACAGCTTTTTCTTTACAGTTTCGCTATTATTTACAATTTTCCGTATTTCTCCTAATGTCTTGTACATATTCTCTATGTTTCCTTGTATCTCTATATATTAAAACTGAATCTCCCATTTGTTTTTCCGACTCCTATTTACTTCATATATAATACTGCCTTCTAACCAGGAAGAAGACAGCCCTACTGTATGTCCAGAATGGAACAGAGACTCCTGCTCAAGCAGGGGGTTGGACTAGAAGACCTCCAAAGTCCCTTCCAACACTGTTATTCTGTTACGAGGGCACTTCCTTGTGGGCTCTTTTTAGGACTCCGCAAACAGCTGGAGACTTGGCATCCCTTGTCCTGGCATAGTTTGGGCAGCTGACCTGATTTCTTTCTGTCTCACCTTCTGTGCCCCCCAAACTGGGAAACAGCAACCTGCCAACTTGCAGTTGCTTCCTCCCTGGCATCCCAAGGATGCTTTCCCAAAAGACAACTGGGCTTTCTTTTTTTTCTTTGAAAACCTTTCACTTCTCATCCAAGAAGCTCCTTCGGTGCTAGCTGTCTACTGGGAAATGGAAGGACTGATATTCTTTGCCTTCTTTCAATCCTTCCAAGAAAGTCCAGTTGCCTTTTGCAAAAACACCTTTGGGAGGACCATGACCTGGATGATTGACAAGCTCCATAGACATTCCTCCCTGGTGGGACTCTTGCCTCCAAGTTCCCAGCTTCTGCTTTCTTTCGTTGAGTTTAATTTGAAGGCCCTGAAAAGGGTAAGGTGGCATGACAGCGTGTCAGCCTTCCTTGACCTCTCATAGCAATTGCTCAGGTTTTTTAAAGCATTCAATAGACAAACGCCGATCACGCTGCAGAATCCAATTTAAAACACAAACTGTCTTGATCTGAGCTGCTTCCATTTTTTACAAAGGTTCTCACGAGCCCAGGAAGCCAAGCCAAAGTAGCAGAGATGAGACTGCTACTGGCTCTGTGCTACCTTCCCCCCTCCCCCCCGCTACTACAGCTTGGGGGGGGGGAAACCCTTATAGGTGAAGTTGCTGTGAGTCTTTTCTGGAGCCCCAACGCTAGGCAATTAACTCCTTTTGACTCTGCAAAGAGACAAATGACTATAATTTACAAATAGATTTTATCTGAAAACAAGTGTCTCGCCTGACACCTATTGATTCTCACCCCCTTCTTCAGGGGCTAGCCTGCAATTAAATTGTCACATACTTAATACTCAAGGAAAGCCGGCAGATAGCAGATCATCTATGCTGGACTGCAGAAAGCCATTAGCCTGGATAGTTTTTCTTCCCAGCGAGTGGGGGAATATCTGAGATATCTGATAGGAAGTTGCCTTGGTAATGCTTTAGTAAGACCACACTTGGAATGCGGCATCCAGTTTTGGTCACCACAATATAAAAAAATGTCGAGACTCTAGAAAGAGTGCAGAGAAGGGCAACCAAGAGGATTAGGGGACTGGAGGCTCAAACATATGAAGAACGGTTGCAGGAACTGGGCTTGGCTAGTCTAGTGAAAAGAAGGACCAGGGGAGACATGATGGCAGTGTTCCAATATTTGAGGGTCTGCCACAGAGAGGAGGGGGTCAAACTATTCCCCAAAGCACCTGAGGGCAGGACAAGAAGCAATGGATGGAAACTTAGCAAAGAGAAATCCAACCTAAAAGTAAGAAGAAATTTTA
>QLTV01002263.1:336192-346382 GCA_003457575.1 Thermophis baileyi | reverse complement strand
TATATATATATATATATATAAATTATAGGCTACACTTTAAAATACATGGATTCATAACATCACAATGTTAATATCTAGGCCATTTATGCAATTAAGCACCATGTTCGTTAATTGGAGAACATTCAGCTTTTCTCCTGTGTAAGCTCTGAGATGGCAGCTAGACGCTACGTCAGGGGCTCTCCCCAAACTTGGCCACTTTTAAGACTCGTGGACTTCAACTCCCAGAATTCCCCAGCCAGCATTTGAGTTCAAGTTCACAAGTCTGAAAGTGTTTGGAGAGCCCTGTCCTATGTCATCCAGTGTCTGATGAGGAACACCAGAGTCATTTCCAGATTGTTCTTCTCTGGCCTCAATCCCATTTTCCCAACAGTTGCAAGCAAAAATTAGCAAGTCTCCACATCTACACCTGATATTTCATGCCACAGTGGGTCTCTGCTCTGGATCTCCCAATCAAGAAGAGAAGCAACCCGGAACTAAGGAGGAATTTTCTGACAGGGAGGACAATTAACCAGTGGAACAGAAGTTGCCTCCAGAAGTTGTGGGGGCTCCATCCCTGGAGGTTTTTTAAGAAGAGACTGGACAGTCATTTGTCTGAAATGGTATAAAGTCTCCTACATGGACAGGGGGCTGGACTAGAAGACCTCCAAGGTCACTTCCAACTCTGGTATTCTGTTCATTAATCAGTGGAACAAAGTTGTGGATGCTCCATCATTGGAGGTTTTCAAGAAGAAACTGGACAACCATTTGTCTGAATTGGTATAGGGTCTCCTGCTTGTAACAGGGGGTTGGACTAGAAGACCTCTAAGGCCCCTTCCAACTCTCTTCTTCTGTTATTCTCCCAGACTAAATCCCGGCCTTTGACTGGCTCAGTTCCTCCAAGGTCACCCAGATTTGCCTTTCAGCCATTCCCCATTTCACTCAAGGTGGAACGGACACAGATCTCAACACAACGTCCACATTAAACACACAACTTCACTTTGTTTTAAGTGGGAGAGGCCAACTCTCGTTCCAGAAATAAGTTTCTTTCTTGAAAATCAATTTACTGCAAGGGTTCTTTCTCTCTTCCAGCCTCCGCTCTTTCTCAGCACTTAGCCTTTCTGATCATGGACGATCAGCAACCTGGCTAAAAGCTGCGCCTTGCGCCAAGCTCCCTTTTAAGGCAGAAGGGGAACCTGTGCCAAGCGTCGATTTCTGTGGGGGGCTCTGCATCCCATTAGGATTATGCTGAGCTCGGT
This sequence comes from Thermophis baileyi, assembly GCA_003457575.1. NCBI lineage: Eukaryota > Metazoa > Chordata > Lepidosauria > Squamata > Dipsadidae > Thermophis > Thermophis baileyi. Next base: position 345,147 of record QLTV01002263.1, on the reverse strand, counting down.
GACATCCAAATGTCAGCATTTCCTTCTCCCGCTTGCTGAAAAGCTGATTCTTGGAATGGAGCGATGTGAATAAATTACGTTTTTAAAAATCACAATATTGCACTAATGAGGAAACCCTTTTGCAAGGGCCATGCATGCAAATTGCATCTATAACAAAACCACAGAGTTGGAAGGGGCCTTGGAGGTCCTCTAGTCCAACCCCCTGCTCATGTAGGAGACCCTGTAATATTTCAGACAAGTGGCTATCCAGTCTTTTCTTGAAAACCTCCAGTGATGGAGCATTCACAACTTCTGGAGGGAAGCCATTCCGCTGATTATTTAATTAATTCTCGCTGTCAGGAAATGTCTATTTTTTTACCTATCACTTTCCCTTCTGTAGCCCCTCAACCACCCACTGCTGACGGGGACCAGAAGCCCCTCCGTCTGCTGCCACAGAGGCTGCAAGAAAGCAGCGCCCACTCCCTGCTGGTGAGCTGATCCTGCCATGAAAAAAAGAAATAGTGTTGGGAGGGAGGGAGGGAGGAAGGGGAGGGGAGAAGGAGAGGAGAGGAGGAAGGAGAGAAGGGAAGGAAGGAAGGAAGGAAGGAAGGAAGGAAGGAAGGAAGGAAGGAAGGAAGGAAGGAAGGGGAGGGGAGAAGGAGAGGAGAGGAGGAAGGAGAGAAGGAAGGAAGGGGAGAGGAGAGGAGAGGAGAGGAGGAAGGAAGGAAGGAAGGAGGAAGGGAAAGAAGAGGAAGAGACCAGAGTCTTGCTGAGAGGCGCATGTGGGAACTTGCGCTGGGTGTCAGGAGTTGCTGGGGGTTTTGACAGCTCTCGCGGGCGCTGGCAGGGCCCGAGGCGTTTGTTTTGAAGCTGTGTTTACCCGCCTTTGATCAGACATGTTTAACTGTTCAGCTGCATGACAGCAGCAAAACAACTTTGATACGTGGCTAATGAAACACATTTTGTCTCTGCGCCCTCAACAAGGTCTCGCACATCCCCTGCAACGGAGGAAGGAGAGACGGGGACGCCTGGGGGGTGGAGGAACAGCAGCACGAATGGAGCTGGGGAAAGAAGGGTGGGGGGGGGAACCAGGGAAACAAACCTCACCCCAAATTTTACAGTCAAACTCGAAATCCAGAGCAAATCCAACGGATTTTTCAAGGGCCTTTGATCTGACTGGGGAAAGAGCCAAGAAAAATTCCCCTGTATTTCATCTCGGGGGTTGGCAGGCCGTAATGGGGAGAGGGCACCATTCATGCTCTCTATCTTCAAGCTTGTTATGCCAGGGCAGACTTGACAAACTGGCCTCTCCGGACCAGGTTTATTATCCTGGCCCATCTGGTCTTGGTCAAACCACCTCCCATGTCCAGTTTGAATAAGCCTCCATGGGACAGAAGGGAAACCCACAGCCGAGACTTTCAAAAGCTGCTCATCAGCCTTCTCCAACCTGGGCAGAAACCAGGAGCAGCTTCCAGAATATCCATCCGTGCCTGGCAGGTAAGACTCTAGGAGGTGGGAAGCAGTGGTGAAATCCAATTTTTTTTTACTACCAGTTCTGTGGGCGTGGCTTGGTAGGCGTGGCTGGGGAAGGATACTGCAAAATCCCCATTCCCTCCCCACTCTGGGGCCAGCCAGAGGTGGTATTTGCCGGTTCTCCGAACTACTCAAAATTTCCGCTACCGGCTTTCCAGAAACTGTCAGAACCTGCTGGATTTCACCCCTGGTGGGAAGGGCATTGCCTTCTCACCTGGAAACCCCATGAGATGACACAGATGGGAAGCTGAAGATGATGAGGGGGCTGGAGGCTAAAACATATGAGGGAGGGAGGGAGGGAGGGAGGAAAGGAAGAAAAAGAAGGAAGGAAAGAAAAAGAAGGAAAGAAGGAAAGAGAAGGAAGGAAAGAAAAAGAAGGAAGGAAAGAAAGAAAAAGAAGGAAAGAAGGAAAGAGAAGGAAAGGAGGAAAGAAAAAAAGTAAAAGAAGGAAAGAAAAAGAAGGAAAGAAAGAAAAAGAACGAAAGAAGGAAAGAAAGAAAGAGAAGGAGGGAAAGAAGGAAGGAAGGAAAGAAGGAAGGAAGGAAAGGAGGAAAAGAAGGAAGGAAGGAAAGAAAAAGAAGTAAAGAAAGAAAGAAAGAAATATTACAGCATGTAGGAAAATCCATCTTTATTACCTTTCACTTTTAGAGCAGAGCTACAGCCACAGATTAGCCAGAAGTGCGAAAGAAAGAGAGAGAGAGAGAGAGAGAGGAGGGAGGGAGGGAGGAAAGAAGGAAGGAAAGAAAGAAAGAAAGAAAGAAAGAAAGAAAGAAAGAAAGAAAGAAAGAGAAAGAAAGAAAGAAAGCTAGCTAGCTACTGGCACTCTTCGCTTCCCTAGGTGAACAAAATGCCCCCGTGGACCATTGGCCTGATCAGACACGTCTACAGGCTCTCCCTCCTTCGGTACGAATGACAAAAGCAGCATCTCTGCCCCTTCTGCGCACCCTTGGGTGTTGTGAGGCTAACACCGCAACGTGGCTTTTGCCATTCTGCCTGCCTTCGCCCCAGGACCCTGCTGGGCCCGATCCGACCTTCTCTGCTCTCCTTCGTTCCCCACTGGAGACCTTGGACTTTTTGTTGTGGTCCTTTTTTGCAACCCTAACCCTAACCCTTCCTGGTTGCAAAAGCAGCTGAGTGACTGGCAAGAGAGAAATCACCCTCTTGAAATGGCAAATTGCAAACGGTGCACGCTACGTTTCATTCTTGGCAAGCGAAAGCTGAACGAATCCTCCAAAACGGGATTGATGTTTTCTGGCTGCAGAAGAGTTTCTGGGGGCAAAATTTTAAGCTTGCAAAGACTTCCCCCTCCCCCCTCCCCCCCTCCCTCTCTCTCCAATTCAACATGTTGTGCCTCTACATTTAGGTATAAAATACTAAATGCACAGGTACAGAACAGGTGGCAGGTGGCTCAATAGCAGCCTAGGTGGACAATCCCTTAAACATGAGCCAGCCGTGTGCGGCAACAGCCAAAAATACAATCCTGGGTTGTATCAACAGAGGCAGAGAATCAAAATCACCTGAAGTGTTAATACCGTTTTATAAAGCTTTAGTAAGGCCCCACCTGGAATGCTGCATCCAGTTTTGGTCACCACATCACAAAAAAGGTGTTGAGACTTTGGGAAAAAGTGCAAAGAAGAGCAACTAGGATGATTAAAAAAGCCTGGAGGCTAACACATATGAAGAACGGTTGCAGGAATTGGCGATGTCTAGTTTAATATAAAGAAGGACATGATAGCAATGTTCCAGTATCTGAGGGGCTGCCACAAAGAAGAGGGGAGTCCACCTATTCTTATTCTGAGGTCCATAAGGCACAACGTTATGCCTGTGACCCGCAAAGCAATCCAACCACTTGGCCCCAGAAAACACACCACCAGGAGATCAAGGGGCAGAGCCAGATTCCCCTCAAAGCTGCTCGGAGCTTCATGGCTTCTGTTTTCCGTCAAAGGAGATCTCTCTTTAATGCATTTAAGGGGATTAGAAGATAGGCAAATACCACTCAAGCAAGACTACGAACCTCATTTTATCTGCTGGACAAACAAATTAAGGCCGCCTAGGAAGGCGGAGATGCTTTCCCCTTTAGCAATAATAATGACTTCGCTGTAGTTTAAGGTATCGATATTTGTCCTTCGTTTTGCATTCGTTCCATCATTTAAATTCATGAAAGGCAGCCGTGGATTATGGGGTTGATTAAGGTTTCACTTCAGTTAAACCCTGGTAAATAAAGAAGGAAGGAAGAGACACCAAGGGCCTAGAGCAACCTCTCAGCAGCCCGGCCCAGGACCAAATGCCCAAATATATTTATTTTTATTGATTGATTGATTAAAATTATATGCCGCGCATCTCAAGTGACTCGGGGGGGGGCCTTACAACATAGACAGTTCTCTATTTCTGACCACAATTGAGCTGAACATTTCTGTTGCTAAGCAAGACTGTTGTTAAGTGAGTTTTGCTCCATTTTACGGCCTTTCTTGCCATCGTTAAGTGAATCACTGCAGTTGTGAAGTTAGTCACACGGTTGTTAAGTGAAACTGGCTTCCCCATTGGCTTTGCTTGTCAGAAGGTCGCAAAAGGGGATCACGTGACCCCAGGACGCTGCAACCGTCATAAATATGAGTCAGGTGCCAAGCATCTGAACTTTGATCACGTGACCATGGGGATGTTGCAACCGCCGTAAGTGCGAGGAACGGTCATAAGTCCCTTGTTTTAGTGCCATTGTGACTTCAAATCGTCACTAAATGTATGGTTGTAAGTCGAAGGCTACCCTAAATAGGTAGTATAACAATAAATACCAGATAGTATAAGGATAAATAACAGCGTAAAACAATTAAAAGGTTAAAACAGTAGAACATTTGGGCATCGAAACTTAAAACATTAAAATCAGATTAAAAAAATTAAATTTAGCTCCTTCGCCTCCCCTCCATGCGCCACTGGTTCATAAATTTTCACGCGCGGGAAGGCGGAAGGGATGGGAGGGCACGAGCGGCATCTGGCCTTCGTCGGGGCACTCTGAACTCCCTTTAATTCCATTTATTCCTGCTCGTAAGGAGCGGCATGGGACCCCCGGGGTGGGTGGGATGCCACAGGCTTCAGGACATCATTAACTCGAAAGGCGGCCCAGCCCACTCGCCATAAAACCTGACTCTCGGCAGGCAGCTTCCGTGGAATATAAACAGGACTGTTTCAAACATCCACCACAGCCACATATAAAACAAACAGAAATTACACTAGTAAAAACCATCAGCCAAAGCCTCCGTGAAAGCAAAGCCATACATGGGAAAACGAAGGGACCTCATCCTGTAGAAATCAAAGGGGACATTTCTCCAAAAGGCCTCCGTCTTTGAGACTGGCCAGAGGCCGTTCCAAGGGTCCCAACTACCACCCCAAAGAGCCACCTCCTCCCTTCACCCCCCCCTCCGCCGTCACAAAAAATGTTGGATTTGCCATAGTTTCTCTTTATCGATAGAAGAAAATCTTTGTAGCTCGGGGTTGAACTGCGGGGTCCTGGGTGCTCTCTCAGCTGGGTGGGTTTCTTGCAGACGTTTCATGACCCAACTAAGTAACATCATCAGTGCTAGAAGGGAGGAGGAGGAGGAAGAGGAGGAGGAGGAGGAGGAGGAGGAGGACTATAAGGTCCTTAGTGTTCTCTGAGGTTTGTTTTTTTCTTGCAGACATTTCATGACCCAACTAGGTAACCTCATCAGTGCTAGAAGAGATTTAATTTTTGTCTTGATGATATATGAATTAGTCTGGCTCACAGCAAGCCAAGGCTGTGGTGCGTGGTATACACTTTTCAAAAGCCTGGCCCAATTCCTGGCCAACTGACCTGCGGGAACAAGCCCCCAATGGAGAGGGGCTGGTATGGTGGGGAAAATAGGAAACCTGGAGGAAGCCAAGGATGATGGGGGCCAAGAGGAGGGAATGCCATGAAGTCAGGTGGGAAGAAGAACAGCTTCCACTAAGGGGAAAGTTTGCATTTAGAGTTCCCTTCTTTATTTCTTTTCTATGTAGCAAATCTCTAAAGTAAAAAACAATTAAAAGAGGCTTTTTTTGAAGCCTATGCAGTTAAAGTGATCATAATTATTATGAAAATAATAATTTCTTCTCCTTCCCTTCTCCCTCTCCTCCCTCCTCTTTTTCCTTCTCCCTTTTTCTTCCTCTTCCTCCTTCTCCTACCACCTCCCTTTTTCCTCCTCTTTTCCCTCCTTCTCCTCCCTGTCCTACCTCCTTCCTTTTTCTTTCTCCCCTTTTCCTCCTCTTCCTCTTCCTCCTCTCCTCTCTCCCTCCTCCCCTTTTCCCTCTTCTCCTCCCTGTCCCGCCACCTTCCTTTTTCCTTCCCCCTTTTCCTCCTCTTCCTCTTCCTCCTCTTTCCCTCCTCCCTTTTTCCTCCTTCTCCTCCCTGTCCCGCCGCCTTCCTTTTTCCTTCTCCCCTTTTCCTCCTGCTCTTCCTCCTCCTTCCTGCCTCCTTTTCCCTTTTCCTCCTCTTCTCCTCTCTCTCCTCCCTCCTCCCTTTTTCTTCCCGCGCCCCCTCCTCCGCATTAAAGAGCAAGGAAATTAGCAGAGAATTGGGACCGATCCCAGCCTCCCATTAATGGGATTACCTTGGCCCATTCATCATGCTCAGCGGCTTTAGGGGCAAGAACTGGAGCAGGATCTTCCGTTGCTAAAAGCAGATTAAATATTTATTGTATGCCCACACCGGTCAGGTGGATCAGCAGCAGGGTGGGGGTCCAACAGCTGTTCACCCCCCCCCCCGTCAAAGGCTACCTGTCAGACAGGTTCTTAAAGCCTTTCCAAGCCAAATTCAGCAGAAACCTGAGGTCCCCAGACCTTGAAGTAGATCCAAACTCTGTTCCCAAAAGGAGTGGGTTCTGGATCCACTAGAGAGCTTCCCTCCAGGGTTCCCAGGTGCAAGAGATGCTAGAGGTTTACTTTCTTGCTCTAATTCATATCTTTTCATATTTAAGTTATAGCTACCTGGAGGTTAAAATATGCAAAGAATGGTTGCATGAATTGGGTGTGTCTAGTCTAGAGAAAAGAAGGACCAGGGATGACATGATAGCAGCATCCCAGTATTTGAGGGGCTGCCATAAAGAGGGGGGGTGTCAACCTATTCTCCAAAGCACCGGAAGGCAGGAGAAGAAGCAACGGATGGAAACTAACCAAGGAAAGAAGCAACCTGGAACTAAGGAGAAATTTTCAAGATCACACAAAGTGTTAATACCACTCTATAGAGCCTTGGTAAGGCCAAACTTGGAATATTGCATCCAGTTTTGGTCGCCACAATGTAAAAAAGATGTAGAGACTCTGGAAAGAGTGCAGAGAAGAGTAACAAAGAGGATTAGGGGGCTGGAGGGTGAAACATACGAAGAACGGTTGCAGGAACTGGGTATGTCTAGTCTAATGAAGACAACAACTAAGGGAGATAAGATAGCAGTCTTCCAATAGCAATATAAGCACTTAGACTTACCGGTATATACCGCTTCACAGTGCTTTACAGCCCTCTCTAAGCGGTTTACGGAGTCAGCCTCTCGCCTTCAACAATCTGGGTCCTCATTTTACCCACCTCGGAAGGACGGAAGGCTGAGTCGACCTAGAGCCTGGTGAGATTTGAACTGCCAAATTGCAGGCAGCCAGCAATCAGCAGAAGTAGCCTGCAGTACTGCACTCTAACCACTGCATTACCAAGGCTCAATATTTGAGGGGTTGCCCCAAAGAAGAGGGGGTCCACCTATTCTCCAAAGCACCTGTAGACAGGACAAGAAGCAATGGATGGAAACTAATGAAGGAGAGAAGCTAAGGAGAAATGTCCTATCGGTGAGAACAATTATCCAGTGGAACAACTTGCCTCCAGAAGTTGTGGGTGCTCCATCAATGGAGGTTTTCAAGAAGAGATTGGACAGTCACTTGTCTGAAATGGTATAGGGTCTCCTGCTCAAGAAGGGGGTTGGACTGGATGACCTCCAAGGTCCCTTCCAACTCCATGATTGTTTTTCTTTCAGGACCCCGGCTCAGTCAACTAGCTTCTGCCACAGCATGAAAGGGCCTGCTTAGCAATGTCATAGATGCTGTGATGATGCGGCCCAACTATGTAACATCTGGCACTGGCTTTCATGACCTCATGGTGTCACCTGCCCTCTCCGCCCGACAGACATTATTCCCACTCATAACAGAAAAAGAGAATCATAGAATCACAGAGTTGGAAGGGAGCTTGGAGGTCTTCTAGTCCAACCCCCTATCCCATTTCAGACAACTGGCTGTCCAATCTCTTCTTGAAAACCTCCAGTGATGAAAACCTCCACAACTTCTGGAGGCAAGTTGTTCCACTGGTTAATTGTTCTCACTGTCAATGGGGATACAGAATCACAGAATACCAGAGTTGGAAGGGACCTTGGAGGTCTTCTAGTCCAACCCCCTGCTCAAGCAGAAGACCATTCTGGTCAAATGGTTGTCCAGTCTCTTCTCGAAAGCCTCCAGTGACGGCGCATCCTTTGTTTCTCTTTCAACAAGGCAGAAGGATTCAGAGTCAGCCCAACCAGGAGCGGCAATTCGCGGCCCACAACCGTGAGCTACAAAAACTGGAGAGAAAACATGCAACAACGAGACAATTTTCCCCTTCAGAAAAATCTGGTTGACAAGAAGCTTCTGGCTGGCTCAGTGCTTCTATTTTGTTTTCAGAAAGAAAGCAGATTAAAAAGGCAGCCACGGGGAAGATGAAAGAAGGAAGACAGCGGCCAACACTGTGCGCATGGCACATGGCTAGAGCTGTGCATGGATTGCAGAGTTATGGACACGTTTCTGACTTTTTGGATCCCCTCTGGAGCCCCTCTGCAGAGCAAGGAGGGATGGAAAATATGTCTGCTACTTCCCGCTGATGGTGCCATGCCCATAATCCACAGGAGGGTAGGAACAGCGGGTGCTGACAAGGCTCAAAGCAGGCTCCCACAAAGTGGTGTGCAATCCACTAACCTCCTTTTTAAAAACAACAACAACAACAACAAAGTGCCAGTCAAGAATGTTTGTCATATATTTTTGAATGTTCAGTTGACTGAGTTTCATGTTTAATGAATAAAAGAGATAATCATGATAATCATGATGATGACGATGACTGTTCTGAATCAAGCGTAGATTGGTTGTGCTATCATCAGGCAGCTTAACACAACGCAATGGTACATTCATTCAGATTATATTTTATTCTTCAGGCATCCTCTGACAACACTCACGGTTATGTAGAAGTTCTTCTGAATCTACAGTCATAATCTGGAACCATCACGAATATTGTAAAAAAGGATTAACGCTTCCCATCTCCTTCTTCAGGCATGCTTTCCCGGTATATTCTTGAAAGTGACTTCCTTTGGGATACCGTACTTCAATTACTCCCGCCCCCCAAGGCATACTTCAATGACCAATGAGAGTACACAGTTATGATCACATGCCATGGACTAC
>QLTV01002263.1:309874-327430 GCA_003457575.1 Thermophis baileyi | reverse complement strand
AGTTGGACGGACGGACACACACACACACACACACACACACACACACACACACACACACACACACACACACACACACACACACACACACAGAGTGGTCAGGAAGAGCCACCAAAACATAATTCAAGCAGCCAATAAGCTCAGCGCCGGCCCCAGCCAATCTTAATTGCCTTCAATAGAAGAGAATCTTTGTAGCTCAGGGTTGAACTGTGGGGCCCTTGATGCCTTCCACGCTTGGTGGTTTTCCTGCAGGTATTTCATGGCCCAACTAGGTAACATCATCAGGGCTAGAAGAGAGAGGGGTTTGCTCTCTGTTTACTGTATATACTAGACTATATAGAAGAGAATATTTGTAGGGTTGAAAGGGTTGAGGGGTCCTTGGTCCTCTCTGAACTTAGTGGTTTTCTTGCAGATGTTTCATGACCCAACTAGGTAATATCATCAGTGCTTGTGAGGGTGTGGTTTGTGGAATAGAGGAGGAGGAGAAGAATGGGAGGAGGAGGAGGAGGAAGAGGACGACTGTGGGGTCCTTGGTGCTCTCTGAGCTTGGTTGTTTCCTTGCAGATGTTTCATGACCCAACTATGTAACATAATCAGTGCTAGAAGGGAGGGGGTTTGGGAGGAGGAGGAGGAGGGGGTGAGAAGGGAAGGAGGAGGAGGAGGAGGATTGTGGAGTCCTTGGTGCTCTCTGAGCTTAGTGGTTTTCTTGCAGACGTTTCATGGCCCAACTAGGGAACATCATCAGGGCTAGAAGGGAGGGGGCTTTGCTCCCTCTACAGACAGTTTGGTCTACAGAGAGCAAACTCCACGTTACCTAGTTGGGTCAAGAAACGCCTGCAAAGAAACAGCCATGCTCTCAGCTTCCTCCATCCTTTGCAGTTGCACTGATGTAGTAACGCCCCCAGCAGCACTCTTCTAAACCCGGGGACCCCTCTGCTACATGCCTCCCCATCTGCCCCAGGTCAGACAAGCCCCCTGTCCCCCCCCATCCCCCAACTCCAATCTGCTCGCAGGATGTTCTGGGACTGCAGGCCAACACGGACAATAAACGGCCGTCTCCTTGCCAAAATAACTTCTTGTGTTTCGCTCCAACCTCTCTGAAAGTGGGGCTCCCGGGACGGGCCCCTGCCTCCAGGACTGAGAACCTAGGGCCAGCTAGCAGGGCAAGTCCGCTGGCACCCCTGAGAATCCAAAGACCCCCCCCCTTTTCAGATGCCTCCCTAACCTGCACTGCCTAGCCAGACTCTGCTGGTTATCACTCCTCCCTAATTTCTGCCTTTCTCTTCCCTCCTCCTCCTCCTGTCCTCGCTGCTGTAAGCAAAAGGCAGAGTGATCAGCGCAGATTAACCTGGACCCTCAGCAGACGACGCAACGGGTGGGGGGCTTCCCTCCTTCCGAAGTCAGAGGCTGCAGGCACTCTACAGGCCTCACCTCTGCAGCAGGGAAACCCACTGTGCATGGGGCCCTCCCCAGAGAAACCAAAGGCAGCCCCTCAGGAAGGGGCTTTTCTGGGGTGAAAGGGCAGCCTCCAGCCCAGAGCACCCATTAAGGGGGGGGAGGAGGAGGAGGACTGTGGGGTCCTTGGTGCTCCCTTGAGCTTGGTTGCTTTCTTGTAGACATTTCATGACCCAAATAGGTAACAGCATCAGTGATAGACAGGAGTGGGGTTTGGGAAGTGGAGGAGAACTAAAGGGTTAGGGTTAGGGTTAGGGTTAGGAGGGGAAGGAGGCAGTCTGTGGGGTCCTTGGTGTTCTCTGAGCTTGGTTGTTTATCTTTTTTTTTTTTTTTTTGCAAACGTTTCATTACCCAACTAGGTAACGTCATCAATGCTACAAGGGAGTTTGTTCTCTTTTTACCAATGGGAATAGGAATCGTGCTGACCTTTATGCTCCCAAATCTCTTGATCCCGCCCCCACCTCTTTGGATTCTGCAGTCCAGGTTGCACCTCTGCCTCCTCCACCACCGGCCATGCTCCGTCCCCACTAAGCCCAGCCCGACCTTTGCCCCACAACTGTCGAGAGAGTCCGACGGGCTCATTTAGGATCCGGTGTGCTGTGCGACCCCCATGTTGGGCGCCTTGTGCCAAAACAGCCCCTGGGACTCATTTGACTCTCTCCCACATCGGTCACTTCCTATCAAATCCCTCCTTCTGGAGTTTTGAAGTGGGCTTCCTTTGTCTAATAAGGTTTGCCTTTGCCCAAATTTCACTGGCTTTTATTCTCCTGGCTGGGCAGATCTAGTTTTATTTTCTTTTATTTTGCAAAGAAGATTTTCTCTTCGGCTCTAGGTCAGGCTCTCAAATCCTACTGGCATCCTCTGAGCGTCTTGGTGGCTTTCCAAGTCAGTGGCGTGCCTCTTGTGTGAGCCTTTGTCGTTGTGGTTTTAAATAACCCCCGGAGCAAACTGAAGAGACTCAGCCGTCTTTCTTCTCCCTTTCAATTCCGCTTAAAGTCCTCTTTCCATTCCTCGGATTCTTCCTCTCCGGGAGGAAAACGCGCCGGCCCTGAACTCGTCCACGCACCCGAATTTAACAGCCCGGTGGGCTCTGCCCGCCCCCCCCCGAGCAGTTTCTGGTTCTTGCTCAGAATCCCCGAATGTCCTCCCGACACTCGGCACAATTGTGTGGGCTCAGTTCCACCGCTGAACACGTCTCAGTCGCAACTGTTTTATCGTCCTTAGAAATGTTGTCTCTGCACTGTGACGGGAATATACATTTCCTCAGACAATGTGTGACTTTCAAGCGTCTTCTTGTTATTACTTTTCTTCCTCTAGATGCCTGATTTGCTTCTCCGACTTGCAATCGCTGCTAGGATCTACGTGAAGCTGGCAATACAATGTTTGTGGCACTGTGGCACTCGGCAACCCACAACGGAGCGCCTTCTAAAAGGCCAGTGCTAGGGTTAGAAGGGAATCTGTGTAGCTCAGGGTTGAACTGTGGGGTCCTTGGTGGTCTCGGAGCCTGGTGGTTTTTCTTGTACAGGTTTCATGACGCCCCATTAGGTAACATCATCAGTGCTAGAAGGGTTTGTGGAGAGGAGGAGATGGAGGAGGGGGAGGAGGAATACTGTGGGGTCCTTGGTGCTCTCTGAGCTTGGTGGTTTCCTTGCAGACGTTTCATGACCGGACGAGGTATCGGTGCTAGGAGGGGGTGGGGAGGGGAGGAGATGGGGAAAGGAGGAAGGGGGGAGGAGGGGGAGGAGGGGGAAGAGGAAGAGGAGAATTGTGGAGTTTTTGCTGCCCTCTCAGCTTGGTTGTTTGCTTGCAGACATTTCATGACCCAACTAGGCAACATCATGAGTGCTTGAAGGAAGGAGAGTTTGTGGAGAGGAGGAGGAGGAGGAGGACTCACACGCGCGCACGCGCGCACACACACACAGACACACACACACCTGATAGACGATGGTGCTGTCTGAGCTTGGTGGTTTTCTTGCAGACATTTCATGACCCAACTATGTCACACCATCAGGGCCAGCCATTACCCATAGCATATGGCTAGTGAAATGCCTGCCAGAAAACAAACAAGCTCAGAGATCGCCAAGGGCCCCTCACACCGACTAGCAATCGGAAGACACGATGAAAGCTCCTTCATTGCACAGCACGTGGACAGACTTCACCAGAGTTTCAAGTGGGAAACTGAGCATCCTAGACCAAGCCAAGTCCAAAAATGTTGGAGAATTCCTGGAAGCCTGGCATTCAGAGAAATCAGCCATCAACAGGCACATAGAGATGACCAACATCTACATGCCATTCAAAGGAGACAATAGAAAAGCTAAAAGACCAGAACACCTCCTTGCCAGCAATCAACACCCAGATAAGCAGATTAACACCAAGATTAACACTAGACCAACAATCAAGAAGTTAACAATGCTCAACCAAGGGCTAACAATTCAAATAAACAAGCTAATAGTAAACAGCAGCCTAATCCAGAAACCCCCGAGAACACTCCCACTAACACTGACAGGGCAAGCCAAAATATATAAACAGAGAGCAAACTCTACTCCCTTCTAGCACTGATGATGTTACCTAGTTGGGTAATGAAACGTCTGCAAGAAAACAACCAGGTTCAGAGAGCACCAAGGACTCCATATACCACTTCTAATTTTCTCCTTTTGTGACATAGAGGTACTCCAGTCTTCCCTACAGAAAACCCCTTCTTAACCAGGATTGCCAGATCTTGATCTATAGGTCCTGATACTCCAGATCACTGGTCCTGCTTGTTGCACTCCAAAACCTAGCCTATTTGTATCCAGGGTTACCATTTTCCCACCAGTCTCCTCATTCTATTCCACTTCTAGTTTGTCCAATGTCATCACATTCTCATTTATAGCCAAACATTCATCCTGGCTTATTGCCTTATTTTATTATTCAAAATCTAGCACAATTTTTTCTAGCTGAGCATCCTAAATCAGACACAGAGCCCACCACATAATTACAAATAATGCAATGCGATCCTCTAGAGATGTGAAGAGTGTCCCTTCTCCTAGACGTGCTTTGTGCTACCATGTGTGGGTCCACACAATTTGTTGGATAACACTCATCTGTTCTACTCAACTTTGGACTGTTTCCACAGATTCATTGTGAGGTTTTTTTTAATCCTCTCTCAACTTGGAGGGCCTGAAAAATATAATTATTCCCTTCCCTCAGCTTGGCACATCTTCTTCTCTGAGCCTTGTAGCTCAAGTTGTGGCTGGTAAACACCAGCTGTGTGTAATAGAACCAGAGCCATCCATGATGCAGCTGTGGAAGTTGTCATTCAAACCTGGTCGGGTGTCAGAAGTTCCCCCCTTAAAAGTCCACTCTACCAGATTTGGGGTCCAGCACCATCTACAACACTGAAGATGATTAGAGGCAGGAGCAGTGGGGTCCCTCAGAGAGAGCACCCGAAGGCCAGACAAGGAATAATGGATGGAAGCTGACCAAGGAGAGATTCAACCTAGAAATAAGGAGGAACTTTCTGACAGTGAGAACAATCAACCGATGGAACGGAAGTTGCCTTCAGAAGTTGTGGGAGCTTCATCCCTGGAAGCTTTCAAGGAGAGACTGCACTGCCATCTGTCAGAAATGGTGTGGGGTCTCCTGCTTGGGTGGAGGGTTGGACTAGATGACCTACAAGGTACCTTCCGACTCTGTTAATCTGTAAGAATCTGGGGGCCACCAGGAGCAATGTGCCTAAGGAGACAGGCCTTGAGTGACAAGCTGGAACCTCTGCAGATATTCTGTCCACCTTGTTGAATGGCAGACTCCTTTCCCAAATTATCTGACCAGCCATAAGGGCGGTGGAGCTACCCCCAGCTGCTCAACCTGGGAGACGTCCAGCTTCTAACTCTTGGAGTAGCGTCCAAGGAAGGCTCAGAACTTCATTGCCTCCATGGCAATCCTGAACTTCACCTCATTGGGCAAGATAGGCAGTCTGTCTGTCCGTCTGTCTCTCAGTGGGCAATGACTCTTAGATCTAATTGTCAATCTTCGGACAATTAATTGAAGATCTGAAGTCAGAGGATGTGGTCCTTAGTCCTCTGCCATGGTCAGACCACTTCCTGGTTTGTCTGATATTAGTCACTGCCAATCAGAGGTGGGTTTCAGCAGGTTCTGACCAGTTCTGGAGAACCGGTAGCGGAAATTTTGAGTAGTTCGGAGAACCGGTAAATACCACCTCTGACTGGCCCCGCCCCCATCTATTCTCTGCCTCCCGAGTCCCAGCTGATAGGGAGGAAACGGGGATTTTGCAGTATCCTTCCCCTGCCACGCCCACCAAGCCACGCCCACAGAACCAGTAGTAAAAAAAATTTGAAACCCACCACTGCTGCCCATGGGATGGGAGGAGATATTCAGTTGGTCAACTGCAGGCGCTTTATGTATCCAAAGGGACTTCAATGGATCCTGAAGAACTTTCCTTGAAAGCAGATCTCTTGAAGGATCAAAGCTGAACTCTGAAAGATACTTCTGAACAGCATCTCCCAATGCACCAATGTCATCCCTATGCTGATGGCACATAAAGTTGTCTTTCCACTGCCCAAGTAAGGATGACTCATGCCCTAATTTTGTCCTACTTACAGTAGATGACCGCAATGTGCTGCCTTGAAGTTGACTTGCAACAAAACAGATCAGCCTATCTTCTAGCAAGTTAGAACTTCTATTTGCTCACGGTCACCCGTGCCCTAGTCACCTCCCGTCTTGACTACTGCTATGCGCTCTACATGGGGCTGCCCTGGAAAAGTATCCAGAAGCTTCAGTTGGTTCAAAATGCAGCAGCCCACATGGATTTGTTGAAAAAAAGGGAAGGGGGAGATTCGAGAGCCAAGCAAGGAGGTCACCTCTGTTATGGAAGCTGCAGTGGCTACTGATTTGCTTCTGGGTGCAATTCAAGGTTCTGGTTGTCTCCTTCAAAGCCCGATGTGACCTGGGGCCAGGTTATTTGGAGGACTGTCTTTTCCTGGTCATCTCTACCTGACTCACTGGAGAGGGGAGACAGGAGATGTTATGGGTCTCCTCTCTTAAGAAGGCCCATCTGGTGGGACCCAGAAGAAGGGCCTTCCCTGTGGTGGCTCCCTCCCTATGGAACATCATCCCTGCAGAGATAAGACTGGCCCCCACTTGACACTCTTTGGAAAGGCCCTGAAGACGTGGTTTGGCCAGAGGGCCTGGGGACCCCAGGGGGATACAGAGCCCATCAAGAGGCAGGTTTGGTTGTTATCACCAGAGGGGTGAGAGCAGGGGTGAAATCCAGCAGGTTCTGACAGGTTCTGGAGAACCGGTAGCGGAAATTTTGAGTAGTTCGGAGAACCAGCAAATACCACCTCTGGCTGGCCCCAGAGTGGGGTGGGAATGGGGATTTTGCAATATCCTTCTCCAGCCACGCCCACCAAGCCACACCACGCCCACCAAGCCACGCCCACAGAACCGGTAGTAAAAAAAATTGGATTTCACCAGAGGGGTGAAAGTGCGAGACCCTCGTCTCTGAGAGATTCAGGAGGAAGCCAGGAATGTCTTTTGCTGTCGTAACATCAATTTTTTGTCACATTCTTCCACCAGAAATGTGGAGGGCATCGCCACTTGTTTCCCCACGAAGAGACTCCAAATAGTCCTTGAAGAAGATCTTGACCCTGCGTCACCTAACATCTTCACTCGAGAATGAGTAAACGAGGCGTCCATTTAAAGGAATTATAAAGCACACATTGTTTGAGTACCGTTGCGCCTTATGATAATCAGTGCTATGGCGCTAGCAGTATAACAATATGTTAAACCTCTTCCTCCTCCTCCTCCCTTCTAGCACTGATGACGTTCCCTAGTTGGGTAATGAAACATCTGCAAGAAAACCCCCGAGCTCAGAGAGCACCAAGGACCCCACAGTCCTCCTCCTCCCTTCTAGCACTGATGATGTTACCTAGTTGGGCAATGAAACATCTGCAAGAAAACAACTGAGCTCAGAGAGCACCAAGGACCCCATTTATAACACATTAAAATAAGAGGCCACAAATTTAAAAGCTGGTTAAAATTAAATTGACCAAGATGGAGGGGAATGGAGTATCAATCACATGACACAAGGATTTCACAACTGTTGTAAATACAAACAAGCACCCAAATTTTAATCACATGACCAGTCAAATTTTTATCACATGACTGGTTATGACCGGTTTTGCAAATAGCACTTCTTTGAGTAACTTCGAATGGTTGTTAAACAAATGGTTATATGTAGAGCTGAGGTGGCGCAGTGGTTAGAGTGCAGTACTGCAGGCTACTTCAGCTGGCTGCTAGCTGCAGTTCAGCAGTTCAAATCCCACCAGCTCAAGGTTGACTCAGCCTTCCATCCTTCCGAGGTGGGTAAAATGAGGACCCAGATTGTTGGGGGCAAGAGGCTGACTCTGTAAACCGCTTAGAGAGGGCTGTAAAGCGCTGTAAAGCGGTATATAAGTCTAAGTGCTATTGCTATTGCTAAAGGACTCCCTGTAACGGCTACCGACCTCCCACCAAAGGCTGCTCTGTCATTTTCCAGTGTACCTCAAGCCCCTTACCCCAGATGGTGGGGTGTGGAAGCCGGTGCAGCTACTTCAAACAAAAAGGACGACCCGGTGTGACAAGGACACAACATCCACACACCTAAACACCATTTTGTGCGCTCCACTTCTGGGTTGGAGTCCCATGGTGCCGTTTTGGTCCAGTTTTGGTCACCACATCACAAAAAAGATGTTGAGACTTTGGAAAAAGTGCAAAGAAGAGCAACTAAGATGATTAAAGGTCTGGAGACAAAAACAGATGAAGAACGCTTGCAGGATTTGGGTTTGGCTAGTCTAGAGAAAAGAAGGACTAGGGGGGACATGATGGCAGTATTCCAGTATTTGAGGGGCTGCCCCAAAGAAGAGAGGGGGTCAACCTATTCTCCAAAGCACCTGAAGGCAGGACAAGAAGCAATGGATGGAAACTAATTAAGGAGAAAAGCAACCTGGAATTAAGGAGAAACTTCTTAACAGTGAGAACAATTAACCAGTGGAACAGCTTGCCACCAGAAAGTATAGGTGCTCAATCACAGGTGGTTTTTAAGGAGAGATTGGGCAGCATTGGTCTGAAATGGTATAGGGTCTCCTGCTTGAGCAGGGGGTTGGACTAGAAGACCTCCAAGGTCCCTCCCAACTTTGTTATTCTGTTAATCAGTGGAACAGCTTGCCTTCGGAAGTTGTGGGTTCTCCATCACTGGAGGTTTTTTTTAAGAAGAGACTGGACAGTCACTTGTTTAAAATGCTATCAGGATCTCCTGCTTGAGTAGAGGGTTCGACTAGAAGACCTCCAAGGCCCCTTCCAGCTCTATTCCGATTGATTGTTTCAAGCCGCCCACCTTCGGCCAAGAACCTCCCACCGCTGCAGCCGCCTCCCCAAAGCAGGAAAGTTGCAGAAACAAATAAACCTGATCTGAGCCAGAAACTTTGATTGGGGGGGGGCGTCTGTTGGGGGCTTGGAGATTGCTATTAACGCAACTCCCTCTAATTGCTTTTCTGTAATTGGCGGCTGCTAGGCGGAACTAGGTAATAAATGGAATCCAATTACGTTCTCTCTCCGTATTCATTTGATTCGGGAGAAGTCGTCAAGTGGAGGGAAGGCCCCCTTCGGGGTAATGGCTCGTAAACGTGGCGGAGGCAGACTTAGGAGCACACCAGAAGGGATGTCCACCCCAGAGGTGACCTTCAGACAGAGACAGGAAGGGCCGGTCGACCCCAAGGACTTCTCCCTGCCCTGGAAGGAGGAGCCTCAAGCACAGAGGTCAGCCATGCTGAGGTGGCCAATGGAGAGATCTGAAGTCTCACATTTTGACTTAACGAGGAAGTTGGGGTGAACTTCTCAGAACATCTATGAAGATTCTCAATCATCCAGATCATCGTTGTCTGAAAAGTGCTTTTCCAAAAGGCAACTGGACTTCCCTTGAAAACGTTTCACTTCTCATCCAAGGAGCTTCTTCAGCCAAGTTTATCCATCATTCTTCACCTTCATCAGAACTGAAGAAGCTTCTTGGATGAGAAGTGAAACGTTTTCAAGGACAACAACCACAAGAAGAAAGTCCAGCTGCCTTTTGGAAAAGCAGCTTTGGGATAGTCAACTGTGAGTTCATGGCCACAAGAAGACCTGGTAGAAACTGCTAGCTTAAATGGGATGGGATAAAAGGCATGGTGAACAAGGACAGACTATCAGTCCTGAAGGTCTCGTGTTATCCCCAAGGTGAAGGCCACCAAGCAGGGCTGATCCATTAGATCCATTCTTGCTCACCGGTGGGGAACGGAAGGATTTATACTCTTTGCAGTCGTCTGGTTGTTAGCACTCCTAGGCAGCCCTTCCGTTCCCCACCGATCACTTAGAACTGAAGGAGCTTCTTGGATGAGAAGCCAAACGTTTTCAAGGAAAAAACCCCCCAAGAAAGTCCAGTTGCCTTTTGGAAAAGCACCTCTGGAACTTTCCAGGACCTTTACACCGGCTTTGTGGAAGGATCTCGGAAAAGAAATTCGCCGTAATAGCTCAACGGGAACTTCTCATTTAGAGAGGGCAATCTAGTGTCCAAGAGAGCTCCTGAAGAAGCAGAGGAAAAGGTTGCAGACACCTAAAAGGGAGAAGAAAAAGTTCACACCCTGATCCTCCAAGCTCTGCCCACCACCTGTTCTTTACTCTTGCTGGCCTTCTACGTTTTTAACATGGGTGTTTTAGGTTTCTGCCTGTCCTGGAACCTCGGAAAGGGCCCCCATCACCTGCTCAAGCACATGTGGAGAAGCCACCCGAGCGGGGAAAGAGTGACCGAGATGTATTTATCTACTTATTGTCAGGGGCAAGAAACCAGGAGCCAGGATAGGGTTCAAAAGCACTGCGAGTTTATTCCATGCAGGTAGTCCTTGACCTACGACCACAACGGAGCTCAAAATTTCCGTTGCTAAGCAAGACAACTGTTAAGTGAGTTTTGCCCTGTTTTGTGACCTTCCTTGCCACCGTTATTAAATGAATCACTTAATCAGGTGTTAAGTGAGTACGTTCGCTTGTGAAGTGAATCTGGCTTGAATCCCCGTGGACTTTGCTTGTCAGAAGGTTGCAAAGCGTGACCCAGGACACTGCCACCGTCATAAATATGAGTCAGTTGCCAAGCAGCTGAATTTTAATCACCTGATCATAGGGGATGCTAGGGAGTGGTGCGGTGGCCTAGAGGTGGAGCTCTCACCTCACAATCAGGAGGCTGTGAGTTCGATCCTAGATAGATGCAGATATTTCTCTCTCTGGGCACACTGAGAATAGATCTGCTGAACAAAACTCCGCATTGGCGACAGGAAGGGCGTCCGGCCAGTAAACACTCTGCTATCTCCATTCAGTTGCCCAGACTCCACCCTGCAAGGGATGATGGGGTCTTTCAAAGGTGAGGATAATTATAGGGGATGCTAATTACTGGTCCGTAAGTCCTGTGAAGTCAGGGCTCCTCTTGGATCTCGCTCCCCTTTTTGGCCTAGCATCCAACAGCATCTGTTTTTCGGGGAATGGCAACCCTTTTGCAAGACGGAAAATGGCACGCTCGTCTGGTCCCTTTGCAGAACTTGTCCGGGGAATTTGGCAGAAATTATAAAGGCTCCAGGGAAGCTGCTTTTGAAAAGGGACCTGCCGGGGTTCAGAAGCCCAACACAGGGTCAGTTTTTAAGATTCATCTGGTTCCTAACCTGCCTTTCTCGATATAAAACCTTCAAGGTGGCTTAATAAATACAGCAACAGAAAATGTGAACTATAAAAGATAAGCAATAAAAAGAACCGGCTATATATAAAACCTAAGAATAAAAAATAATACGATGAGATGCAAGGCAAATGTAAAGTCAGAATTAATTCAGCTAACAGTTAATTACTGTTATTTTTATTTATTTCACCAGCCTTCTGAACCACTCCAGTCGCAAATAATCCTTAGCAACATATATCCCAACATTGGTAAGTTGAGTTAATAAAAACCAAAGAGAATATCAACTACGTGATAACGGAGGTGGGGTTTTTTTCCCATTCCCCAAATATCAAAAGAATAGGGGCTGAGCAGGAGGAGGGAGGGGATCAAATCATCATGGAGTACCAAGTAGAGAAAAGGGTCACCCAAGAACCAAGAATGACACACGGAGTTACTTCTGAGTAGTTTCCTTTATTGCTCCTTGCTTGTAGACAGAATCTTGCCTGATTAAAGCAAAGATTTGCATCACTACAAGTATTCCTTGACTTACGACCACAACTGAGCCCAAAATTTTTGTTGCTAAGCGAGACAGTTGTTATGTGAATTTTGCCTCATTTTATGACCTTTCTTGCCACTGTTATCCAGCGAATCACTGCAGTTGTTAGTAACAAGGTTGTTAAGTGAACCTGGCTCCCCCATTGACTTTGCTTGTCGGAAGTTCGCAAAAGGGGATCGCGTGACCCCGGGACACTGCGAACGTCATAAATATGAGCCTGTTGCCAAGCGTCCCAATTTTGATCACGTGACTACAGGGAGACTGCAATGATCGTAGGTGTGAATAACGGCCATAAGTCACTTTTGTGTGTGTTGTTTTTACTTCGAAGGGTCACAAAACGAATGGTTGTAAGTTGAAGGCTACCTGTATAAATACACTCTGGGAACTATTAAGGAGGAGCTGTCTTCACTCTCTTTCTCTCACACAAGCCAAACTTCTCTTTGCCCTCGGGGAAGCAGCCCCTCCCTTCCTGGGAATCCAGACTACATTCCACCATGTCGCCCTACTGCACGCAGCAGCCACCGAGGCCGAGAATTGGGTCAGCCTTCTTTGCGCCTTAGAACGTGCTCGGTTCCATGTTACAACTCAATGGACTCCATTCCCCTTGCTCGGGTTCTCCAGCCCTCAACAGTTCTGCTTCTTAAATAAACCAACCTCCTGGTCCATCAATGCTAGGAGGAAGACGGCACGAGGGAGACAACGGCGTCCAACCTGTGACCATCTCCCTCGTCCACAGTTCAGACAGGATTATTGGCAGATGAGGCAGGGCCCATGGTTCCCTTCCATCTCGGTCTAGGTGGCCTCCTAGACCTCAGCTACAAGGAGGACGTCAACTTTGACTGATTTATTTTGACTTACTTGGGACTTCAAGGAGCCAGACATCTCTCTCTCTCTCTTTTTTTTTTTTAACAAGCACACTCTCAAGACACCCCAGTTCCCAAGTGTGGCCATCAGCTCCAGCAGAAGGGTGTGTTTGTGTGTGTGCCACACAAATGACAAAAGGTTGTTGGACCTGAATCTCATAAAATCCCAAATACTCAACTAAGCTGTGGACTCCCAGGCATTTGTGAAGAGTTTGCTGGGGATCTTCCTTCAAAAAACTGGATGGATCCCCAACAGAGGAAGCCTTGATCCGGGAATCTTTGAGTTAGGAGTAGTCATTGCGAAAGAGTGATTTATGTACCGCAAATGAAGGAAGAGCAAGATAATGAAGGAACATCTGTAGCTTGGCTAAATTTAGATTTGCTGGACTTACTCAATGCACCAAATTTAATTCCCGTGGCTGTAAATATTTATTTATGTTCATAAGGTAGACACCCAGAGAGAAAGATGTCTGGTGAACTCAGAACAGATAATTCGTTTGCTTTGAAAATTGGATTTCAGCGTCTTCTGGAAGTCCAGCACGGCCAAGAATAACCCCAGGATCTCACTGTCTCTATGCGTGACTCCTGCTGCTACAGCCAAACCCCAGATCACCCAAGGACCATCCTTGGTGGTGCTTAGAAGACTTTTGGAAAGGGGGTCCAGATCTCTAGCTTTCTATTCCTTCCATCTTGGTATTTCTTTCTAGACTGAGAAACAGCCCTGGACTATTCTATTTTTACTGAAGTTCTACCTGGTGGATGAGTTGCAAGCAAACAAGACTTCAGTGGTTTTCTGCTATCCAAGATGCCCCTCATCAGTGGAAGGGCACCTCATTGGTCACTCAATATTTTTGGGCAAGGAGATCAGAAAAAGTGCAGAGAAGAGCAACCAGGATGATTAGGGGACTGGTGGCTAAAACATACGAAGAACGGTTACAGGAACTGGGCATGGCTAGTCTGGCGAAGAGAAGGACCAGGGGAGACAGGATAGCAGTCTTCCAATACTTGAGGGGCTGTCACAGAGAGGAGGGGGTCAGGCTATTTTCCAAAGAACCCGAAGGCCAGACAAGGAATAATGGATGGAAACTGATCAAGGAGAGATTCAACCTAGAAATAAGGAGGAATTTTCTGACAGGGAGAACAATCAACCCATGGAACAGAAGTTGTCTTCAGAAGTTGTGGGAGCTTCATCACTGGAGGCTTTCAAGAAGAGATTGGACTGCCATTTGTCGGGGATGGTGTAGGGTCTCCTGCCTGGCTGGGGGGTTGGACTAGATGACCTACAAGGTCCCTTCCAACTCTGTTAATCTGTTAAAGCATTGGAAGGGACCTTGGAGGTCTTCTAGTCCAACCACCTGCTGAAGCAGAAGACCTATACCATTTCGGACAAATGGTTGTCCAATCTCCTCTTTAAAAGCCTCCAGTGATGGAGCACCCACAACTTCTGGAGGCAGGCAGTTCCACTGGTTAATTGTTCTCAGTGTCAGGAAATTCCTTCTTATTTCTAGGTTGAATCTTTCCTTGATCAGTTTCCATCCATTATTCCTTGTCTTCAGGCCTTCAGGTGCTTTGGAGAATAGCTTCACCCCCTCCTCTCTGTGGCAGCCCCTCAAATATTGGAAGACTGCTATCATGTCACCCCTGGTCCTTCTCTTCGCTAGACTATCCATGCCCGTTCCTGTAACCGCTCTTCATATGTTTTAGTCTCCAGTCCCCTAATCCTCTTTCTTGCTCTTCTCTGCACTCTTTCTAGAACCTAAATATCTTTTTTACATTATGGTGACCAAAACAGGAGAAACTGGGATGAAGGAGAGGCCTTTCCAGAGCCCTGGGAAGGAGGGTCTATGCACCAGCCATGCCAAGGAAAGCACCGTCCCAGCCCGCAGCAGCATCACACGGGGGATTCCGACACACAGCCCCCCTGCCTTAAATCCATTGCATCTTCTCCTGGCATCCTGCTGCGATCCCTTTTGATCCCTGCCTGGTCCTATTCTTCCCTGCAAGTCCCAGCGCATGAAACGGGACCCCTTCCCAAAGCCCCCCTGCGGCTTGGCGTTAAGCCGGATTAGCCTCTGCTGAGCTGGAAAACCTCCAAGTCACACACACACACACACACACACACACACACACACACACACACACACACACACACACAGGCTGTCCACAGGCCGGTTGCCCCTCCTCAAGAGGAGAACTTTCACTCAGCTCTAAGCAAGCTGTCAGATCTGGCTGGATTTTGGGTGGTGGGAGTCAACCACCCTCCCCTCCACTCTACAACTGGTCGGTAATATTATTTGTCAGATGTGAGTGATCAAGTACCATCCTTTCTTCCTTCCTTCCTTCCTTCCATCCATCCACCCATCCTTCCTTCATTCCCTCCCTTCCTCCCTCCCTCTATCTTGCTATCTATCTTTCTTTCTATCTATCTATCTATCTATCTATCTATCTATCATCCTTCCTTCCTTCCTTCCTTCCTTCCTTCCTTCCTTCCTTCCTTCCTTCCTTCCTTCCTTCCTTCCTTCCTTCCTTCCCTTTCCTTTCCTTTCCTTTCTTTCTTCTTTTCCTTTCCTTTCCTTCCTTCCTGACGGATGCGACTTATCAGGAAGCGCTGCCTGTTTGCATCAGGGGAGACACCCCCCTCCCACCGATAAGGGCTGTATCAGCTCCATCAGGCTGCTGCTTTCAAGGCGATGTCCCAGGGGAGGCTCCTTCCTTTGTGCCCACCCCTCCCCTCAATTGGCTTTCACAGCACTCCCGCTCAAGAGCAGGAAGAAATGTCCCCCCCCCCCTGCGCTGGGTTGGAGGGCCAGGAAAACTGCTCGGCTTAGAAAGAGATGAAGAGGAATCCCAAGGAGTGATTTTTGGCTGGCTTTAGAACAAACTGTAGAACAGTGCTTCTCAATCTTGGGCACTTGAAGATGGGTGGACTTCAACTCCCAGAATTCCACAGCCAGCCATGGGGAATTCTGGGAGTTGAAGTCCACCCATCTTCAAGTGCTGAAAGTTGAGACAATCCTCAGATCAAGGCAGGAGATCTTATGTCACAGTGATCAAATGGTTGTCCAGTCTATTTGTGAAAACCTCCAGTGAGACAGAGCACCAGATTCCCTAGGGACCTTGGAGGTCTTCTAGTCCAACCCTCTGCTCAGGCAGTGGACCCTACACCATTTCAGACAAGTGGTTGTCCAGTCTCTTCTTCAAAACTTCCAGTGATGGAGCACCCACAACATCCGGTGGCAGGCTGTTCCACTGATAAATTGTTCTAACTGTCAGGAAATTCCTCCTCAATTCCAGGTTGCTTCTCTCCTTGATTAGTTTCCACCCGTTGCTTCTTGTCCTGCCTTCAGGTGCTTTGGAGAATAGTTTGACTCCCTCTTCTTTGGGGCAGCCCCTCAGATACTGGAATGCTGCTATCATGTCCCCCTTAGTCCTTCTCTTGGTTAGACAGACCCAATTCCTGCAACCGTTCTTTGTATGTTTTAGCCTCCTAATCCTCTTGGTTGCTCTTCTCTGCACTCTTTCCAGAGTCTCAACATCTTTTTTAATATCAGGTTGATCAGTGGTGGGCTGCTGCCGGTTTGGACTGGTTCGGAAGAACCGGTAGTTCCGACAATCAGCTGGCCCCGCCCACCTGCCCCTGCCCTATCCTGCCCTATATTTCCTTCTTTCTGGCACAGCTGATTTCCGCGCCTCCGCTGTTCTTCTTACCGGGGCTGCCTTAGCAGGTAAGCAGCTGAGCTTCAAATTGCTGTATTTTGAACGCTGCGCGCAAGCGCATTAGGCGTGCACACCCGCGCAAAGCACGCATGCGCGCGCGATCACCGAACCGGTTGTTAAACCGGTTGCAGCCCACCACTGATGGTGATCTGACCTGGATGCAGTATTCCAAGTGTGATCTTACCAAGGCTTTATAAAGTCGCACTGACACTTCACACGGCATTGATTTTCTGTCACTCTGTTGATGCAGCCTAGGATTGCATTGGCTTTTTGGGCAGCTGCAGCACACGGCGGGCACATATTTAAGTGGTTGTCCGCTAGGACTCCCACAGATGGAGTACCCACATCCCCCGGGTGGAAAGCTATTCCATTGATTAATTCTTCTTTCATCTTGAAAAAGAGAACTTCCTGTCTATTGTGCAGGCTTCCCCATGAACTCTCTGGCACCGCCAGGTTTCCTGGCTCTTCAATCCAAAACTCTTTTAAAATCTAAAGGGCTGGCATGCTGCAGTCGACCCGAAGACCCTCCCCGTTCTCTCTCTTTCCAAGACTCCTCCAGCAGCACCCCACAGGAGCGCCCCGAGAACTTTCGAATAAATGCTCGATAGTTTGCACACAAGGCCTCGTTTCCCATGCCCAGAAAGCAGACGGAGTCCTGCTGGTCCATCGCTCTGCCTTCTGGTAAATGGAGGTTCGGGGTCTGGCCACGCTCAGCACGGGGGCCGATTTGGGTGAGTGCCCACCACTTGCTCTCCACGTTCCAAATGAGTCCATCACCCCTCAAAGCGGCGTTTCTCCATGTTGGCAACTTTTAGATGGCTGGCTGGGGAATTCTGGGAGTTGAAGTCCGCACATCTTAGAGTTGCCAAGGTGGAGAAGCAGTGGCCAAAGATTAGAAGCCCAGCATTTGGATCCTGCCAAGCTCAGTGCCCTCCTGGCACTTCTGTGGCAAGTGACAACAACCAAGAGCATCTCTATGCCTCTGCTACAGCGGATGTGCTAGCATCTTCCTTCCTTCCTTCCTTCCTTCCTTCCTTCCTTCCTTCCTTCCTTCCTTCCTTCCTTCCTTCCTTCCTTCCTTCCTTCCTCACTCCCATCCTTCCTTCCTTCCTCCCATCCCCTTCCTTCCTATTTCCTCCCTCCCTCCCTTTTTCTTTCCTTCCTTCCTTCCTTCCTTCCTTCCTTCCTTTTTCTTTCTCTCTTAGAAGGCTGTAAAAGCACTGTGAAGCGGTATATATGTCTTATTGCTATTGCTATTC
>QLTV01002263.1:291673-306734 GCA_003457575.1 Thermophis baileyi | reverse complement strand
CCCTCCCTCCCTCCCTTCTCCAGAAGGCAGAGCCTGCATTCCAGAGGAGCAAGAGACAATTCAATTCAGATAATTTATGTGAGAGAAAGAGGGTGAAGATGGTTCCTCCCTAATAGTTCCCAGAGTGTATCTTTAAGGATGCAAGTGGACTGTTTTAGTCTCACAAGATTCTGTCTATAAGCGAGGAACAATAAAGGAATCTGCTTAGAAGAACCTCAACGTGCCTTTCTTGGTTTTGGGAGCCTGACAGGGATGGAGAAATTTGTGTGAGAGAAAGTGGGTGAAGATGGCTCCTCCCTAATACTTCCCAGAGTATTGCCTTATGGGGATGCTTCCATGCTTTAGTCTGGCAAGATTCTGTCTATGGGTGGGGAACGATAAAGGAATCTACTTAGAAGAATCACCATGTGTCTTTCTTAATTTTGGGATCCTGACAGGGAAGGATAAATCTAAAAGAAAAGGGAACAAAGCCTTCCAGGCCCCAGGAGCATCAACCATTTATTCCAGAAAGCAAAATAATGCCTGTGGCTCTTACCAGGGGGAACATGAATGGAAGCAACTGCGGTGTTCATGAGTGAGTTGACCCCTGCTTAGACCGCTGGATCAAAGAGGGTTTAGATCCAACTTCTGCTGACCTTCTCACTCCTGGCTGGAGCCTCTCCACCAACAGAGAGACTGGCATGGGATGAAACATTAGCAGTGGTCAGAAAGACCCTCGAAGCCCTCCCTCCTCCTCTTTTCGCTCCGGGCCACAAATCCAGCCGAGCTCCTCCATTAGTGCGAGAGACGTTTGTCAGATCTCCGACGAGACACATGACTAATTTTGCAACGTTAATTTGCCTCAGCATATTAGAAGGCCTTAATTTTGTCCCTCCGGATCCTCTTGTGCCGGCTGTTACCTTGTAGGCACCGCAGAACGGTAATTGCCATTGTTAGCGGAGTTGTGTGTGCTGTGAAAACAAGAGGGATCAAGGAAGATTGGGCTTGACATGATGAAAGGCGAGTGGGGAGGATGCCAGCGGAAGTTTACGGCAAGGCAAGAAGAAAAAAATTGCAAGGGAGAAACGGGGCCTGCCATAAAAACATAAAAGCAGAGCTAGGGAGCCCTGGGAGCTTCCAGGAACCCCTTAAGGCGCTCAGAGAAAGAAGAGACCGGCAAGCTACGAACTCAGTCTGAAGGTCTACGGATACTCTCAGTCACCCAGGTCATGGTTGCCCCAAGGAGAATTGAAGAAGCTGCTTGGAGGAGAAGCGAAACGTTTTCAAAGGGGGAAAAAAACAACCCCAAGAAAGTCCAGTTGCCTTTTGGTAAAAGCACATTTGGGATATGAATTCACTCAAAATCGGGACAGCTGGCATTACCGGCAGTCGTCGACTGTATGGCCATAGTTGGGGACAGAATTTCTGATCAGTGAGTTGCGCTCAATTTTATGTCCTTTTTTTTTTGCCTTGGTTGATCGGTCATGTCGCTTTTTTCAGGGCTGCCTTAACTTTGAAGATTACTAAAGAGATGGTTGTAAGTCGAGGATTACCTATAGTCAAAGAACCTGATTGGAGAAAGAAAGAGAAGAAAGGCAGACAGGCAGGCAGAAAAAGAAGGAAGGAAGGAAGGAAGGAAGGAAGGAAGGAAGGAAGGANGTGATTGGCCCAAAGTCACCCAGCTGGCTTTCATGCCTAAGGCAGGACTAGAACTCCCAGTCTCCTGGTGATTGGCCCAAAGTCACCCAGCTGGCTTTCATGGCTAAGGCAGGACTAGAACTCACCATCTCCTGGTGATTGGCGCAAAGTCACCCAGCTGGCTTTCATGGCTAAGGCGGGACTAGAACTCCCAGTCTCCTGGTGATTGGCCCAAAGTCACCCAGGCGGGGGGGAGGGAAAGAAAGAAAACAGGAAGGAAGGAAGGAAGGAAGGAAGGAAGGAAGGAAGGAAGGAAGGAAGGGGGAGGGAGGGAGGGAGGGAGGAGAGAATGGGAGAGAGAAAGAAAAGAGAGGAAAGAAAGAAAGAAAAAAGAATGAAAGAAAGACAGAGAAAGAGAGAGCAAGAAAAAAAAAGAAAAGAGAAAAGGAGGAGAGAATGGGAGAGAGAAACAGCAAGAAGGGAGAAAAAAGAAAAAAGAAAGAAAAAGAAAGAAAAGGAGAAAAAGAGAAAGAAAGAAAGAAAGAAAGAAAGAAAGAAAGAAAGAAAGAAAGAAAGAAAGAAAGAAAGAAAGAAAGAAAGAGGGGAAGGAAGGAAGCAAGGGTTGGTGGAGGGAAGAAAGACAGAAAGAAAGAAAGAAAGAAAGAGAGAGAGAGAGAGAGAGAAGAAAAAAAAAAGAAAAAGAAAAGAGAAAGAGAGAAAAAAAAAGAAAGAAAGGAGAAAAAAGAAAAAAGAAAGAAAAAGAAAGAAAAGGAGAAAAAGAGAAAGAAAGAAAGAAAGAAAGAAAGAAAGAAAGAAAGAAAGAAAGAAAGAAAGAAGGGAATTCTGGGAGTTGAAGTGCACAGGTCTTACAGCTGCCAAGGTTGGCCATCTCTGCTCTTAGGAGAACTTCCCTTTCCAGCTTGGTGCTGAAAGATATGGAGATGGACCTTCCCCATCACGGGTCTCTCTTGCTGTGGTGGCCCGAAGACCAAGGTTCATGCTCCTCTCTTGCATCTCCCTCTCCACAACATCTTAAACTCCAGGCCACAGGCCACCCAGAACCTGCACTTGAGAAACAAGGCTGCCTCCAGAAGTTGTGGGTGCTCCAACCCTGGAGGTGTTTAAGAAGAGACTGGACAGCCATTTGTCCGAAATGGTACAGGGTCTCCTGCTGGAGCAGGGGGTTGGACTAGAAGACCTCCAAGGTCCCTTCCAGCTCTTGTTATTCTCTGCTAGCTAAAGTGGCCCATAAGAAAAGAACAATCCAGCATTCCTACAGTAAGGCGGTATCTTTATGGCCCAAATGAAATATGAAATATTCAGAACATTTTAGGTCGTCTCCCTCGAGCATCTAAGAAACATACAAAGCCACGCTCTCTTGTTGAAACATCCAATAAATAAATCACAAACTGGCTATAACTAAAACCTACTTTAGACTGAAACTTGCTCCAAAAACAACAACAACCCATCCCTCAGTTCGAATCCCGTAACAACAGCGTTTCCACCACGTCTAAAATGTTATTCCCTCCCTTCCCCTCCCCCCATTACCCCCCCCCCAAAAAAACCCCACAGCCTTTGAAGGGAGACTTCCTGCCTGTATTAAGCCGACTTGAGATGGAGTTTGACATTCCAGCGTAAGACCAGGGGGGAAAGGAAGAGCCTCTTGTGAACCTGGGATGAGTCAGGCTTCTCACGAGACCCAACAGCAGCATTTCCATCAGCAGCCGCTGAGCTCATCGCCCGGATTGGATAATGACATTGCCGTTGTGAGTCAACAGCCCATGCCACTCAGGCCATCGCTTCCTCGTCATCCCAAAGAGAGCAAAAACAGAACCTGATTCACTTCACCCAACGGAAAAGAAGGTATTGGATAGGCCTGCTTTCCCAGTGCCAGCTCCAAAATTTATGCTTGGCAGCCTCTGTCGGTGCAAAAAAGCCATCCAGAATCCCTCAGGAACGGGGAATAATATGAAATTCTGTCAAGTCCTGGCAACGACGTGTCTACTCAACTGGTGTTTTTCAAAAATAAGGGTATACAATTCCCATCCTTTGCAGCCCAGCTGGAAAAGACGGTGAGAACGATAGAAAACCTGGAAATGCTTCGTGTAAGCATTTTTGCTCTTTCTGTCTTTCTTGCTGAAAAGCCACATGGACAGAGAAAGATTTAAGCATGTAAAGGCAGACTTCAGAGGAGGAGGCTGGAGGAGGCTGCGTAGCCTGGCAGAAACCTCTCCAACCTTGGTGCCCATACAGGCATTCAACGTCAACTCGACACTCTGTAAAGTTCCTGTTGGCTGCCCTTGACATTCATCACTCTGGCAGCCAACCGGCTTGAGAGATCTTGCCAGCAGCAGCTCCCCCGCCAAGGAACAGCCGGAGGGTGCCCAAAACAAGGTCCTGAGGCGCAGAGACTTGAAAATAACCCACATCGCAGCCAAAAGAGCACCAGCAGGTAGCATCTGAACACTCACCGCTTGGATGTCCTCAATTGCAGGGTCTGGCTGAAGAGGCGCATCCAATTCTTCTCAGCTTCTCCACGCTCTGCGTCTTCTGGGTCCTTCTCCTTGAAAACCGGGGCTATCTGTCAAGAGAAATGCATCGGTCACCCCAGATGAAGCTTTCCCAGAGAGAATAACAGAATACCAGAATTGGAAAGGGCCTCAGAGATCTTCTAGTCCAACCCCTTGCCCAAGCAGAAAACCGTATAACGTTTCAGACAAATGTCTGTCCAATCTCTTCTTGAAAGCCTCCAGTGATGGAGCACCCAGAACTTCTGGTGGCAAACAGTTCCACTGGTTTATTGTCCTCACTGTCAGGAAATTCCTCCTTAGTTCCAGGTTGCTTCTCTCCTTGATTGGTTTCCATCCGTTGCTTCTTGTCCTGCCTTCAGGTGCTTTGGAGAATAAGTCGACCCCCTCTCTTCTTTGTGGCAGCCCCTCAAATATCATGGCACCTCTAGTCTTTTCACTAGACCAGCCATGCCCAGTTCCTGGAACCGTTCTTCACATGTTTTATCCTCCAGCCCCCTAATCCTCTTTGTTGCTCTTCTCTGCACTCTTTCTAGAGTCTCAACATCTTTTTTACATCGTGGCGACCAAAACTGGATGCAGTATTTCAAGTGTGGCCTTACTAAGACTTTATAAAGTGGTAGTAACACTTCACGTGATCTTGATTCTATCCCTCTTTTAATGCAGCCTAGGATTGCATTAGCTTTTTTGGCAGCTGCCAAAATTAATATATGTCTTTTCACGGCTCTCTTTCCATACTTAGTAGTTCCTGTTATTCTGCGTAATGCCTAGGTAAAATTTACAATACCTAGGGAAATATATATAACATATTAAAATAACACAGACGTTTCCTATTTTGCCTAAAAAACGCCAGGCATCCTATAGATTTCCTAGGCATTGTAGACAGTGCCAGCTTTTCACAAAATTGCCGGTAACCTATATTGGGAGGGTGTTTACATAAAAAGGTTTAGGGGAAAGCAGAAATGGCTTTTTTCCCTTATTCATCTGCCAGAGGTTGTAACGGTTTGCCCAAGCTTCATTTCCTTTCTGCAATAACCCTGTCAGGTTATTGTGGCTGATCTTCAAAACTAGATTTATGGCCAGGATTGTAAGATGATTTTCCCACCCAAAAGTGGGAAGTGTGGGATACGGCAAGGAGGAACCCAGCATGCATTCATAGCTTCTATGCTTTCATCATGCTTATTTTCGGGCTTAAAAAGTATTTAGTAGAGTTACAAAAAGGAGTAAGCCGATTGCTTACGTTTAACGGTTGTTCGAAGTTACAACCGCTCAGAAAAAAATGTGACTTATGTTCGGTCCTCACACTTATGACCGTTCTCACGGTCATCTGATCAAAATTCAGGTGCTTGGCAACCGGCATGTATTTACGACGGTTGCAGAATCCCAGGGTCGCCGCTTGCGACACGCAAAAACAATGAGGCCAGCCGGATTCACTTAACAACTTTGCGACTTCACTTACAACTGCAGGGGTTGTAACCTAACAATGTTGTAAAATTGGGATCAGCTCACAACAACTGTCTCGCTTAGCAACAGAGATTCTGTTCCCAATTGCGGTTGTAAGTCGAGGATTATCTGTACACAACACATACAGATGGACCTGGACTTATGACCACAATCGAGCCCAAAATTTCCATTGCTAAGCAAGACAGTTCTTTTGCTCCATTTTATGACCTTCCTTACTACAATTGTTAAGTGAATCACTGCAGTTGCTAAGTTAGGAACAACGGTTGTTAAGTGAATCCGGCTTCCCCATTGACTGTGCTTGTCAGAAGGTCATAAAAGGGGATCACGTGACCCTTGGGACACAGCAACGGTCGTACGTATGAGTCAGTTGCCAAGCTTCTCAATTCTGATAACGTGACCATGGGGATGCTGCAATGGTCGTAAGTGTGAAAAACGGTCATAGGTCTCTTTTTTCAATGCTGTTGTAACTTTGAACAGTCACTAAGCGAACTGTTGTAAGTTGAAGACTACCTGTGTTTTTTGCCATTTGTGTCTAGCTTGCCATTCTCTGTTCTGCTTTCCATGACAATCGCAACTACAGGGAATCCTCAACTTACAACAGTTTGCTTAGTGACCATTCACAGTTACAACAGCACTGCCAAAAGTCACTTGTGACCGTTTTTCACACTTACGACCGTTGCAGCATCCCCAGGGTCACGTGATCCAAATTCGGACAATTGGCAACTGACTCGTATTTATGACGGTTGACATGTCCCAGGGTTGCATGATCCCCTTTTGCGACCTTCTGACGAGCAAAGTCACTAGGGAAGCCAGATTCACTTAACAACCGTGTTCCTGACTTAACAACTGCAGGGATTCACTTAACAACTGTGGCAAGAAAGGACGTAAAGTGGCAAAAAAGTCACATAACAACTGTCTCACTCAACAACAGAAATGTTGGGCCCAATTGTGGTCGTAAGTCGAGGACTACTGTATCTGTAGAAACGTTCTCCATAGTAGTAACAACCGGGCTACTAACTGAGCAACGGTGGTGATTCACTAAACAACTCTGGCAAGACAGAGTTGTAAAATGGAGCCAAACTCCCTTAACAAATGTCTCGCTTAGCAACATAAATTCCGGGCTCCTTTGTGGTCGTAAGTCGAGGACTCCCTGTACTTTGGTCTTTCTAAGTTCCCAGTCCTTCCGTGCAACATGCAAACTAATCGAACGTTCCATGCAAATTCTCTGGGTTTTCGAAGCCTGACGTGATGCTCTTTCAGGAGCCAGCTCCCCTCTGAAGTCCCCGCTCTCCGTTTTCATAAACGCATCCAGAAATATATGAAATGACCAAGGGGGCATCGCACCTGCCTGTCTCAGGCATGAATAATTTGCTAAATGGTTCGCTTATTTGCATCCCTATCTTTCTTCTGCCATGCACTGGTCTTTTTGATTCAGCCACCAAATTTCGACTCTACTACGGTACATTCCCTTCCAAATATTCCATAATTCATGCCTCTTCTCTTTATCAGACATTTTTTCCTCTAAATCAGCAACCTTATTTTCTCACTTTCAAACATTTCTCAGTGGCCTGTCAAGGACCAATAATAGACACTCTCCAATCCAATTTCTGACAGCAAAGAGAATTAATCGGTGGTAGGGCTTGCCTTCGGAAGGTGTGGGTGCTCCACAGTGGTGGGATTCAATTTTTTTACTACCGGTTCTGTGGGCGTGGCTTGGTGGGCGTGGCTTGGTGGGCGTGGCAGGGGAAGGTTACTGGAAAATCCCCATTTCCTCCCGATCAGCTGGGACTCGGGAGGCAGAGAATAGATGGGGGCGGGGCCAGTCAGCGGTGGTATTTACCGGTTCTCCGAACTACTCAAAACTTCCACTACCGGTTCTCCAGAACTGGTCAGAACCTGCTGAAGCCCACCTCTGGTGCTCCATCACTGGAGGTTTTCAAGAAGAGACTGGACACCCATTTGTCCAGAATGTTATAGGATCTCCTTCTTAAGCAGGGGTTGGACTAGAAGACCTCTGGGTTTCCTTCCAACTCGGTTGTTCTGTATTCTGAGATCCAAACTCAAAATAAGGAGGAATTTCCTGGTTGTGAGAGATGGTTGAAGAATAATTTGGGGTTCCACGAGTCAGGATGGTGCAAGAACAAATAATTAAAAAAATGAAATCCGTTTCATTCATACTGTGAGATAGGAGACTCATTTGATTCCCAAGAACAAAGAGGTTTGTCCTTGGTGTGAGTTTAGGGGTGTGGTTCGGGTACATGCTGGTTTTAACCTGTGTCCTTCCTTTGCAGATGTGCAGTTTGAGATGTTCCTGATTTGGGCTTTGATCCAGAGGTGCCTGTGAAATTTGGAAAGGAAGATCTCCCTCATATATGTAGATTCCACCTCCGGCGCCTACTCTTTATCCTGGGAGGGATCCCTGCCTCCCCATGGAGCCAGAGAGGTGCTAAAAAGCGGGGAGGGGGAGGGGCAGAGGCCTTTTAACTTCTATCAGAGCTATGAAACGATGGAAGATTCTGCCTCCAGATGATGTAGGCTCTCCATCATTGGAGGCTTTCAACAAAAGATTGGACAACTATTGGTCTGGAATGGTATACAGCAGAAGTCTTCAAACTTGGCAACTTTAAGACTTGTGGACTTCAACTCCCAGAATTCTCCAGCCAGTTGGCTGGAGAATTCTGGGAGTTGAAGTCCACAAGTCTTAAAGTTGTCAAGTTTGAAGACCTCTGGTATACGGTCTTCTGCCTTGAGCAGGGAGTTGGACTAGAAGACCTAGGATTCTATATTCTTTGCACAGGACGTCCCAAATTTTGCTAGCTCTTCCCACAACCCCATTTCATCAAACACCTTCTCAACCTCTGGTGGTCTTGGAACCCAAATTCAGTGAGCCAACAACTTCTCATGACAACATTCAATACTCCCTCCTCAGCTCCAGCCTTCCCAGCTTACAACCTTCTCACATCTCACACCAGTTCTTTCATGGATGCCAACACCAACAATCCCAACAACGCTTTTTAAAGAGGCAACTGGACTTTCTTTCTTGGTTTTTCCTTGAAGACGTTTCGCTTCTCAGAAGCACCTTTGGGACAACCATGACCTGGATGACCGAGAATCTCCCACAGGCGACACCAACAATGTTCATTTCTATTCCAGGCCACACCTGAGCAGATACCTGCAATCCTTCCAGCCGCATTTCCTCTCTTGGACTTCAACCCAAGTCTTGCATTTTCAATTCAGCCATTCTGGGGAGGCCCCTGCTTCCCCCACCTCCAAACCGATTTCGTATTTCTATCAAGTGCATTCTCTCTTTCTCCTTTAATACAAACCAGCCCTTGTTCGCTTTGACTACATTCCTTGAAATTATCTTTTCTCTCTCTCTCTGTGCATGATACTCAATATGTATTTTTCTCTTTTTTTTTTTTTGTAGCAATTATTCTCGGAGATGCATTTTTTTTTTCATTCACTGCCTTCTTTTTTTACATTTCCCATTAACACCACAGAATTCTGTGACACCGGCATTTCTTTTCCTAACTCTTCCCCAAGCATTTTCTGCATCCACTTTCCCTTCCTTCTGTTGGGAGACAGATTGCTGTTATTTCACCAAAAGCTACGACATCCAGAACCCCTGCTCAGAATCACGGATGCCTGACAGCTGGGACTGACCTCAAAGGTCATCTAGTCCAACCCCCTCCCTGCTCAATGAAGGATCTCTTAAAGTATTCCCAACTATATAAAGTCCTAAATGGAAACAGCCCCTTTTACAGAGTGTCCTCCCTGCAATTCAATTCAATTCAATCCAATCCAAGTCAACCCAACCCAACCCAACCCAAGTCAGCTCAACTCAAGTCAACTCACTTGGGCTATATAAAGGTTAATAGGCCAATAAGAAAGGGGCAGGGACCGGCTAGTCATCTACTTCCACAACCAAACAGCCCAGAGGGAGAACGTTGGCTGAGGCACTGGGGAATGTGTGGATCTCCTTGCTTCTTGCTCTTTAAGATCTGCTCTTTAGAAGGACCATTAAACAAGAACAAATACAGGGAAATTCCCATGTGGTCCTATCTGAGAAACTCATTTGCACAGCAATTGGAAATAATTGCAGCCTTCCTGAAGCCTGAAGGAGGAAACAGGCTGTGTGTCACACCGGCAGCCCAGACTGTGCACCACTTCATCACATTTGTCAGGTGGCAGCCACCGCGACATTTAACTCTGCCTTTCCCCCCTCCCCCCGGCACCCCATCACTCACAGCCCACGTTGGTAGGAAGCCCAGAACGCCAGTGCAATGACTGACAACCTGACAGAGACCCTCACCCAACCGCCTCTTGTCCTCCGAAGTGAACAGCCTTGGAGATGGTTCTGAACTGGCCAGAAACACCACTAAATTATTGCTGGAGGGTTGGAGACAACCATGGTTAAAATATGGAGGTGGGCAGAAGGGCACGGGTTACCAAGGTCTGCCAATCCATTATTATTGATACATCAAAACCATTTTTACCAGCAACATTGCACTACCGTGTTTCTTATGCCAAACAAGAGTTTGGGGTGTTTCCATAACTTCCCAGGATTGTGCATTATTGTCAGGCGCAAAAGACCAGGTCCCTAGGGGAAGGTCCAATTAAATTGATTTATTGCTACAAGTCTCTGCACAGGAATCTTCTCAACTAATGGTGGGCACCTGCTTGGAGTTAGATCAGAGCCCATGGGATTTAAGGGAGGTTGGACTCAGTCCGCTTGTGGCTACGTAGAGATTCTAGGCTGATTCCTCTTTTGACCCCAACTCCAGGTTCTGCCACTCCTTCTCCTATAGTGGGTTGGAGAGAGAGAATGGATGGATGAGAGAGAGAGGGGGGGGGAGAGAGAGGGAGAGGGAGGGAGGGAGAGAGAGAATGGATGGCTGGCTGGTTGGATATAGATAAGACAGATACGACAGACAGATAGATGATAGATAGATAGATAGATAGATAGATAGATAGAGAGATAGATAGATAGATAGATAGATAGATAGATAGATAGATAGATAGATAGATAGATAGATAGATAGATAGATAGATAGATAGATAGATAGATAGATAGATGATAGATAATGGATGGATGCAGAGGTGGGATTCACATAGGTTCCCTACCGGTTCGCGGAGCACCGGCAATGTGAGAGCGCGCATGCGTGCTCACTTCGGTCGCATGCGCCTTCTGTGCATTATTATTATTATTTATTAAATTTGTATGCCGCCCAACTCCCAAGGGCCTTCCGCGCACATGCTTTTCTCACGCGTGTGGCTTGCACGCACGTGCGCAGCTTGAAAATGTGGCCTAATAGGACAGCATAGCGCCGGGGCAGGTGGGCAGGTCGCTACTACCGGTTCGCTTGAACTGGTCCAAACCGGCTGAATACCCCCTCTGGATGGATGGATGGATGGTGTCATGGCTGGCTAGGGAATTCGGGGAGTTGAAATCTACAAATCTTGTGAAGGTTGGTTATCCCTACTTTAAACTGTGCCGGGGAAGGGAGGCTGGTTGGGGCAGACTTTCCTTATGCGAGCAGAAGAACCCAAGATGTCCATCCTCATAACCCCATTCTAAAGCACTGGCAACTCCCGAGAAGAGAGATTCTATCAAAAACTCAAGAGAGCCACTGCCACCCGGCTATCTGGGAAGCATGACCTCATGGAAGGAAGTTTCAGATCTCCCTGAATGCTGAGAATTTTGGGAACAGGTGTACCTTGTAGCCTTCTTGACCTTGGAGGACCACTCGGGCAAAATGACTAAGATGACTGAAGCACCCCTTTGACACAACACCCTGGATGGGGTTAGTCTGGGGTTAAATTCAGCTCTCTGGGGTTGAGCTCCCTCTCCCTGCTGAGTTGCTGGTGGCCCCGATGTGTCTTCCTGGCTCGAACAAGCTCATACCAGGATCAGTTTATTAAACATTCATTCATCAAGAGATTCAGACAAGCCGTTTTTCACAGAGATGTTTCACAAGTTTGCGTTTTCCTCTCGGGACTCCTGGCTGCTTTACACTTCGCATTTTTCATGTTGTGGCGTTTTCCCATTTGTAAAAGTGGCCACGTACGTCTTGCTTCTGCAAAGGATGCCTTCAAACATCCCGTCCTTGTTTCCTACTAAAAATAAGCTGCTGATTCAAAATAAAAAGCAGAAGGAAAAGAGGAAACGGCCAAAAACCCAAACAGGTAGAATGCTGTCTCAAGAATTAGCAGCTTCAGGAACATTGGAAGATCTCGAAGAATTCGAGAGATTCAGAAAGCTGCACCTGTTGCACTGCAGCTAAAGAGAATGTAGAATCACAGAGGTGGAAGGGACCTTGGAGGTCTTCTAGCCCAACCCCCTGCTTGAGCAGGAGACCCTG
This sequence comes from Thermophis baileyi, assembly GCA_003457575.1. Lineage (NCBI taxonomy): Eukaryota > Metazoa > Chordata > Lepidosauria > Squamata > Dipsadidae > Thermophis > Thermophis baileyi. Next base: position 294,763 of record QLTV01002263.1, on the reverse strand, counting down.
TTCCATTCTGGACATAGGGCTGTCTTTTTCCTGGTGGCGTATTGGTTAAAAGGCAGTATTGCAGGCAAATCTGCATTCTCACAGCCTGGAGTTTGATCCTGACCGGCTCAAGGTGGACTCAGCCTTCCGTCCTTCCGAGGTCGGTAAAATGGGGACCCAGATTGTTGAGGGCAATAGGCTGACTCTGTAAACCGCTTAGAGAGGGCTGTGAAGCAGTATGTAAGTCTACGTGCTATTGGTGTTGCTATTCTTAAAAACCTCCAGTGATGAAACACCTACAACTTCTGGAGGCAAGCCATTAATTGTTCTGTCAGGAAATTCCTCCATAATTCGAGGTTGGATCTCTCTTTGATAAGCTTCCGCCCATTGCTTCTTCTCCTGCCCTCAGGTGCTTCCGAGAATAAGTTCCAATCAAGGATTGGAAGATGCTATCATGTCTCCCCCATCCGATCCTTCTCTTCCTTAGACTAAAGATACCTACTTCCCTCGACCATTCATCATACAATTTAGCCTCCTCATCATCTTTGTTGCTCTTCACTGCACTGAATAGAGACAAACTTCACTAGCTGGGCAAATGAGTCTTTCTCTGATTAAGTCTGTTGTGTGAACCCAGCCAAGAAAGAAGGGCAGGAGAAAAGGGTTGTTGGGCCCCCGTCCCACCTCTCCTGATTCCCCCTAGCAAGTCCTCTTCAGTTCCGGGAGACCAACTGAGGAAGCAGCACCTGAGGGCAGAACAAGAAGCAATGGATGGATGGAAAGTAATCAAGGAGAGACCTAGAACTAAAGAGAAATTTCCTGGCAGTGAGAGCCATCAACCAGTGAACCGATTGCCTTCAGAAGCTGTGGGCGCTCCATCCCTGGAGGCTTTTAACTAGGGACTGGACAGTCACTTATCTGAAATAGTATAGGGTCTCTGCTTGAGCAGGGGGGCTGGACTAGAAGACCTCCAAGGTCCCTTCCAACTCTGTGATTCTGTAAGTTGGCCAACACAGTTGGGTTTGGCTAGTCTAAAGAAAAGAAGGACTAGGGGAGACAAGATAGCAGTGTTCCTGTATTTGAGGGCCTGCCATGAAGAAGAGGGGGGGGGGGTCAAATTATTTTCCAAAGCACCAGAAGGCAGGACAAAAAACAATGGATGGCAACTAACCAAGGAGAGAAGCAACCTGGAACTAAGGAGAAATTTCCTGACAGTGAGGACAATGAACCAGCGGAACTTTTTGCCTCTGGAAATCGTGGGTGCTCTCATCACTGGAGGTTTTTAAGAAGAGTCTACACAGTCACTCATCTGAAATAGTATAGGCTCTCCTGTTCCCGCTTCCCTTCCCCTCCCTCCCCTAGAGCTGGTGTGCTGATAAATCCCACTTCCGGAGATGTGGCTTCTATTTATCTGTCATGACTAATAAGTCATTCCAGGCTAGGCTTCATGAGTAAGTGGGACTTTACCGGGAGACAAGCTGAATGAATAAACAGAATCGGGCCTTTCTCGAGAAAGCAGCAGGCAAGGTTGACTATTAGACCCAGCGATCAGGAGAAGGGAGAGCGCTCTGCTTGCTTGCGACCCCCAAATCTCTTTTCCCCCCCCTCTGTCTCCATCTTGCTGGCGGTCTCACAGGAGGGCTGGACTAGAAGAGCTCCAAGGTCCCTTCCAGCTCATTCATTCTATTGCCTTCTGCAAGGTACCTCGGAAGAGCCTGCAAGCAGGAGAGGACCAACCCACCCCTGCCATTCCTGTAAGTCATCCTTAAAAACAAAAAAATCCTGATTAGCGCAACCACCTTGTTTGGGGTCTTCTCTTCACTGTCGCCTGACAGCAATTCTCTCTCAGTTGCCAGCTCAATTACTAATAGAAGACCTGCCCTGATTGGCAAGGATTCTGCAACATTTGCAGATGTGCCAGCAAAATTGGAGGTGTCCTGTTCTCTAGGTTCTCCAGATGTGACATGTGCAGGAAGCTGCCTTGGAGCCAGCTAAGCCTGGATGCCTGTATGTGTCACATCTGGAGAACCTGCTCAGGATGGAGAAGTTGGAGAATAGGGGGTTTGGCACCTCCAGTTTTGCTGGAATGGCAGATGTTGCAGAATCCTTGCCAATCCCAGCAACCCAACTCTTGAGGAAGGTTACAGAGGACAATTCAGGCTGCCATCCTGCCTCACACCTGCTCCAAAAAAGTCCTCTTCCCCCCAAAGCTGGAGTCCCGAGAGTGGTCACCTGATGGTTGGGGCATGGATCCAAGGGCCACTGGTCCTGTCCAGAATGGGGCTCAACTGTGCTGAGTGGACCTCTGGAGCAGGGGTCTCCAACCTTGGCAACTTTAAGCCTGGCGGACTTCAACTCCCAGAATTCCCCAGCCAGCTGGCTGGGGAATTCTGGGAGTTGAAGTCCGCCAGGCTTAAAGTTGCCAAGGTTGGAGACTCCTGCTCTGCAGGACCCAAATGACATCAGCAGACATGTCTCCAGCCATTTCTCCACTGAATGTCTGAATACTTACAAACGCATCCCCCATGGCCCACAAAAAATGAAACGTCTGCAAGAAAACCAGGGCAAAGCAACAGACACAATTTACATAGACTTCTGCAAAGCCTTTGACTCAGTGGTACATGACAAACTACTTCTAAAAGTAAAATCCTATGGCATTTCTGGACCCCTGCACAAATGGATAACTGCATTCCTGTCAAATAGAAAACAAGTGGTCAAAATAGGAACAGCTCTATCAAACCCTGAGCCTGTTAACAGCGGTGTCCCCCAAGGCAGCGTTTTAGGACCTACTCTCTTTATTCTTTACATAAATGACATTTGTGATAATATACAAAGTAACTGCGTCCTCTTCGCAGACGATGTAAAATTATTCAACACCACCGACAACACTACAACCCTTCAAAAAGACCTTGACTATGTATCTGAATGGTCTAAAAAGTGGCAACTTCAAATCTCAATCAACAAATGCTCAGTTTTACACATTGGCAAAAACAATCAGAACACAAAATACAAACTAGATGATCATGACCTTGTTGATGATCCTCACTCAGCAAAGGACCTTGGAGTACTCATCTCTAAGGATCTAAGTGCCAGAGCCCACTGCAACAGCATTGC
>QLTV01002263.1:269061-290980 GCA_003457575.1 Thermophis baileyi | reverse complement strand
ACAATGTCCTACCTGTCAATGACTACTTCAGCTTCAACCGAAACAATACACGAGAAAACAAACAGAATGTAAACCGCTCCAAACTTGATTGCAAAAAATTCGACTTCAGCAACAGAGTGGTCAATGCATGGAATACAAATACATTACCTGTAGTTTCTTCCCCAAACCCCCAAAACTTTAACCTTAGACTGTCCATCGTCGACCTCACCCCATTCCTAAGAGGTCTGTAAGGGGCGTGCATAAGCACACCAGCGTGCCTACCGTCCCTGTCCTAATGTACCCATATATTCGTAAAATTTCTTGTACTCATAACCATGCTTGTACTTATATATTCACAAACATGTTTATACTTTGTTTATACTTTGTTCGTAATCATATATACGCTTGACAAATAAATAAAATAAAAATAAAATAAAAAACCACCAAGCTCAGAGAGCACCAAAGACCACCATTTCCCAATCATCTCTACTTGACCCACCAGAGCGGGGAGGCAGGGGGTGTTAGGGGTCCCCTCTCCTAAGGAGGTCCATTCTGGTGGGATCAAGAAGAGGGGCCTTCTCTGTGGTGGCCCCCTCCCTGTGGAACATCATCCCTGCAGAGATAAGACTGGCCCCCACTTGACACTCTTTGGAAAGGCCCTGAAGACGTGGTTTGGCCAGAGGGCCTGGGGACCCCAGGGGGATACAGAGCCCACCAAGAGGCTGGTTGGGTTGTCATTGCCAGGGTGGGGCGGGGGTGGGGGGTTATTGAGAGTTGTGTTTCAGGCTTTATTTCTGCAAATTGCCCAGAGTCACTGGGAATGTGATGGGCGGCCATATACATTTTCTTAATAAAGAAATAAAAATAAATAAATGATTTCAGACAACACACAGGAGTTTTTCTGGACTAATTCTGGAGCTGGGAAAGCAACATTAAGGATGGATATTTCTGAGTCAGCCTAAATCCAGAAAAAGGAGGGTTAACTCCGAGGGTCCTGCATTCTGGGAGAAAAGTCGTCCCACCAACGACCGACCCTCCCTCCCTCCGAGACCCCCCCCCCGTGACCAGTGACCAATTCACTAATAACTGAACGAGGGCTGGAGTTTGGACTTACTCCATTTCCAAGACTCTGCATCTTCTGGAGACTACAGCTCACCCGTCAGGATCTTCCTCACTGCCTTGTCCTCTGCTAGTGGGGCTTCAGACAACAGGCGAGTCCAAACCAAAGCAACCCCCCCCCCACGACCCCCCCCCCGGCCCCACCCCCGCCACCCCCCCGCCCCCCCCCGCCTTCCCCCGATCAAACTGACCCAGAAAAGATTCCTTATTCACCCAACAACAGAATGATACTCGATTATTATCCATGTATTGCAATTAAGATAATATTAGATGTCTAAAAATATTCAGCGCAAATTAGACAGTCAAGTGGAGTTCATTTCTTATTTCATCAAGAAAACAAAAGAGTCTCAAAAAAAATAGATTTGTGGATAAAAAAAGAACAACTTTCAGAGTCTCTCTCTCTCTCTCTCTCTCTCTCACTCACACACACACACACACACACACACACACACATTCACTCTTTCTTTCTCTCTCTCTCTCTCTCTTTTGTGCTCTTTCATTTCTCACTTTCTCTCCTCATTCTCTCTCTCTCTTCCTCTCTTCTCATTCTTTCTCCTCTATCTCTTTCTCTGTCACTCCCTCCCTTTCCTTCTCTCTCTCTCTCTCTCTCACTTCTCACTCACTCTCTCTCTCATTTTTTCTCACTCTTTCTCTCTCACTCCCTTTCCTTCTTTCTTTCTTGTGCTCTTTCTCGCTCTTTCTTTCTCACTCTCTCTCCTCATTCTTTCTCTCTCACTCAGTCCCTTTCCTTCTCTCTTTCTTTCGCTCTCTCTCACTTCTCATTCACTCTCCTCATTCTTTTTTCTCTCTCTTGTGCCGTTTCTCACTTTCTTTCTCACTCTCTCTCCTCATTCTCTCTCGCTTTCTTTCTCTCTCACTCAGACCCTTTCCTTCTCTCTCTTTCTCCTCATTCTTTTTCTCACTTTTTCTGTCACTCCTTCCTTCTCTCTCTCTCTCTCTCTCTCACACACACACACACACACATTCACTTTCTTTCTCTCTCTCTCTTTGTGCTCTTTTATTTCTCACTTTCTCTCCTCATTCTCTCTCTCACTTACTCTCTTCTCATTCTTTCTCTCATCTATCTCTTTCTCTGTCACTCACTCCCTTTCCTTCTCTCTCTCTCATTTTTTCTCACTCTTTCTCTCTCACTCCCTTTCCTTCTTTCTTTCTTGTGCTCTTTCTCGCTCTTTCTTTCTCACTCTCTCTCACTCAGTCCCTTTCCTTCTCTCTCTCTTTTGCTCTCTCTCACTTCTCATTCACTCTCTCTCTCCTCATTCTTTTTTCTCACTCTTTCTCTCTCACTCCCTTTCCTTCTCTTTCTTGTGCTGTTTCTCTTTCTCACTCTCTCCTCATTCTCTCTCGCTTTCTTTCTCTCACTCAGACCCTCTCTCTCTCTCTCTCTCTCTCTCTCTCTCTCTCTCTCGTGCTTTCTCTCTCTCTCCCTTTCTCCTCATGCTCTCTGTTTCTCCCTCTTTCTCTCTCATGCTCTCTCTCTCTCTCTCACTCTTTCTCTTATTCTCTCTCTCCCTCTCCCACGCTCATTACATCTGAAGTCTCGCCTTCCGGATGCAAAGTCAGGCTTGGCACCGGCTTAATTTGCCAAATCCCTTCTGACGCTGGCACAGCCACCCCCCTGCCCCACCCCCTCCGAGAACCGCCCCATGGCTGGTAATGGGGTGCAAACGGCTGGGCTCTCTTTGCAAAGACCCCTTTTGTCCGCCTTGGCTGCAGCGTCAGAGACTGGCTTCCCCTTTCTTTCTCATCCCTGCTTCGAAAGGATCGGAGAGCCCCTGGCTTCGACTGCGGCCTCCCACACTGCCTTTTCCTAAACAGGGAGTCCTCGTCTTACATTCATTCGTTTAGTGACTGTTCAAAGTTGCAACGGCACTGAAAAAAGTGGCTTTTAGGACCGTTTTTCGCACTTACGACCGTTGCAGCCTGCCCGCAGTCACATGATCAAAATTCAGGTGCTCGGCAACTGACTCGTATATATGACGGACACAGTGTCCCGGGGTCACGTGATCAATTTTTGTGACCTTCTGACAAGCGAAGTCAATGGGGAAGCAGAATTCACTGAATGACCGCGTGCCTAGCTTAACAACTGCAGGGATTCATTTGACAATTGCAGTAAAGCTCATGAAATGGGGCATAACTCACTTAACAACCGTCTCGCTTAGCAGCAGTCGAGGGCTACCTGCATTTACTCAGGGAAGGCTGAAAAGGAGCATAAATGAAGGGTCTGCCTCCCAACTGGACATCAGCCGGTCCTTCCTCTACGTGACAGGCAGTCCTCGACTTATGACGACAATTGAGCACAAAATTTCTGTTGCTAAGCAAGACAGTTGCCCCATTTTATGAGCCTTTCTGACACCATTGGTCGGCAAATCAGTTGCTTGGTCTCAAGAAGACCCTTCCCACCAACCCTGACAGGAGAAGCCCCTAGTATGAACCCCACTCTCTTCTCCCAAAGGCGCTTTTCCCAAACGGCAACTGGACTTCCTTGGGTTTTTTCTTGGAAACCTTTCGCTTCTCATCCAAGAAGCTTCTTCGAGTCTTCGGTTCTAAAGATGCTTCTTGGATGAGAAGCGAAACGTTTTCAAGGAAGAAACCAAGGAAGTCCAGTTGCCGTTTGGGAAAAGCACCTCAATCAGACCAGAGCTAGAAGGAAGGGACCTTGGAGGTCTTCTAGTCCAACCCCATGCTCAGGCAGGAGACCCTATACCATTCTGGACAAGTGTCTGTCCTGTCTCTTCTTAACCCCCCCCCCCCCGTGATGAAGTACCTACAACTTCTGATGGCAAACTGTTCCACTGGACAAGTATGACCTGGATGACTGAAAATCTCCTTAGACACCCATTCCTTTCTAGCATTGATGATATTACTTAGTTGGGTAATGAAACGTCTGCAAGAAAACCAAGCAGAGACCACCAAGGGCTCCACTATCCTCCTCCTCCTCCTCCATGCAAAACCCACTCCCTTCTACCACTGATGGTGTTCCCCACTTGGGTCATGAAACGTCTGCAACAAAACAAATAAGCTCAAAGGCTTCCTGGGAAACCCCATCTACAGTACCTGCTGGCTCCAGGCAGGAATGACTGCTTCAGCCCCTCTCCCAGGCTCCCCCAGAGACCAACATCTGGACAGTTGACTCATCCATCTGCCAACCTGTGGCTCAGCACCTGGGCAGTCTCTTCCCTGGGCAAAGATCACCCCACAAGAGAACCCCTGGATTTTGCAGGGTCTCCAACCCCCCCCCCCGGGGCATTTCCACCATCGCTGCCAAATTCACATGCTTAATTTAGATGTGGGCAAGCCCAGCTAGAAAGCACTTTGGCATCCGCAGACAAGGAGCCTCGAGAAGAGGGGGGCACTCAGAGACATGGCTGCATCTGGGGAGGGGCTGCAGGGCCAGAGGGGGAGAAGCCGGAGGGAGGTTCCAACTCCATCCAGACAGTGGCAAACGAGACTTCAGTTCAATGACTTCATGGGCGGAGGAAGATAATGAACAAACACGCGCATTAAATGCTCGAACCAATATCTTGTATTATTCGCATTACATGGGCTCCTCCCAAGCACTGGCTGCAATTCTGTGGCTACCCAGTCTGGAGGGAGCCCACTCCCCACGCCTGGCCCACCAGCCTCTGGAAAGACTGGATTTGGTGGCCGTAGCGCCAGGGACGGGGCAGAGAAAAGGGGCTTGTTGTGCTTTGCCCAGGGGTACCCCTGCAATCGACACGGTGGCATCTCTAGAGATGCCGGAATCATAGGGGTGGAAGGGACCTTGGAGGTCAGCTATCCTCAGCCTGGGGACTTGAAGATGGGCGGACTATAACAGCCCCATCCATTGCTGTGCAGGCTGCTCTCGTGGCTACAAACCAGAAGACGGTGAGTTCTAGTCCCACTGTAGATACGAACTCTGGCTGGGTGACTTTGGGCCAATCACCAGGAGACAGTGAGTTCTAGTCCCACCATAGATACGAAAGCCGGCTGGGTGACTTTGGGCCAATCACCAGGAGACAGTGAGTTCTAGCTCCATCTTAAGCATGAAAGCTGGCTGGGTGACTTTGGGCCAATCACCAGGAGACAGTGAGTTCTAGTCCCACTGTAGATACGAACTCTGGCTGGGTGACTTTGGGCCAATCACCAGGAGACAGTGAGTTCTAGTTCCATCTTAAGCATGAAAGCTGGCTGGGTGACTTTGGGCCAATCACCAGGAGACAGTGAGTTCTAGTCTCGCTTTTGGCATGAAAGTATCTTGGTGATTTTGGGCCAATTACCAGGAAACGGTGAGTTCTAGTCCCAGGCATGAACGCTGGTTGGATGACTCTGGGCCAGCCCCTCCCTCTCAACCCAACCCACCTCACAGAATTGTGGTGGTGGTGGTGAAAATAGGAGGTGGAAGCTGTATTGTGAGTGTTTGCCACTTTGTGTTACTTATGAAGTAATAAAGTCAGGATATAAATATGAATAACGGAGCTTTCCAGTCACACAACAAAATTAGACTCTTGCGCAACCCACAGGTCTAGTCTGAAAAACGGCCCTTCCCTGCAGAGCAGATTCGAGACATGTGCCCAAAAGTCAGGAGTAATTGGTTCCCTTTCTCGGGCTTTTTAAAAAGTCTTTTCATGTTAAATAAATGTCAGTTAGGAAGTGGGGATAGTAGCATCGGTAACAAGCCGCAGTGCCAATGAACGCGATGAGGCATCGTTCACAAAAGAGCCATTCCTGTCCTGATGTCTGGCACAAGTATGTGCCATTTGCATCACAATATCAACACTTGTCCCCTCCAGATGCCCACAGTCATTGGATACTATTAAAGTGCCCTCAAGTTGGTGCTGACTCTTAGTGGCCAACTAGATAGATTTTCTCCAGGTGGATCCATACAACTTGGTCCTTCAGATCTTCCAAGGATGCCCCCATCAAGTCATGGCTGACACTTATCAACAATACAGATGATTCCAGGATGATTTGTCTCCAACCTGATCCTTCCGGTCTTCCCATAGCGGACCCATCACCCCTACAACTGAGCCCCTCCCCCTATCTGCTGGCCCTCCTCTTCCTCTGTTTTCTTCCACCTTTCCCAGCATTATCAACTTCTCCAGAGAAGGTCTTCATGTTGATTGATGGACTGTGTGCCATCAAGTCATTGTTGACTCTTAGCAACAACATAGATTTTTCCCCAGGATGATCTGCTGCCAAATTGGTCCTTCAAGTCTTCCAATAGTTGACCCATCAGCACTACTGAGTCACAGAATCCTAGGGCTGGAAGGGACCATGGAGGTCTTCTAGACCAGCCCCCTGCCCAAGACCCATCCAACTTTGGTTAGTCCTCTTCTTCTTCTTCTTTTCTCTTTTACCTTTCCCAGCATTACTGACTTCTGAGCTTGGTTGTTTTCTTGCAGACATTTCATTACCCAAACTAGGTAACATCATCAGTGCTAGTCATCTAGTACTAAATTCATCTAGATGACCTACCACGGATGATGTCACCTAGTTGGGTAATGAAACATTTGCAAGAAAACAACAAAGTTCAAAGAGCACCAGGGACCCCTCCTGTCAACTCTGAGCTACAAATAATCTCCTTTATTGGTATCACTGTCTTCTCCAGAGAGCCGGATCTTCATGTTGATTGATTGATCAGGTGCCATCAAGTCATTGTTGACTCCTAACAACAACATAGATTTCCCCCCCCAGATAATCTGTCCCCAACTGTTCCTTCAGATCTTCCAATAGCAGACCTGACACCACTACAACTCATTTCATCCACCTCTCTTCTGGTCCTCCTTTTCTTCTATTTCCTTCCACCTTTCCCAACATCAGAGCCTTCTCAGGAGAGCTTAATGGGTCTCCAGCCGGATAATTTGAGCCTGGCCATTTTTGCTTCAAGGAAACACTCTACATTGATTTCTTTGATGATCCTTTTTTTAAAAACAACAACATTTTTTTTAATCATGGGTTCACCAGTCTTCTCCCACACCCAAGATCAGAAGTGTCAATACTCTTCCTATCCTGCTTCTTCAAAATCCAATTTTTGCTTCCGTAAAATGCCACGGGGAATACAGTTGCTTGCATGATTCTGATCTTTGTAGATTTAGACACATTTTGACATCCGAATCTCTTTTCCTTCAAGGCTGCTCTAACAAGTGCAGCATATTTCTTGACTGCTGGTTCTTTACTGTTGATAGTGTGTGTGTGTGTGTGTTTGTGTGTGTGTGTGTGTGAGAGAGAGAGAGAGAGATTGAGAGCGAGTGGGAGGGGGAGAGGGGGAGGGAGGGAGAGAGAGAGAGAGAGAGAGAGAGAGAGAGAGAGAGAGAGAGAGAGAGAGAGAGAGAGAGAGAGAGCATGCATGCATGTGCATGCCTTCAAGTCAGTGTTTACTCCAGGCAACTCCCTAGCATTAAAGTATTGTTGCAGGAAGTCAGCTGTTCCAAGTAAAGCTGACTGATGGGGATTTTGTCAATACTGACAGTGTTCAAGTGGTGCTCCATGTTTTGGAATTGCACCAATGGCTACTCTTCCTCTTCTCTTCTGCTCTCTCCAGGTACTGCTATGTCCACTATCCAGACTTTTTTGTCTTTCTTACCAACAATTGTTAAGTCCGGGGTGTTATGTGGGCAGGTACCTGTCTGTCTGTCTGAATTCTAAAGTCCCAGAGCACTTTAGCTTCTTCACTTTCTACGACTTTCTCTATTCGATAGTCCCACCAGTTCTTGCTTGCAGTCAAATGATATTTCTTGCAGATCTTCCAATGCGCCATTGTTGCTTTGTCGTGCCGCTGCTTGTAGTCAGTCTGGGCGATCTTCTGTCAGCAGCTAAACAAGTGGTCCTGTTTCTTCAGCTTATTTGCAGAAGGGGACATTTAATGTCTGTTGCTGTCTTCTCCATTCTGGCTTTGTATGCATTGTTTTAAAACCTTGGTCTTTTCCAGCCAGAATTAGCCCCTCCGTCTCTTTCTTTAACTCCCCTGCTCTTAGATATTGCCAGGTCTTCTTATTAACTGCTTGGCTTGCTATTATTTTTAATGTACTGGCCATGTAATGCTTTGTCTTCCCATGCCTCTTTTCTTTTCTTAATTTGATCTTTCTTGTAAGTCAGTTTGGTCTCTCCACTACTCAGTATACCTTCCTGGGATACTAGCTTCAGCGCATCATCTTTACTTTATCCTTCAGATATTCGTCCCTTTTTCCTTCTTCCATTGTTTGATGTACTCAAAACAGTCCATATCTACCCATTTTCTTTGGTCAATAGTGTCCGTCCATATCGCTGCGAGGATGAAAGTATGGTTCATTGTCCTTACTTTCTTGGTCCTTCCATCCAGGGCCTGCTTGAGTCCAGTCCACCATTCCAGCTGTGTATTTCATGACTAGAATTACCTGAGTGTTAATTGCCTTGAAGGCATTTCCTCCACTGAGTTTGGACTTTAAGACAAAATAACAGAATAACAAAGTAACAGAGTTGGGTGGGTGGGTCTTGGAGGTCTTCTAGTCCAACCCCCTGTTCAAGCAGGAAACCTTATGCCATTTCAGACATTTCATCCACAACTTCTGGAGGCAACTTCTGTTCCATTGGTGGATTGTTCTCCCTGTCAGCAAATTCCTCCTTATTTCCAGGTTGAATCTCTCCTTGGTCAGTTTCCATCCATTATTCCTTGTCTGGCCTTCAGGTGCTTTGGAGAATAGCTTGACCCCTTCCTCTCTGTGGCAGCCCCTCAAATATTGGAAGATTGCTCTCATGTCTCCCCTGGTCCTTCTCTTCACTAAACTAGCCATGCCCAGTTCCTGCAACTGTTCATGTATGTTTTAGCCTCCAGTCCCACCCATTAGTTTCCACCCATTGCTTCTTATCCTGCCTTCAGGTGCTTTGGAGAATAAGTCTTCTTTGTGGAAGCCCCTCAAATATTGGAACACTGCTATCCTGCCTCCCCTGGTCCTTCTCTTCACCAGACTAGCCATGCCCAGTTCCTGCAACCGTTCTTCATATGTTTTAGCCTCCAGTCCCCTGATCATCCTGGTTGCTCTTCTCTGCACTTTTTCTAGGCCTTCTTTGCACTCTTGATGTTTATACTTCTAACCTTTTTCTTCACTTCAGTGTGCTTGATATTATTACCCCAGATAGACCAGCAGCTATCTTACTCCCTCCCCTCTGAAATTTTGAGGGGTGGGAGACTTAAGAATTACAATACCTTTATTGTCACTTTGAATGTACAACTAATCCAGGGGTGGGCTGCTGGGGGTTCGCAGGAGTTCGGGAGAACCTCTGGCTAAGATTCTGTGCAGTTTGGAGAACCCCCAAATCCCACTCCTGGCTGGCCCCGCCCACCCCACCCCTCCCAGGAGTCCCCACACAGCCCGTTTTGGATGCAGGTAAGTGCAGGGCGGTGCGCGGAGGCTTGGGGAGGGCGAAAAACGGGCCTACTGGAAGTTCGGGAAGGCCAGAAACGGGCCTGTTTCCGGTCTCCAGAGGGTCTCCGGAGCCTGGGGAGCCTGTTTTCGCCCTCCCAGAGGCTCGAGGAGAGCCTCCAGAGCCCGGGGAGGGCAAAAAAGCCCCCCCCATGGTGCAGGAGGCCGACTAGGCCACGCCCACCCAGCAACCGGGCAGAGAACCCCTTGCTAAAATTTTTGAAGCCCATCCCTGAACTAATCAGCATACATGAAAATGAAATTTCGTTGCATGCAGCTCTCAAAGGGTCACCACCTCCAATATACACTACATAAACATGACAAAATAAATAAATATATACAAAATTATGCATACACCCACATATATTCTATGACACGAAGAAGCAACAGTCTAGTTTGAATGTGTAAATGTACATGGCGAGAAAAACAAAGAAAATGAGGAGTGAAGACTGGCATATTTACACCGGAATTATTAGTCCTGATCAACAAGCTGCAATTCCCAAGGTTGTCTCTGGGACGCCAGCTTGATTCAGGTGTGTGTGTGTGTGTGTGTGTGTGTGTGTGTGTGTGTGTGTGTGTGTGTGTGTGTGAACTGTAGATCAATATGCAAGCTTTTCAAAGAGCTGCCGGCTCAGCTTCTCTGCTGCTTTTCAAGTTTCCCACGCAAACCGTGTTATCTTTCCGCTTCGAAATGTTTTGGTTTCCCAATTCATAAAAAAACACTTTGCAGCCAACAAGTATTGTTCATTTCGTGTTGCCTCTTCAGAACTTGTAGGACATATTTTCCTTTTTAACTCTTCCACTTTGTTAAATCCTGGAGCTTTTTTATTTTTTAAGCCTCTTGTCTGCCTTTGTTTTCCTCTCTATCAAGAGATCCTCTCTTGGCCCCTCACAACCTCCATCAAAGCTGAAATAAGCACATGTATCCCTCCCCAAATTGCTCTGGAAACTCTCTGATATTTTAATCCCCACCATTTTCTCACAACTCTCTAAAAACAAGTTCTGCGCCACCGAAACCTTCACTTCAAGTGCCACCGCCAAGGTGAAAAATCTGCTTTTTGCCTAATTAGAGTCCAAAAACAAGGCCCCAAACAACGTTCCTGACAACAATATGGAAACGGTTAAGGCCCACACAGTAGTCGCAGAGCCCAGCTGTGCTTGTTAAAACACAATTTCATGCGCACGTGTAAAGACACTAGCGATGTTTTTAGTGCCGAATAGCAGGAAACAAAAATTTGAAAATGCCACACTGTGCAAAGTGTGACAACAATTGCCAGCTATTTGTGTAAAAACCGGAGGGTGAGTCTAGCTTAAATTTGCACTGTGTTAAAAAAACAAAAATACCCTGCTGACTTCAAATGTGAACTTAAACCCACTTTTGCACCCCATTATTTTGAAGTGGCCACCTGCAAAATAGAGATGCAAGATGCATAAAAACTCTGGGATCTGGTCAGATCAAAGTGTCATGGGATCATGGGAAAAGCTGCAATGGTCATAATTGTGAGGACAAGTGGTAGATCACTTTTTTCAGTGCCATTATAACTTTGAACAATTGCTGAAGAAGTGGTTGTAACTCCAGAACTATCTGACACATTTGTGCCGACTTCCTTCTGACCCACAGAAGCCACTGGACATGAGCATAAGGCTCGCTTGGACTATCGACACAAAACATGCCACTGACACGGTTCTTTTGCCTCTCCTGGCATGTCTCCTCTCGCCTACTTTGGCAAAGCAGATGCAGGTCAACACCACAACAGAGTTGGCAATGTGCAAGCCTGATGCCTCGTTCCCCCCAACACTTCTGGGAGTCCGCAATGCATGTTCTCAGCCACCTGGCCACTGTCTTTGTTAAAGAGGCTATGAATCAGAGCAGAATAACAGAATAACAAAATTAGAGAGCTGGAAGGGACTTGGAGGTCTTCTAGTCCAGTCCCCTGCTCAGACAGGAGACCCTATGCCATTTCAGACAAGTAGTTGTCCAGTTTCTTCTTAAAAGCCTCCAGTGATGGAGCAACCACAACTTCTGGTAGCAAGTTGTTCCACTGGTTAATTGTCCTCACTATTAGGAAGTTTCTCCTTGGTTCTACGTTGCTTCTCTCCTTGATTAGTTGTTTCTTGTCCTGCTCTTTGGTGCTTTGGATAATAGGTTGACCCCCTCCTCTCTGTGGCAGCCCCTGAGATATCAGAACACTGCTATCATGTCACCCCTGGTCCTTCTTTTCATAAGACTAGACATATCCAGTTCCAGCAACCGTTCATCGTATGTTTTAGCCTCCAGTCCCCTAATCCTCTTTGTTGCTCTGCTCTGCACTCTTTCTAGAGTCCCCACATCTTCTTTACATCGTGGCGACCAAAACTGAATGCAGTATTCCAAGTGTGGCCTTACCAAGGCCTTATAAAGTGGTATTAACACTTCACATGATCTTGATTCTTGATTCTATCCCTCTGTTTATGCAGCCTAGGACTGTGTTGGCTTTTTTGGCAGCTGCAGCACACGGCTGGCTCATATTTAAGTGACTGTCCACTAGGACTTCCAAGGTCCCTCTCATAGCTACTACTATTGAGCCAAAATTGTTAGCCCCTCTCTCCCCACTGGACGCCGCTGCCCTCTTCCCTGTTGGCCATCAAGAGCCATGTCGGAAAGCACATGAAAAATCAGAGCAGACCCAGTTCAGTGTGCAAATGAACTCCTGTCCCTTTTGAAGGGCCGGGCAAGCCAAAAGCCCCCTTGAATGCAAACACACCAGCAATTTAGCTACAAATTCAATAGCCAGCACAACCAGGGGTCGAGGAAGGAGGGGCACAAAAATGCCGGATTTATGAATGTGATCGGGACCATCAAGGAAAGGAGATTTTAAGGCCTTCCCTATGCCCCCAACAATATGGCTTTCCTAGCTTTGAGGATCAAGGTCACCAACTCTGACCTCTGGTAAAGAACTCCCCCCCCCCAAGCCGTCCCTTTCCGTCCATGGCATGCCTTCCCATTATGGCCAGATTAGAGAATCCAGACCAACTCAGTTGAGCTACCTTTTCCCAGATCAGGCGGTCGTTGGGAAGGAGGCACACAGATCCTGCCCCTTTCGCCAAGATACTTGGCTCTGGGAAAAATGTGGGGCTGCCCCCCACCCAGGCCATTGAAGACCCTGCCCCGAAGGGCCTGCTAAGTTTGCAGCAGAAGCATTTTCCTACAGAATACAGGATAACAGAGTTGGAAGGGAGCTTGGAGGTCTTCTCGTCCAACCCCCTGCTCAGGCAGGAAACCCTATCCCCGTGATGGCAAACTTATGGCACGTGTGCCACAGGTGACACACAGAGCCATATCTGAGGGCACGCGTGGCATTGCCCTATGTCAGCTGCAGTGCTGGCCAGCTGATTTTTGGCCTTAGGGAAGGCCGTTTTCACCCTCCCCAGGCTTCAGCCGGCTTCCCTGAAGCCTCCGGAGTACGAAAAACGGCCCAACGGGCAAACCGGAAGTTCGGAACGGACTTCCGGTTTGCCCGTTGGGCCGTTTTTCGCAATCTGAAGGCTTCAGGCAGCTTCTGGAGGGTTAAAAATGGCCCAACAGGGGGCCGCATGCACGGGGATGTGTGCATGCGCAGTACGGTGTGCGTGTGGGGGGTTGTGTGCTGGCGCACTCGCGCGTGCGCTCCCATTTTTGGCACGCAAGAAGAAAAAGGTTTGCCATCACTGCCCTATTCCATTTCAGACAAGTGTCTATCCAATCTCTTCTTAAAAACCTCCAGTGGTGGAGCACCCACAACTTCTGGAGCCAGGCAGTTCCACTGGTTAATTGTTCTCACTGTCAGGAAGTTTCTCCTTAGTTTTAGGTTGCTTCTGTCCTCGGTTAGTTTCCATCCGTTGCTTCTTCTCCTGCCTTCAGGGGCTTTGGAGAAGAGGTGGAGCCCCTCTTCCTTGTGCCAGCCCTCAAATATTGGAAGACTGCTCTCATGTCCCCCCTGGTCCTTCTTTTCATCAGCCCTCCCCCCTCCTCTTGGGCTAGCAAATGGCCCCCGATGCTCCTTCAGCAGACATTTGCAAAGCAGCATCACCCAGGGCTCTCCTCAAAGACCAGCTTTGGCCTTCTGTGCATCACCTGCTGGTCATCTGGAAGGAGCAAACTTTCTTCAGGCTGGACAGAGAGATCGAAGGTCCAAATGTGGGATCTTTGCACACTAGGGAGGCCTAACTTTGTGCACTGCTCAGATTTCTTTTTAATTTTCTGCACAAAGGTTGGGATTCCTGCTCTCAAAAGGTGTCACCAGCTGGAGCAGCATTGTTGACCTACAGGTAATCCTTGACTTACAGCCAAATGTTTATGACCATTCAAAATTAACAGCAGCACTGGAAAAAATGACTTACGACCGTTTTTCACACTTACGACAGTTGCAGCATCCCCATGTTCACGTGATCAAAATTCAGACGCTTGGCCACTGGTTCGTATTTATGACGGTTGCAGTGTCCCGAGGTCACGTGATCCCCTTTTGCGACCTTCCAACAAGCAAAGTCAAGGGGGAAGCCGGATTGACTTAACAGCCACTTACACTAACAGCCAAGTTAGTGTGTCACTAACTTAACAGCTGCCGTGATTCACTTAACAACGGCGGCAAGAAAGGTCCTAACATGAGACAAAGCTCACTTAATGTCTTGCTTTGAAATGAACATTTTGGGCTCAATTGTGGTTGAGGGCCCTCTGTATCCAGAAAGATCTGTGGAGCAGGCTGCATTTCCAGATGAGTTGAGCTTATCAGAAACCGTATCCCTCAATCAATCAAAACTAATAAACACATTTTTTTGCTAGGGAAGAAGGAACAAGAGAGATCCAGAGGGCAGACCCATCTTTAATCCTGCTCCAAAGTTGCTGCAAGAAGCAAAGAATTTATACTTGTGGCACCACACCCACACAAGCATCCTCTCAGCTGTGCCCGTGGGTTTTTCCTTCCTTCCTTCATTCCTTCCTTCCTTCCTTCCTTCCTTCCTTTCTTCTTTCTTTCTTTCTTTAGAGTCTCTAAATGCCAGAAGTAACTCAAGCTCCACATCAAAGGAAATTAAGCAGGAGGAGAAAGAGGAGGGAGCAGCTGGCCAAGAGGCACGGAAGACCTTCCCGGCCCCTTGGGGTGTCCAAACACTCTTGCAGCAAAGATGCGGGCAGCGAATCCAGCTCTGGAGATCATTAGGTGCCAGTTTAGTGCCAAGCAGTCAGTGCCTTACCGCCTGCGCTGAACTGCCAAGCCGTCTCTGGGCTCCTCGCTTTTTCACTGGGGAAGGAAACCTTTTCCAGGGTTGGCCTCTGTACACTTGGGAGTAGTGCAATGCACTTTTATGACATGCCACTCTGTGGGTCCTTGGTGCTCTCTGGGCTGGGCTGCTTCCTTGCACAGGTTTCATGACCCAACTATGTAATATCATCAGTGCCAGAAGGGAGCCGGGTTTGCTTTCGGGTTATGTACTAATGGTTTGCCCTGACAATGTTGGTGGGAGTGTTGTTTTCTTTCTCTTGTTTACAAGGGCAAGACACTTGTGTATAAACAGAGAGCAAACCCCACTCCCTTCTAGCACTGATGATGTAACCTAGTTGGGTCATGAAACTAGGTTCTTGCATAAATCTGCACGAAAACAACCAAACTCAGAGAGCAGCAAGGACCCCACAAGTCCTTCTCCTTCTCCTCCTTGCAAATCCCACTCCTTTATAGCCCTGATCACGTTACCTAGTTGGGTCATGAAACATCTGCACGAAAACAACCAAGCTCAGAGAGCACCAAAGACCCCACAGTTCTGCCCCAAGCTACAAATATTCTCTTTTATTGCGCTCTCTCTCTCTCTCTCTCTCTCTCTCTCTCTCTCTCCCTGCCTCCCTCCCTTCCTCTCTCTCAATACTAAACCAATAACCCAGCAGTAAACCCTGCTGCAACTGACCCTGAGCTACAAATATTCTCTCCTATCGATGCCAGTCTTCGGTGAGTCAGCCCCATTTTTCCATTCCCTTCTGTGCTCCCCCCCCCACCCCTCCAAAAGCCCCTCCGAAAGCCAGAAAGCCTGGGCAGGCGACCAGGGGCTCCCCCACCTGCCTTTCTCCCCCGCTGGCAAGCTCAAAATATGAGATTTTCTCCCAGATTAAACGGAGAGGGGAGTGATTCTTTTTTAAATTATCCTTAATGAGCTCTTTGACTTACATAATAAAAACGAAAAACAAAGCCAGAGGTGCCAAATCCTCTCTTAGAGGCAGCCGCTCTGGAAGCATTCGGAGGCCCCCAAAAGGGGTTTTGTGGGGCAGAAATGCAAAGGGAAGCAAGCAGAGGCTTTCTCAGGAAATCTGCCTTTTGGGGGGGGGGGAAGAAACCACTCTGCTTTTGAAGCTGGAGGGGTAGAGAGACAGGCCTTCAAGTTTGCAGGACCTCTTTTGCAAAGGGGGTTGCAGAAATTTCCTGACAGAACGGAACAGCTTGCCACCAGAAGTTGTGGTTGCTCCATCCCTGGAGGTTTTTAAGAAGAGACTGGACAGCCACTTGTCTCAAATTGAATATGATCTCCTGCTCAAGCAGGGGGTTGTACTAGAAGACCTCCAAGGTCCCTTATGGCTATTCTGATTTCAAATCAACCTCAAGGATTTGGTGGTCTTCAATTCAACCACTAAAAAGCAGGTCAAATGTTAGAACAATTAACCAGTGGAACTGCCTGCCTCCAAAAGTTGTGGGTGCCCCATCCCTGGAGGATTTCAAGAAGAGATTGGACAGTCATTTGTCTGGAAATGGTATAGGGTCTCCTGCTTGAGCAGGGGGTTAGACTAGAAGACCTCCAAGGTCCCTTCCAGCTCTGATATTCTCTTAATTAACCAGTGGAACTGCCTGCCTCCAGAAGTTGTGGGTGCCCCATCCCTGGAGGATTTCAAGAAGAGATTGGACAGTCATTTGTCCAGAATGGTACAGGTAGTCCTTGACTTATGACCACAAATGAACTGTTGTAAATTGAGGACTACCTGTATCGGGTCTCCTGCTTGAGCACAGGGTTGGACTAGAAGACCTCCAGGGTCCCTTCCAACTCTGGTGATCTGTTATTCTGTTGGGAATCTGAGACTCCCCTCTCCCTTCCAAGCACAGGGGGATCACCCACTGGGAGGTCCCCGACACAGCCTTGAAAAGCCCTCCCCTCCCCCAGCCTCCAATGCGATTGAATTCATCCGTGATGGGCAATTTTGAAAGCCCCCCTCTCTTGACTCCTGGGTGGGAGGTTTCCACATCACACAAAAAATCACCCGACAATTGACAATTCAGCCTGACTGATCGCTTTTCTCCAGGAAGGGATGGGGGCAGGGAGGCAAAGGGGGGGGAGGCTGGATTGGGGCTCCTTAGCCGAGCGGGGAGGGCGCAGGGGCTGAGACCCCGGTCAGGGGAAGGGCGGAGGGCAGTGAATGGGTCTGTCCATCAAGCCTGAATGAAGAAGGAGTCAAGAGGGTCTAATGAGATTCAGCCACCAAAGATCTCATGAAGGTTAAGCGGCCCTTCAGAAGAAGAAAGGACGGAAGGAAGACAATGCTAAACTTTTAGCCTTTGTGCGTGCGTGCGTGCGTGCGTGTGTGTGTGTGTGTGTGTGTGTGTGTGTGTGTAAAGGACTTCCTAAATGCTGTTGTCCACGGTCATTCAAAAGTAAGCAACTCCTGGCGATAAAATCTTTTTCAACTTTTCAGAATTTTTACTTGACTTTATCAAAACATGAAATGCAAAAATACAAAGAAAAATGAGAATCGTTGGAAAATACGGAAGGAGAAAGGGAAGAGTGTAAAAGTGTAGGGGAAAAAGGGAAAAAAAGAGAAAAGCACTGACTTCTGACTGTGGTGCAGCAGAATTAGGCGATAACATACAATCTGAACTTTTTACTTTTACAGGTTACAGTTCGTTTAGTAACCATTCAAAGTTACAACGGCACTGAAAAAAGTGACTTATGACCGTTTTTCACACTTACACTGTTGCATCATCTCCATGTCACACAATCAAAATTCAGATGTTTGGCAACTGATTCGCATTTATGACGGTTGCCGTGTTTGCGACCTTCTGACAAGCAAAGTCAATGGGGAAGCCAGATTCACTTAACAGCCATGTGACTAACTTAAGAACTGCAATGATTCACTTAACAACTGTCTCGGTTAGCAACCGAAATGTTAGGCTCAATTGTGGTCGTAACTCAAGCACTACCTATACATAACAATATATACTAGCCATTTCCATAACAACAAATCTATCTAATCAGCAAAACCCAAAATCAAAGTTTCATATTTTTTTTCCATCTCAAGCACAAAGTCCATAAGTGGTTTCCAACTGGAAACAATATGAATTGTATCAAAGAAAGCAGTTCCTGTGACTCAGAGCATCATCTTCCTGTCTTTCCTAGCATTGACATGGAAATGACATTTCAACTTCTCAAGTCCCAAAGCCCCGCACTTCACAGCAAGGGAAATTTCAACCTGGGCAAAGAGCGACTCCATTCCCAAATATTTTGGGCTCAGGGCTCGGAAGCGTTCTTCTGTGTGATCGGAAAACTTTCGGCCAGCATTTTAGACTCCAGATAGTGCCTTTCTCTATTTTAGTGGTTCAGTTCACAGAGCCAAGGGGGATGCACAGTTTTAAAAGATATGGGCATTAAAGAGAAAAAAAATAAAACAGGCTTTATTGAAATTTTGTTTATTGATCGTGTTCCGGAAAGCATCAAAGTGTTACATGTTTACATAGAGCACTGATGATGTTACGTAGTTGGGTCATGAAATGTCTGAAAGAAAACCCACAAGCTCAGAGAGCACCAAGGACCCTACAGTCCTAGTCGTCGTCCTCCTCCTCCCTGCAAACTCCACTCCCTTCTAACAATGATGATGTTCCTTAGTTGGGTCATGAAACGTCTGCAAGAAAACAACCAACCTTAGAGAGCACCAAAGATCCCACAGTCCTCCTCCTCTCTTTTAGAACTGATGATGTTACCTAGTTAGGTAATGAAATGTCTGAAAGAAAACCACCAAGCTCAGAGAGCACCAGGGACCCTCCAGTCCTCCTCCTCCTCCTCTTCTCCACAAATCTCTCTCCCTTCTAGCATTGATGATGCTACCTAGTTGGGTAGTGAAACGTCTGCAAGAAAACCACCAAGCTCAGAGAGCACCCAGGAACCCTTCAAATACGACTTGGCAAGGGCCAACTAGGAGAGTTAGCCCAGGTGAGGTGGGGGAGAAAGACGTTGCCAAACCTCTTTACAAGAAGACTTAAAACAGAACATCAAAAGCTAGTGACCTGGCTCAGTTGTTTTCAAAGTTGGGAACTTGAAGATGTGCGGACTTCAACTCCCGGAATTCCCCAGCCAGAAGTCTGGGAGTTGAAATCTACACATCTTAGAGTTGCCAACTTTGAAAAAAAAACACCTCAAAATGGACCAGGAGTCTGCAAACTTGGCAGCTTTAAGACTTGTGGACTTCAACTCCCAGAATTCCCCAAGCTGGAGTTGAAGTCCACAAGTCTTAAAGCTGCCAAGTTTGGAGACCCCAGAACTAGCTCAACCAAGCTCTCCCTGCCTCCTACTGCCCAGCAGAGGGGATTGTCCAAAGAAAGTGTGTGGCAACCAAAGCCCAATTCTGCCCTGCCACCAGAGCATGTGGAGAACATTAGCCCTGGGATTAGGACGCCCATTCAGCCGGGAAGGGCATGAACTCAGAAGCATCCATCTTCTAAAGCTTTGGTGGCAGCGGAGGCTGCTTTCAAGTCAACCGCCTTGGGGCAGGCTTCTTGGAGAGGCCTCAGATCTCACCCGCCCCCCCCCCCCAAGCCAAGAGGCCAGGAAGCCCATTAGAATTGTAAATGACACTGGGGAAAGGGGGTGACCAGCTCTCCTCCTCCTCCTCCCTTCTTCCTTCTTCCTCTTCCCTCCTCCTCCTCCCCCGCTTCTTCCCTAGCTGAGAATTGCAAACCAGGAGGGAGACAGGAAGTGGTGGCTTAACAGAGTAACAGAATAACAGAGTTGGAAGGGACCTTGGAGGTCTTCTAGTCCATCCCCTGCTCAAGCAGGAGACCCTATACCTCTCTGGACAAATGAGTGCCAATCTCTTGTCTATGGAGATTCTCTGTCATCAAGGTCATGGTTGTCTCAAAGTGGCTTTTTGCAAAAAGGCAACTGGACTTTCTTGGGTTTTTTTTCCCCTTTGAAAACGTTTCGCTTCTCCTCCAAGTAGTAGTTTCTTGGATGAGAAGCAAAATGTTCTTTTTAGAAAAACCCGCAAGAAAGTCCAGTTACCTTTTGGAAAAAGCACCCTTGGGATGTCCAGTCTCTTCTTAAAAACCTCCAGTGACAAACCAGTCCACTGATGGATTGTTCTCACTGCCAGGAAGTTTCTCCCGATTTCTAGGTTGCTTCTCTCCTTGATTGGTTTCCATCTTGTCCTGCCCTCAGATGCTTTGGGGGAACAGGCTGCCCCCCCCCTCATCTCTGTGGCAACCCTTCTAAAGGCAGCCAGGTGCTTGGCCACTGGGCTCTCGGCACCAAGGACACCATCCCTGCTGCCTCCTCAGCAATGGCAGCTATTTCCCTGCTCGGCTGGGTCAGCCATGCCCAACCTTCCTTGAAAGATGGCTTGGCCATCCTGGTCATTTGCTCAAGTTCCCACCCCCAGATTCAGCCTTCGGATAGGCAGGATTCCCAGAGAAAGCCTGGTCCCTGTTGCTTCTTAAGGGTCCACCCAGACCCTCCCTGCTGACCCCCAATGGCTCTTCCTCCAAGCTCCAAAGATTTCCCCTCCCCGCCCTTCAGCTTTCCCCCAAAGCCTTTGATCTCACACACTTGACACCCCGTGACCTTTCCCAGTGCTCCGAGGCCTCTGCCTGGAGAAAGGGGTGAGGAGGGGAAGGGGTGGGGGCAAGCCACCTCCAGCCCCAGCCGGGACGGTTCAGTGAGTCTTTCCTTCTGAAGCTTCCAGCCTCTCCTTCCTACAAGCAAGCCCAACGTCTCCCGTTAAAAGCCAACTGTGGAACAAGTTGAGGCAACTCCTGTCAGACTGTCAGTCAGGTTTAATTAAGATTCGCATGGCTTATCTGATTCCCTGAAACAAGATAGAATTTGCACGAGCGAGCTGCCGAAAACTCACAGCCCCATTTTTTCCTAACAGAACAGACCACCAAGCTGTATAAAACCCACCTTTATCAGCATTGGTACAACT
Source organism: Thermophis baileyi (assembly GCA_003457575.1). Taxonomy (NCBI): domain Eukaryota; kingdom Metazoa; phylum Chordata; class Lepidosauria; order Squamata; family Dipsadidae; genus Thermophis; species Thermophis baileyi. The sequence goes on along the minus strand of QLTV01002263.1, from coordinate 270,301 downwards.
GCCATCTTGGCTTCTTTTGACCAACACTTATAGAAGCACTTCCCCACTTCATGAAATACACTTCAGGTGGAAAAATTCCCCCATCGGTCAACAAATAGCACTAAAGTTGAGGAAGGCTTTGGAGAAAATATCTGCAGAAGACCATCTCTCCATCCATGACCCTACCAGAAAGGTCCACCTGCCAGCAATCTGCAAACCCAAGGATCAAGGTTAGAATTCAGAATACCAGAGTTGGAAGGGAGCTTGGAGGTCTTCTAGTCCAACCCCCTGCTCAAGCAGGAAACCGTACACCATTGTAGACAAATGGTTGTCCAATCTCTTCTTGAAAACCTCGTGATGGAGCACTCACAACTTCTGGAGGCAAGATGTTCCACTGGTTAATTATTCTGTCAGGAAATTTCTCCTTATTTCCGGGTTGCTTCTCTCCTTGATGAGTTTCCATCCATTTATTCTTGTCCTGCCCTCAGGTACTTGGAGAATACAGTGGTGTATTAACCATTAAGGAGACTAAGCACGTGCTTAGGGCACCAGGCCCAAAGGGGGCACCACAAAGTTGAGAAAGAAAGAAAAAAACCAATGAAGATTTGTAAAAAAAAATTGATAAAACTAGGAGGGGGGCCCCAAGATTTGTCAGTGCTTAGGGCACCAGTGAGCCTTAATCCACCACTGGGAGAATAGCCTGACCCCCTCTTCTTTGTGGTAGCTCCTCAAATATTGGAACAGTGCTATCGTGTCACCCCTAGTCCTTCTCTTCATTAGACTAGACATATCTAATTCCTGCAACCAGTTCTTCGTACTTTTTAGCCTCTGGTCCCTTAATCCCCTTTGTGGCTCTTCTCTGCACTCTTTCCAGAGTCTCAACATCAACAATTCGTGTCACAACAACGCATCTTCCCCACCTCACCCCATCAAATCAAGGTTCTACTGTTTTTGTCCTGATCTTCGGGTCTTGAGAAGGTTCACTTCTAATATTTAGGGTGAATTCATCTCTAAGCGATGAATCAGGACAGAAGGACGTGGCCTTTCTTATTCCCAGAACTCTCGGTGCCCCTTTGTCATGGCTGATTAGTGCTTCTGCCAGGGAATTTCATTGATGGATTATTCCAATGAAATGAAGTCCCAACGCCATTTCTAGGAACAAACTTTTAAGAAATTTGCATTCTATTCTATCGAAGGAGATCAGGATTTTTCCGTGTCCAGCATATTAAGTTCTCTTCTAATTAAATCATATATATATATA
>QLTV01002263.1:252656-263434 GCA_003457575.1 Thermophis baileyi | reverse complement strand
AGCTTCTCTTGAAACTTTTATATCTCTGCTCCCCCCCTCCCACCCACCCACCCCCCCCCCGTCTCGGTCCCATTCCTATTTGTCTTGTTTGCTAGACAGTAAGCCTGCAGGGCAGTCATGCAATTAAAATGATCTATATCGTAATGAATATTTATCCCTGCAACTCAGCTAAACTTAATGGCCACGAGAGCAGCAAAACGGTTGTCCACAGAGGAGGAAGCAAACAATGGGCCCCGCTGAGGAAGGAAAAAGAGGAAGGGGGCCAATGCACAGCTTTGCAAAGCCTGCTTACTCTCTGGTAAGCGCAGTCAGGATGAGGCCCTAACTGAGGTACATCAGCAACAGACTTTACCCAGGCTTACATTCATGATTTACAGACTTAGATGAGGGAATAGAAGGAGAAATCAAATTTGCAGATGATACTAAGCTGGCAGGAATAGCTAACACCCTAGATCAGCGGTTCTCAACCTGTGGGTCGCGACCCCTTTGGGGGTCGAACGACCATTTCACAGGGGTCGCCACGTGCGTTAGCCCGCCATCTTGATGCCACCATCACTTGCAGGGGTGAAATGCTCCCGGTTCGGCTGTGCCTGTGGGTCGCCGGATAGCCGGTAGCGACAGAAGCGGGAGACTTCGCCCACCCGCCCGGATGCCGCCATTTGGGTTCTTTTACCCTCTGCGCATGCGCAGAACACTTTGCGCATGCGCAGAGGGTAAAAGATCCCAAATGGCGGCGTCCGGGGCTAGCCCGCCATCTTGGTGCCACGCCCCCTTTGTCACCTCATCGCTTCTCGCCTGACAACGATCCCGGGCGGGGAGGGGGCAGGGAGGGGGTCGCGGCGGCAGGGAGGTCGTGGCAGCGTGGGGGGTCATGGGGGGGGGTCACGGCATTAGAAAGGTTGAGAACCACTGCCCTAGATGATAGGCTCAGGATCCAAAAAGATCTTGACAGACATGGGCCCCATCCAACAAAATGAAATTTAATGTGGAGAAAAGCAAGGTTTCACACCTGGGCAGGAAAAAGCAAAGGTACAAGTACAGATTAGGCGAAACCTGGCTCAAAAACAGTAACTCTTAAGAGGGAGCTTGGAGTCCCAGTGGACGATCCCTTAAACAGGAGCCAGCCGTGGGCGGCAGCAGGCAAAAAGGCTAAGACGATCCTCGGTTGTATAAACAGAGGCATAGAATCAAAATCAGGTGAAGTAGTACCGCTTTGTAAAGCCTTAGTAAGGCCACACCTGGAACGCTGCATCCAGTTTTGGTCACCACATTACAAAAAAGATGTTGAGACTTTGGAAAAAGGGCAGAGGAGAGCAACCAGGATGATTAGGGGCCTGGAGACTAAAACATAAGATGAACGGTTGCAGGAACTGGGCCTGGCTAGTCTAGTGAAGAGAAGGACCAGGGGTGACATGATGGCAGTCTTCCAATATTTGAGGGGCTGCCACAAAGAAGAGGGAGTCAAGCCATTCTCCAAAGCAGTGGTCACCAACCAAAATTTTGGTGGTCCGCAGAAAAATAATTTGCATTTTTATATTGCACTAAATACTATTTATCTTTTTAAAAAATTCATATTAGTGGTCCGCGGGATTTAAAATTATGAATTTAGTGGTCCCTGAGATCCGAAAGGTTGGTGACTCCTGCTCCAAAGCACCTGAAGGCAGAACAGGAAGCAACGGGTGGAAACTAATCAAGGAGAGAAGGCAACCTGGAATTAAGGAGAAATTTCCTGACAGTGAGAACAATCAATCAGTGGAACGGCTTGCCTCCAGAAGCTGTGGCTGCTCCAACACTGGAGGTTTTGAAGAAGAGACTGTGGACAGTCACTTGTCTGAAATGGGATAGGGTCTCCTGCCTTGAGCAGGGAGGGGGTTGGACTAGAAGACCTCCAAGGTCCCTTCCAACTCTGTTATTCTCTTAAATTCTGTCTTTCCTATCAAAGGAATAAATCGTCACACGTGCTCACACCCAATCCTTGGTTCATCAAACAAGAGATGCTATCAGCATGGAATAAATTGAACGAATAAATAAAAGCAACCACAGCCCTCGTCACCTGCCCAGCAGAAGAATAAACAGTCATTCAGAGCCATTTGAAAAACATGATCTGGTTTATGAGCATTTCCACCCAGTACAGCTAGTCCTCAACTTACAACCACAATGGGGGCTAAGCAAGGCGGTTGCTAAGTGAGTCACACCTGATTTTATGGCCTTAAGCGAATCTGGCTTTTCCCATTGACTTTGCCGGTGGGAATCCGTCTGGGAAAGTCGTAAATGACGATCACGTGACCCCGGGATGCTGCAACCGGCCACTTGCCAGTTGCCAAGCACCCAGATTCTGATCACGTGAGCCCAGGGACGCTTTTAAGTGCCAGGTTTGTAAATCACTTTTTTTTCAGTGCCGTTGTAACTCTGAACAGTCGCTAAACAAATGGTTGTAAGTCGAGGATCACCGTTACAGATAAATCAAGCACAGGTAGTCCTCACCTTGGGCTCACAGCTGAGCCCAAAATTTCCATTGCTAAGCCATGTTAAGTGAGTTTTGTCCCGTTTTATGGCCTTTCTTGCCACCGTTGTTAAGCGAATCGCTGCAGTTGTTAAGTTAGGAACACGGTTGTTAAGTGAATGTGGCTTCCCCCTTGACTTTGCTTGTCAGAAGGTCGTAAAAGGTGATCTCATGACCCCGGGACACTACAACCGTCATAAATATGAGTCAGTTGCTAACCGTCCGAATTTTGTTCATGTGACCCTTGGGATGCTGCAACGGTCAGAAGTGTGAAAATGGTCATAAGTCGCTTTTTTCAGTGCTGTTGTAACTTCGATCACTAAATAAAAGGTTGTAAGTCAAGGACTATCTGTATTGTGATTCCCCAGCAGTGAAACCAAGGAGAGTCAGATGTGGGGAGGGGGGGGTCCCTCTTGCAATGGGATGGGATGGAAAAGAATATTGGAATGAAGAATGGAGTGGAAGTGGAAGTGGAAGTGGAAGGAGGAGAGGAGAGGAGAGGAGGAGAGGAGAGGATGGGACCGTGGCGGTCTTCTAGTCCTGCCCCCTGCTCAAGCAGAAGAACCTATAATCCTATACTATTTCAGATAAGTGACTGTCTAGACTCTTCTTAAAAAACCTCCAATGATGGAGCACTCATGATTTCTGGTGGCAAGCTGTTCCACTGGTTAATTGTCCTCACTGTCAGGAAGTTTCTTCTTAATTCCAGGTTGCTTCTCTCCTTGATTAGCTTCCATCCGTTGCTTCTTGTCCTGCCCTGTGATGCCTTGGAGAATAATATGAACAGCCATCAGTCAGGGATGCATTATTTGGGATTCCAGCACCCAGCAAGAGGGTTGGACTAGATGGTCTCAAGGGTCTTTTGCAACTCCTCTGCGCTCCCCTGCTTCGCCAATGCCAGCCATGGAGTTTAGGGTTTGCATGCAAACAGGAAAGATGGTGTCCTTGCATCCCCCTTTAATCCAGAGGTTGGTAACCCCGAGGCTGCAGCCGTCAGACATGGGAGGCTGGCACGGGTGCCCAGTCTGTCTCCCCTCTGGAGGCAAACTGTAAAAAAACTGATTTTCCGGAGTGGGGAATCCGGCTGCATCTGCACCATCTTCCCAGCCACGTTTTTGCTAATCGGCCTGTTAAACATCTGAATTAGTTTTCCTTTGACAGAGAAACGTTTCCAGGCTCCGCACTTCTGTTTGCGATGGGGACGCATTGGATCATAAAAGCCATGAGCTACGAGATGGGATTGACGTGCTCCGTTCTTTTCCGCGTCTCCTTTCGGTCTTATAGACGGGCGGCTAACGTTGCTAAACTGTGCGTTTCGAGGGGGCAGCTCGTCGATAATGTTTGCGTAACGCCGAAAAGATGCATTCAACGCTCGTATTTTGTGGGGCTCCGAGAATGGTTCTCTAAGCGCTCTTGTGTCGTGTTTGCTCGCTTAATGAAGGGTGCAGATGTGGGCGCACGTGCTCGGGAGTGGGGTATGTGTGTGTGTGTGTGTGTGTGTGCTGCTATTTTATTTAGTTATTTTCATTTACTGAATTTATCTTGCCGCCCCCGTCTCCTAACGATACCTCTCTGGCCGGCTTCCAGCCTTAAAATGTGAAAATCCTAACAAATAAATATCTTTAAAAGAATAAAAATAGAAATTTTAACTGCCTGTTAAACCCCCACCCCCTTAATGCTGACCCCTCCCCTTCTGTCTCAACCCTTCCAACCAGTTGAAACTACAATTCAAAAAATGAGTATTGCAAAACAGAAAATGCTCAAAGGTTGCAGCAATGAAGATGAATCCTTGTGACGCTCTCCTCGGGGCCAGGTGAAGACAGGAAGCCCTTGACTTAAAACGGTCTGTTTAATGACCATTTGCACTTACAACGGCATGGAAAAAAGTGACTTAGGAGCAGTCCTCGCACTTACAGCCGTTCTAGCATCATGTGATCAAAATTTGGGCATTTGACAACCACCAGAGATTTGCAATGATTGTCGCATTCTGCGGTCGTGACCTTCCCAGCCAGCTTCCAACAAACAAACTCAAAGGGGGGGGGAGCTGGATTCATTTAACGACTGTGAACGACAGCAGCGCTTCGCTTAACAACCATGGGAAAAAATGGTTGCAAAATCAGGTGTGACTCACGCAAGGCCTGAATTCTTGCAACAGGAATTCTGATCCCAGCTGCGGTCTTAAGTCAAGGACTCCTTGTAACTCCCCAGTAATTGAAGAAAGTACTCTGCACGTGGCCAGAGACTCCGGCTCCATCCCTGGCCCTTAAATGAAGGGTCAAATCCACGGCAAATATCTCTTTGCAGAACCCTCCCCTCCCTCCCCTCCCCCTGCCCCGGAGAGAGGCTGCCGGCCCTCCCCACTCCTGTCCGTTCTCTCCTGCTCTGGCTGGTGATTTATTGATGCCGTGACCATCTCTGCAAGATCCAGGTCCATTAGAGAAATTAAAATGAACAATTGCCAGCAGCCAGCATAGATCCGCCGTCTCGGCATTATCTCCCTTCCAAACTCTTGGAGATAAATGTCCTTTGGCAACCATCCCAGCCGGCAAAAGGGGGCTGGAGACCATCAGCCAGAGACCCTTCAAAGCCCAGGGAGCTGCAGGCGAGGAGGGTCCATGACATCATGTCCCACGAGATCAGATGGGGGGGGGAGATGCTGTGGAATAACCGTCTCCGTGCTCTTTGAAGACCCTAACAGAGATGGAGAACAGCAACAGCAACCCACACATCCCTGCTCCACTATCCTCCTCGGGTCTTTCAGAATGAACCATCATGGCATCTGGATCATGTATGAACACACTTGGAATCCTGCATCCAGTTTTGCTCTCCACAATATAAAAAAAAAGACGTTGAGACTTGGAAAGGGTGCAGAGAAGAGCAACAAAGAGGATTAGGGGGCTGGAGGCTAAAACATACGAAGAACGGTTGCTGGAACTGGGCATGTCTAGTCTAGTGAAGAGAAGGACTAGGGGTGACATGATAGCATCTTTCAATATTTGAGGGGCTGCCCCAAAGAAGAGGGGGTCAACTTATTCTCCAAAGCACCAGAGGGCAGGAGAAGAAGCAACGGATGGAAACTAAGCAAGGAGAGAAGCAACCTAGAACTAAGGAGGAATTGCCAAGATCACGTGAAGTGTTAATACCACTTTACAAAGCCTTGGTAAGGCCACACTTGGAATACTGCATCCAGTTTTGGTCGTCACGATGTAAAAAAGATGCGGAGACTCTGGAAAGAGTGCAGAGAAGAGCAACAAAGATGATTAGGGGACTGGAGGCTAAAACGTACGATGAACGGTTGCTGGAACTGGGCATGGCTAGTCTAATGAACAGAGAACCAACCTAGAACTAAGGAGAAATTTCCTGACTGTTGGAACAATTAACCAGTGGAATGGCTTCCCTCCAGAAGTTGTGGATGCTCCAACAGCAACAGTTTTCAAGAAGAGATTAAACAACCATTTGTTTGAAATGGTATAGGGTCTCCTGCCTGAGCAGGGGGTTGGACTAGAGGACCTCCAAAGTCCCTTCTGTTATTCTGCTGTCTTCCATAACAATGTAAGAAAATTAGCCCTGCTGATCAGACCAAGTCTCACCTTGATCCATCATTTTGGTTCTAGTGGGGGCCAGCCAGATGCCCATGGGAAATAGATTCACTTAGCAACCGTGCTACTAACTTAAGAGCTGTGGTGATTCACTTAATAATGGCGACAAAAAAGGTCGTAAAACGGAGCAAAATTCACCGTCTCGCTTAGCAACAGAAATTTTGCCCTCCATTGTGGTCGTACGTCGAGGACTATTCTGTCCTCCAACACGGACTATAGGAAGTCCAAAATCTGGAATCCGGCAAGGAAGGGAGAAATTTGCTTTCTGGTTCCTCAAATCGATGGATTCTCAGGGGGTCTCTAGGCAGCCTGTTCTTCTGGCTATTTCACAGGGGAAAGAGGGGTGGGTTTGGGGGGGGGAACTTCGTTGCGTCTGTCTGCCTCTTTCCCTCCTGGGGCCCTTTCCCAGCCCATACCTGTCCCGCGAGGAACGCCACTTTGATTCCCAGACATGAAAGGGCTGTTTATAGCTCTCTGAAGTCTGGATCGGAGCTTGGATCCCGGGGCCAGAGAGGGCTCTGCAGAACGCAGCGAGCGAGACGCGCATGAGAAGCTGAAATTACCTTAATAACACATAATTGGAAGTTTGAAGGTTTTGCCGTTTTGAAAAAAAAAAAAAGGATACTTGCAGAGGTGACCGAGTTACCGCCGATGCAGCACTGCCCAGAAAACATCTGGGTAAACCGAGGCACGAGACGCCTGGCCCAGCAGGTGTGCAATCCTTCGGTCATGTCCCCTTTTCCAAAAGGCAACTGGACTTTCTTGGGTTTTTATTTTTTTTTACTTCGAAAACATTTGGCTTCTCATCCAAGAAGCTTCTTCAGTTCTTGAAGCTTCTCTTCAGTTCTTCTTCAGTTCAGCTTCTTGGGTGAGAAGCGGAAAAAATCAAGGAAGGTCAAGTTGCCTTTTGGAAAAAGCACCTTTGGAACAACCATGACCAGATGCTCTGAGAAGGTCCAACCCTTTTGTCACTTTCCACCCGACCAACTGCCTCTCGGACACTTCCGGAGTGACGACTGGCCACCAGGGCCTTGCCTTCTGTCCATCTCAAGGCCAAGTTTCCAGGAAATGATTTCCATCTGGATCCCATCTCAGAAGCAGCCCCAAAGACCCACACCGCAAAATGCAGGCAGCTCTCAGTTTGCAACCAACAATTGGCACCAGAATTTCTGTCGCTAAACAAGGCGGGGGTTAAGTTAGTCACACCCAATTTTATGACCTTTCTTGTCATGATTGTTAAATGAATCGCTGCAGAGCAAACCCCACTTCCTTCTAGCACTGATGCTGTTCCCTAGTTGGGTCATGAAACGTCTGCAAGAAAACCACCAAGCTCAGGTAGCACCAAGGACCCCACAGTTGTTGTCGTTGTCGTCCTCCTTCTCCTCCTCCTCCTCCTCCTCCTCCTCCTCTCCACACACCTCACTCCCATTTATCACTGATGAGGTTACCTAGTTCGGTCCTGAAACGTCTGCAAGAAAAGCACCCAGCTCAGGAAGCACCAAGGACCCCACACTTCAACCCTGAGCTACAAAGATTCTCTTCTGTTAAGTAACTAAACAGCCTGAGCTCCACAAGAGAGCCAGCCACAGGGAAGCAGCTTTCGCAGAGCAAGAGGTGGTTTCCCCACTAACTTCCCCCAGCCCCTCAGGAGCTTCTGGGTTGCCCCCCAGAACTGCATGCTTTGCGGAGCAGAGTCCTTTCCTTCTGACACCCCTCTGGGCAAGTGCAAGACCGAGTTGTTCCGTGGCCTTCTTCCCAACACGATTCTGCAGTTTCATTCTCACTCCCCGCCCCCTCAACACACGCTCCATCTATCCAAACCTCGGCATGCCAGCCATAAATCATCTTCAGACAGCCAACCCCCCTTTGGTCACAGGAGTGCAACTCCAGCACCTGTCATAAAGTTCACTGCCCTTGTCTGCCACTCGGCACCCAGCGTCAATCTAGCGCTCACACCCACTGAAAATCCCCATTTAATCTGACAGGTAGACTCACATGTTGGCAAAGCCTGGCTGGAAGCAAATTACCTTCTTATTACTCAAAGCGTAGAGGGCTAAAGGAGATCTACGCACAAGTGCCCACTTTGGGCATGGAAGAGGCACTGAATTAAAACTGTCTCCCTTCCTTTCCTTTGCTACCCATGCAGGTGAGTGAGTGTGTGTGTGGGTGTGTGTGTGAGAGAGAGAGAGAAGGAAGGATGAAAGGAAGGAAGGAAGGAAGGAAAGAGAAAAAGAGAGAAAGAGTGAGAAAGAGAGAGAAAGGGAAAGGGTAAGAGAGAGAGAGAAGGAAAGATGAAAGGAAGGGAGGAGGGAAGGAAACGGGGGGAGGGAGGAAGGAAGAAAGGAAGAAAGAAAGAAAAAACAAAGAGAAAAAGAAGAGGAAGTGAAAAAGAAAGCGAGAGAAAGAAAAAGGATGAGAAAGAGAGAGAAACAGAGAGAGAGAAAAAGAGAGAGAAAGAGTGAATGTGTGTGTGTGAGAGAGAGAGAGAGAGAGAGTGAGTTGCAGTTCTTAGGAAGTGTTGTCTACTCTAATTTGAAGATCTACAATTTCACTCTTGTGTTCCTTAAGCCTCCCTAGATGGTGTCCATCGCAGCATCCCCCTGGTCACGTGATCCAAATTCAGACGCTTGGCAACTGACTCGCATTTATGACGGTCCCAGTGTCCCGGGGTCACGCGATCCCCTTTTGAGACCTTCTGACCAACAAAGTCAATGGGGAAGCCAGATTCACTTAACAACCATGTTGCTAACTTAACCACTGCAGTGATTCACTTAACAACAGAGGCAAGGAAGGCCGTAACATGGAGCAAAACTCACTTAACAACTGTCTCACTTAGCAATGGAAATTTGGGGCTGAATTTTGATGGTAAGTCGTAATGAGTAGTATTCCCCAAATAAGGCAGAGCAGCCAGTTTCCTGCCTCCTGCCCCCTCAAGAAGGAGCCGGTAACCACACGCCCCACCCAGTGGGTTTTGCAAAAAATGTATTCGGCAGCCGTTCACACACAGCCAAAGCCAAAACAGGGGCTTGTCGGCTTGTGGCTTGTTGTATCCACCCAGAGTTTGTTGCTGGTGAGCCATAATTTGCAGTTTCTCACTTCTGAAGTCAACTGAGGTTTCATCACCCAAACCTGGTGTAGCCCAATGTGGGAAGCCACCAGGGCCTCGGGGGTCTCTTCTCCGTCTTTAGGGTTCCTTCCATTCCTCCTTCCAGAATCCCACTGCCTTCCTAACTGGGTCTGTTTCCAAAGGATTCAAAGTTGCTCTGGGGGCTGTACAGGTAGTCCTTGACTTACAGCCTTTCTAAGGTCCCTTCCAACCCTGTTATTCTGGTAATTAACCAGTGGAACAACTTGCCTTCAGAGGTTGTGGGTGCTCCATCACTGGAGGCTTTTTAGAAGAAATTGGAGAACCATTTGTCTGAAGTGGTATGGGATCTCCTGCCTCAGCAGGGAGCTGGACTAGAAGACCTCCAAGGTCCCTTCCACCTTTGTTATTCTGCAAATTTCAGCTCCTCCGAAGGGTTGAGACTTTCACAACTAATTTTAATCCCAGCCACCCACTGCTCTTCCTCACCCTTCTGTTTCCTGATTGACTGTAACTGTAACACTAACCATGAGCAGCATTATGGATGCCAGGCCTCTTTGAGGTGTCCAAAGGAAGGACCGCGTGCCAACAACTCAAAAGCTGACTCAGGCTCACCAGCGTGGCTGCCAGCCTTTCTGGTTTCTCTCAAGCATCCGAAACTATTTCCCATCTCACATATCCATTCAATGGGGCAACTGTTCCCAATCTCTCCCTTTCAAATTAGATCCTGAAGGGGCCTGAGTTTTAAAATTGAGAAAAAGTCTGGCTTTGGTGCACAGAACTGAGGGTGGGGTAGGGTGGGGTGGGGGTGATGAAAGAATACAGGTAAGTTCTCGACTTATGACCACAATGTCTGTTGCTAAGCGAGATAGATGTCAAGTGAATTTTCCTCCATTTTATGACCTTTCTTGCCACAGTTGTTAAGTGAATCACTGCAGGTGTTAAGTTTAGGTTGTTAAGTGAATCCGGCTTCCTGCTTCACTTTGCTTGTCAGAAGGTCACAACACTGCAACCGTCATAAATATGAACCAGTGGCCAAGCGTTTGAATTTTGACCACGTGACCGCAGGGATGCTGCAACGGTCATAAGTGTGAGAAATGGTCATAACTCACTTTTTTCAATGCCGTTGTAAATTCAGTCACTAAGTGAACTGTTGTAAGTCGAGGACTTACCATGTAGCCATGGTTTTCTTGATAGGAGTGCTGAGCAAGCCCTGGGGTCAGAGGGGAGACCCAAGCTTAAAGCAGCCCAGAGCAAAATGCCTTCAACAGGTGTGTTGGATGAGGACAGGTGTAACAGGATGATGGTTTTGAGATCCTTTTGAGCTGCAGATCCTACGACCAGAAGACTTGGGAAGGGCTCACCCCAAAGTGATCGTGTCTTTGGGATTTCACAAAGAATATCTGAAGAGCTTAGAGCAACGGAAACAACTTTTTGCAGATCAAAAGAGTATGGAAAAGCAACATTTTGCATATCTAGGAAGGTCTAAAACTGTCCCAAAGGTGCTTTTTTCAAGAGGCAACTGGACTTTCTGGTTTTATCTTTGAAGACGTTTCGCTTCTCATAACAGAAGCTTCTTCAGCTCTGACAG
>QLTV01002263.1:233668-252287 GCA_003457575.1 Thermophis baileyi | reverse complement strand
AAAAGCACCTTTGGGACAACCAGGACCTGGATGACTGAGAATTTCCATAGAGCTCTAAAACTGTATTTCCCAACCTTGGCTACTTTAAGAGGTGTGGACAATGCCGCCTGGGGAATTCTGGGAGTTGAAGTCCACACCTCTTAAAGCAGCCATGTTTGAGAACACTGGTCTAGCAAGACTCCTCACCTTCCTAGCAACCTTCAAAAGCTGCTATCAAATTACTACGTTTACATACATTAAATGCCTGATCAGAAAGTAGCAATAGCAATAGCACTTAGACTTATATACCGCTTCATAGTGCTTTACAGCCCTCTCTAAGCGGTTCACAGAGTCAGCCTCTTGCCCCCAACAATCTGGGTCCTCATTTTACCCACCTCGGAAGGATGGAAGGCTGAGTCAACCTTGAGCCGGTGAGATTTGAACCGCCGAACTGCAGCTAGCAGTCAGCTGAAGTAGCCTGCAGTACTGCACTCTAACCACTGTGCCACCTCGGCTCTATAGGTAGGCATATGAATTAGATTTGATTTTAATTCAATTCAATTCAAATGAAGACAATGGAATGAAAGCAAGTGTTTTTGTTCTTGCTTCGCTTATTACTTGGGGGCCTCTGAGAAGGGCCCTTCTGCGCGTCTGCAAGAGCTGGGGGCCAATCTGGTTTTTGCTCTACAGACAGTCCTCAAATTTACAGCCATTCGTTTGGTGGCCAAAGTTACGACGGCACTGAAAAAGGCGACATGACCGTTTGTCGGACGACTGTTAAAACTTCCTTGTGGTCACGTGATCAAAATTTGGCTGCTTGGCAACTGGCATGTACTTATGACGGTTGCAGTGTCCCGGGGTCACGTGATCCCCTTTTGTGACCTTCCTATAAGCAAAGTCAATGGGGAAGCCAGATTCACTTAACATCTGTGTTGTTAATTTAACAATTGCAGTGATTCACGTAGCAACAGTGGCAAGAAAGGTCATAAAATGGGGCAAAACTTACTTAACACCGGTTTTGTTTAGCAATGGAAACTTTGAGCTCAATTGCAGATGTAAGTCGAAGACTAGCTGTATTGATCTCGGCTACGTATGTGGTATATAAATGGTAGAGAGGGTCTCCTGCTTGAGCAGGGGGTTGGACTAGAAGACCTCAAAGGTCCCTTCCAGCTCTGTTCTGATTGACTTCCCCCAGCCTTCCTCAGAGGGCCATTGAGCCTCACAATAGAACTAAGGTATGCATAAAAGGACCTCCTAGTTCCCCCCAAATATGCAGCCAATCAGATCCCTAGGATTTACACCCATCATCCTGCAGCTCAGAAATTTTCCCCTCCTTTACAGATCCGGAAGGGTGAACTCGCCCTCAGATCGGATGTAGGACAGCTGGATGGGAAAGAAAACCACCGGATTAAAAATGCTTTTGATCTGAATCCAGCCAAGCTCCAGACTTCCAGCCCCGGTGTAAGGCTTGGCGTGCCAGGGGTGTTAGCTTAATTCCTAAAAGAAACCAAGGTTCTAGTCCTTATGGAAGAAAGAGGACCTTCTGTGCACGTGTCGACAACAAACAGGGAGTTCCCACAAGCTTCAAAGGGAGGTTTAGTCATTGACAAAAAGCTTTAAAAAGCAACCTCTGTAAATGAACCACCGCTATTCTACATCGTCCTCGACTTACGATCACAGTTGGCAGAAGAATTTCCGTTGCCAAGCAAGGCGGTTTTTAAGTGAGTCACGCCCGATTTTACAACCCTTTTGCCATGGTTGTTAAGCGAATCACTGCATTTGTTAAGTGAATCATGGGGTCATTAAGCAAATCCAGCTTCCCCCTTGACTTTGAAGGTCGCAAAAGGGGATCACGTGACCCCGGGACGCTGCAACCGTCATAAATACGAGTCAGTTGCCAAGTGTCTCAATTCTGATCCCAAAACCGTGGGGTGGGGATGGTGCTGCGACGGTTGTAAGTCTGAGGACAGGCTGTAAAGTCACTTTTTTCAGTGCCTTTGTAACTTCGAAGGATCCCTAAACGTATGTTTGTAAGTCAAGGACTCCCTGTGGAAACGGGACACTCCTCCCCCTTGCCTGAAAAAAATAAAGAAAATGTTAGCATTTGGAATGCTTTCTAAAAAAATGTAATTTTTTTAAAAAAACAACCACCTCACATTTCAAGCATGCAAGTGGAGGAGGACTCCAACAGTTCAAGGCGTGTCAAGCCAAGTCAAGAAAATCACCATTTCCTTAGGTTCCTGCTTAGTGGCTGTAATTAAGGAGCCGTTTATTTCATTACCACTAGTTGCGAGATCAAACACACCTGCTCTGCACCAACCTTTTCCAGAATGCAAGAAAAGGTACCCCAGGTTTCTTTTCTTTCTTTTTTCTTTTTTTTTGCCCGACAGCAGAGCTCAAAGAAACATGGGGTTTTTTTGTGCGATTCATTCCTTATCTTGCTATGATATCTTCATTCAAACTTCCAAACCAGACCATAAAAACTAATGCAAAATAATGTAAAGTAAGGAGGAAACAGGAGAAAGAAATCGAAAAAGAGAAAAGAAAAGTTGAAGAAAAACAGAAGAGAACGACAAAAGATAGAAAGAAGTGGCTTCTGATATTCTTCACTGCAGGATAAATATCTATTTGACCTCTCTCACTATAGTTATGCCCCATTACTCTTCTTTCTATAATTTATAGAAAATTAATTATCAAAACTGTAAAATACAAGGTCATTTTTCCCCCGTTTTTACACAAAGTCCATAAGAGCCTCCTGGTCACCAATAAATGTAGATCATGTCTTTTCCCCAATCAAAGGAATCGATTGATCCATTTCGCCAAGATCTGTACCAGCTTCACCAACCAGAGCGGGTCGTGTCAATTTTTTCTCTTTCATTCCAAGCAGCTTTTCCAAAAGCCACCGACCTGAAGCCCACCTCCATAAATAATTGGCCCTTCTGTAGGGCAGTGGCATTTGTCAGCCAGGGCACAAGGGCACTCATTAAACGGCCTTCCTTACACGCAAGAGACAATCATTTCTAGCCCTTTTTGAACATAATCGGGGTGGGGGGAGAGAAAGACTGGTATCATTACAATCTCAATTTCAGAACAGAAGAGAAGAACAGAGTTGGAAGGGACTGTGGAGGTCTTCTAGTCCAACCCCCTGCTCATGCAGGAAGCCCTATCTCATTTCAGACAAAAAGTTGTCCAATCTCTTCTTAAAAACCTCCAAGTGTTGGAGCACCCACCACTTCTGGTGGCAAGCTGTTCCCCTGGTTGATTGTCCTCACAGTTAGGAAATTCCTCCTTAGTTCCAGGTTGCTTCTCTCCTTGATGAGTTTCCATCCATGGCTTCTTCTCCTGCCTTCAGGTGCTTTGGGCAATAAATTGACCCCCTCCCTCTTCTTTGTGGCAGCCCCTCAAATACTGGAATGCTGCTATCATGTCCCTCTTAGTCCTTCTTAAAATACTTCATCCAGTTCTGCTCACCACGATACAAAAAAGATACTAGGATCTTAGAAAGAGTGGAGAGAAGAATAATTAAGATAATCGGGTCTGTATGATGAACGGTTGAGGGAACTGTGTATGTTTAACCTAAGGAAGAGAAAGTTTAGGGGAGACCTAATAGCATCTTCCAATATTGGAGGATTTTTGTGGCAGCCCCTCAAAACCCTGGAATACTGCTATCGTCTATCACTATCAATGGAGCTCGGGTTTCACACCCAGCAGTCACCGGAATCCATTTCTAACATTTTCTTAGCTTTTTGCAGTAAGGAGCTTGGTGCCAGTTCTTGGATGATTGCAGCCTTTTTTTTTTTTTTTTAGTTTGGGGACATTCATTTGATCCCTCCTTTCCATGAACCCCCATGAAATTAGGGTCTGAAATAAGAGCTCCAACAGTTAGAATACAGGTTGTCCTCCATTCTTTTAATGACCATTCAGAGTTAATGGCCCTGAAAAAAGTGATTTATGACCGTTTTTCACACGTTGCAGCAACCCCATGGCCACGTGATCAAACTTCAGATGCTTGGCAACTGATTGACATTTGTGACGGTTGCAGTGTCCTGGATCCCCCTTTTGCGACCTTCTGACAAGCCAAGTCAGCCAGCTTCACTTAACAACCATGTTACTAATAGTTAACAACTGCAGTGATTCGCTTAACAACTGTGTCAAGAAAAGGCGTCAAATGGGGCAAAACTCACTTAACAACTATCTTGTTTAGTTAACAGAAATTTTGAGCTCAATTGTGATCGTAAGTCGAGGACTTTCTGTGCTTGTCTTTCTCGTGGGTCCAGGGGTTCAGGCTTCCCTTTGGTTGCACCCCTTGGTACGGGAAGGGGGGCGGGCATGAGTCTGGACCTCAAGAACGGAGCCTCTCCCCTTCTTCTGCTTGCAACCAGAGAGATGCCACCTTGGTCTTTAAAGGACTTTGGGAGGATCTGGACTTGTGGGGGGGGGGAAATGAAATGCAAGGGGACGCATGACAAAAATATTAAAGCAATGAAAAGTAGGAAAAATTAGGAAAGGCCTCTCCTGCAGAGCATAGCAGGAGGAAGTGGACATTCTCCAAAGCAACAGAAGGCAGGAGAAGAAGCAACGGATGGAAACTCATCAAGGAGAGGAGCAACCTGGAACGGAGGAGGAATTTCCTAACTGTGAGGACAACCAACCAGTGGAACAGCTTGCCACCAGAAGTTGTGCGTGCTCCATCACTGGAGGTTTTTAAGAAGAAATTGGACAGACATTTGTCTGGAATGGTAGAGGGTCTCTTGCTTGGGCAGGGGGTTGGACTAGAAGACCTCCAAGGCCCCTTCCTACTCTGTTGTTCTGTTATCCTGTTCTCTTCTACTGAGAAGACCAAATGAGATGCTTTGCAGGAGCTGCCGTTGGCTGGCAGAGGGATGGCCATGACTAGAGGGGAGCATCAAAGAGGAGGGAAAAACCCCGACCCACATTAAGCCACGATGTCTTAAACAGAACTTCCAATCAGTTCTATTTAAATAGAACTTAAATAGAACTTAATTGTTGGTTAAACAATTAAGTTAAACAATTTAAACAAGGATAGAGGGAACAAGAAGTCCCATCATCTTAACTGTTGCTTAAAAGAGCCATTTTAAAGACCCAGGCAAGAGGGGGGAGAGAGACAGCAGGAGCTTTTCAACTGGCCTTCTCCACTCCCAGATACCCTGGGGCTCTGGCTACCCCCCCCCCCGAGCCCCCAGGCTGCATTAACATCATGCATGGCCGGATGAGGTCACCCCCCCTAGCCCCCCCCCCAAGCTGCTTCCTGTATCCTTAATTGAGGCTGAGGAGGGAATTCCCTTTTTAGCACTCGGGAAGGCAACAGCAAAGCAGGTGAAAGGCAGCAGTCACAGGGGTCTCTCTGAGGAGTAGCCAAGGGTCCCTAGAGTAGCCAAAGGCCTCTAGACCTCCCTTCGGTCTAAAAACAACTTATGACCTCTTTTTCCTGGGAGTGAGGGAGAGGAAGAGTACCACACCGATAATAGTTTAATTAATTGCAGACAAAACAGCAGTGCAATTAAATACTTAATGTCCTATAAAGGTGCCTGTCTCCGTTTTCGGGGTATCATTACTGGCTTCATTTAAGGAGGAGGCAGGCAGGCTGTGGACGTGTCTCCTACCAGCCACGATGACGTCAAAAGGATGACGGGTGCAGCGGGGTGTCATCAGCTACATGACGCCATGCAGGCCGTGGCCTCACTGCCCTGTCGACAGGGGCCCAGGGCAGCCTGGCTGAGCACCGAGGGGCTACTGGGGGAGCCAAGAGTGATCACAGTCTCAATTGGACATAGTGTCCCTATTTACATCCATCACTCTCCACTTAGCATATGAAGAGTACAATACAGATCAGAATAACAGAATAACTGAGTTGGAAGGGACCCTGGAGGTCATCTGGTCCAACCCCCTGCTCAAGCAGGACACCCTGTACCATTCTGGATAAATTGCTGTCTAGTCTCTTCTTAAAAGCCTCCAGTGATGGAGCATCCAGAACTTCTGAAGGCAAGATGTTCCACTGATTGTTAGGAGGTTTCTCCTTAGTTCTAGGTTGCTTCTCTCCTTGATTAGTTTCCATCCGTTGTTTCTTCTCCTGCCTTCAGGTGCTTTGGAGAATAAGTTGACCCCCTCTTCTTTGGGGCAGCCCTTCAAATATTGGAAGCCTGCTATCAAGTCACTCCTACTCCTTCTTTTCACTAGACTAGACATACCCAATTAATGCAACCATTCTTCGTATGTTTTAGCCTCCAGCCCCCTAATCATCTTTGTTGCTCTTCTCTGCCCTCTTCCTAGAGTGTCAACATTTTTTTTATAACGTGGCAATCAAAACTGGATTGGTTATGTCTGGTTTAATGAAAAGAAGGACTAGGAATGCCATGATAGCAGTCTTCCAATATTTGAGGGGCTGCCACAAATAAGAGGGGGTGGGGTCAAGCTATTCTCCAAAGCACCTGGGGGCAGGACAAGAAGCAACGGATGGAAACTAATCAAGGAGAGAAGCAACCTGGAACTAAGGAGAAATTTCCTGACAATCAGTGGAACGGCTTGCCTTCAGAAGTTGTGGGTGCTCCATCACTGGAGGCTTTTAAGAAAAGACTGGACAGCTACTTGTCCGTAATGGTGTAGAGTTTTCTGCTTAAGCAGGAGGTTGGACTAGAAGACCTCCAAGGTCCTTTCCAACTCTGCTATTCTGAGAGCCGAGGGAGACCCCAGCACCCAGCACAGCCTGGCTGGATCCAGCCTTTCCTATCTTCCCACGACATCTTTGCAGAGCAGGCTCGGTTAGCTCTCCCAGCTCTGCCGGCTGCTGGTTGCTCATGCTCTGCCTTTGCCAGAGAAAGTCTCTCTCTCACACACACACACACACACACACACACACACACACACACACACACCCGCCTCTTTGCACGTATCAGCCGAACAGCCGGTCTCCCGTGCATGGATACTTCTCATCCCGTTTGGGTGAGTAAAAGCAGAGCAATCAAAGCAGCCGCATATCCAGAAGCTGGGTGGGAGCGGAGGACCCCACTCTTGGCTTGGGCGCACTCAGAAATGGGGCAGGGCTGACCTCCCCCCCCCCCGCCCTTCAGTTGCTGACACGGAGGGGGGGGGCTGCTTCATTCCCGGGATCAGGGAATTCCTGGAGACTGCAGACCTCCTTAAACAGCTTGAGATCGCACGGATTTGGACCGACAACTTACACCACCTGAAACTGCACAGGAAGCTAGATGCACACACACGCACGCACACCAAAAGCCTGCAATCATCCCTGCCAACACCAACAGCCCTTTGCCTGCACTTTTAGCTCTGCCACCCAAAAGCATGTGCAGAGAGACTCACGCTGAGCCATTCGGAGGCAAGCGTTCAAAAGCCAACACATTCCTTGCACTGCACACAGCATGTACCCCGCTTGCTCCGGTGCATTGCTTGGAAGACAACCTCCTCCCCCCCACAAACCCCCACAACCCAGCAATCGAAGCCTTGGCCGGACTTGGCCAACGGCTCCCCGAACTCACCCGCCCTGCCGGTGGGCTCGGCAGGTTCGCGGCGCCCCCAGGACGGTAGGGGTCCCGCTTGCTGACGGAGGAGACAAGGAGGCCTTTGTTGTGCCGGGAAAGAGTTCAATAAATGCTCAGGCGAGCCCATCCGCCACCGCGCAGCCTCCCTTCCACGCTTGTTCACCGGCGGCACGGCAGCCAGCAACTTCGGGTTTCTGGACGCCGGCACGGCACATTGGCGGAGCAATCGGCGGGGGGACCCCAGCAGGGGAATCATCTGGGCCACTGGCTGGGCGAGGAAGGCAGAGTCAGGTGCCATCAGGAGCCCCCTGCTCTTCACTCCCTCACCCTGCTAAGTCATGCCAGCCAGTGGGCAGGGCTGGGCAAGAAGCCCAGAGGCACACGGGATATTTTGCAGTCCGCAAATCTCTCCTGGCAATGGGGACAGGGTCCCTAAATGGCACTGCTTGGGCCAGAAAGCTCCACCGGCTTCCTCAACTCTTCTCTCTGGTCCTTCCAGCTGTGCCTAGAAAACTCCCCCTGGAAGGCAGTCCCTGAGGTCATCCGGCTCAACCCTCCGCTTGGCGCAGGAATTCTCACTGAAATGCCTCCGCGGACGGTTCTGCTTTGATGAGGGGTAGTCTCCTACGCCTTGCACAGAACATTGGTCATCCCCCTGCTAACAAGCCCATGTTACTGCTGGCTGGGGATGATGTACATTGTAGTCCAAGACATGTGGAGATGGCAGATGGGGAAGGTGGGGCAAAATATGCCAGGGAGCTGTGAGCAGACCTCTGGGCCCACTGGCAAGCTGTCCATCCATTAGGACGCATACTGAGAACTGCTAGCAAGATCCCACCCACTAAATACAGGTAGTCCTCGACTTGTGACCATCATGGAGTCTGTTGCTAAGTGAGACATTTGTTAAGTGAGTTTGCCCTATTTTACGACCTTCCTTGCTACAGTTGTTAAGTGAACCATTGCAGTTGTTAAATTAGTCAAATTGTTGTTAAGTGAATCCGGTTTCCCCATTGACTTTGCTTGTCAGAAGGTCACAAAAGGGGATCACGTGACCTTGGGACACAGTGACGGTCATCAATATGAGTCAGTGGCCAAGCATCTGACTTTTGATCACATGACCATGGGGATGCTGCAACGGTCGTAAGTGTGAAAATCTACAAAAGTTCTAATTTTCAAGTCACTTTTTTCAGTGCCGTTGTAACTGTGAACAGTCACTAAACAAACTGTTGTAAGCCGAGGACTTCCTGTACGCCGCAGCCGCCATCCCTGGCTTCTCTTGCTGCGAGATGTTTCTTAGATGGAGCAGACGTTAAGGTGGTCCTCGACTTACGACGACAATTGGGACCTGAATTTCTCTTGCTAAAAGCAAAGTAGTTTTTAAGTGAGTTGTGCCCGATTTCACAACCATTTTTGCCAAGGTTGTTAAACAAATCATCGCAATTAAGTGAATCACACTGTCTTTAAACGAATCCGGGCTCCGCCATTAACTTGCCCAAATATCTCGCACTTGCCCGAATTTTGATCACATAACTTCGGGGATGCTACAACAGTTGTAAGTACGAGGACCGGTTGTAAATCACTTTTTTCATGTTGTTGTAACTTCAAACGCTCCCTAAACCAATAGTTGTACGTCGTCGGGGACTTCCTGCACGCAGAGTCCAGCAAAGCGCAGAGGCTTACAATCAAAAAAAACAGGTCAAAAGCAACTAAGGGACACAGCACAACCGCACCACACCAGTTACTCCTGGGTGAAGCCTACTAGGGCCTGGAGCCGCTTGATGGGATCTGCAACCCAACCCGAGCAACTTTTTGGAAGCCGCCCAGGAAATACATGGAAGCTGAACTGTACTGGTCAAACTGGGCAGCCGGTCTTTCAGGCGTCAATCCAAATAATACCATTTATTGCAACTTTCGGTTTGCTTCACGATGTGCCCCTGCTCAGCTGGGTCTGTGGATGGTTTCAGGTCACCGACTTAGTTAATCGCTGCTTTTCTCCATTATTTGGGCACAAAGCGGTGTGCGTTTATTCTGCTCAGTTGTTTACACTGGCTGACGCTGATGGAATCCTCTTGGCCCATGGTGGAAACCGCCGGAGAATGAAATGCTGGGGTTAAACCAAATGGAAGGAATGTTAAGAAGGACTCCAGGCGTTTTAATCTTGGACTGACGAAGAGGAATAACCGAATACCAGAGTTGGAAGGGACCTTGGAGGTCTTCTAGTCCAGCCCCCAGTTCAAGGCAGGAGACCTTATATCATTGCAATCAAATGGTTGTCCAGTCTGTTTTTGAAAATTTCCAATGAAGAGATGTCCTGTCCTACGCAGGGGGTTAGACTAGAAGATCTCCAAGGTTTTATGACCCCATCCCTAGACAAGCCGACCTCCGGAGACCAGCTGGGGCCTCGGCTTGCTATATTTAGCCTCTCCTCCTTCGGAGGCTCATCATAAAAGCCCAGGCGTCTCCTCCAGGCATCCCAGCAGACAAGGGCAGCCCGAGAAAATCAATCGCAATCTCGGCAGTTATGTTCAGCCTCAGAGGGTGCAGAGTGGGTTTTTGAAAAGTCAGCCCCAATTTCTACATCTAGTTCCCCATAATTCTTTTTTCTTTCTTTCTCTTTTTTTTCTTCTTTCTTCTTTTCTTTTTCTTTCTTTCTTTCTTCTTTCTTTTTCTTTCTTTCTTTTTCTTTTTCTTTTTCTTTCTTTTTCTTTTTTTCTTTTTCTTTCTTTCTTCTTTCTCTTTCTTTCTTTCTTTCTCCCTCCCTCCCTCCCTCCCTCCCTCTCTCACACACACACATCTGTCTTTTGTCTCTCTCTCTCTCTCTCATGTATATCTATCATCTGTCTGTCTGTCTCTTTATCATTGTAAGCCGCCTAGAGTAGCCCCATGGCAAAATAGGTGGCAAATAAATTCAACAAATATTTAAAATAAATATCTCTACCTCTCTCTCATCTCTCTCGCTCTCATCTACAGTGTCTGTCTGTATGACTACCTACCTACCTACCTACCTACCTACCTACCTACCTATGTTAAAGTCTGTCCCAAACAGCAAGATGGGTAGTACATTATAGATAGATACAGGCAGATAGATACAAATAAATATAGACAGACAGACAGACAGACAGACAGTTCTAGTCCCGCCTTAGGCATGAAAGCTAACTGTGATTTTGGGCCAGTCTGCTCTCTGTCAACCCAGCCCACCTCACAGGGTTATGGGAGAAAAAGGAGAATGTTCATCCACTGAAAAAGGAGGCAGAATAAAAATCTTTTTTTAAAAAAGGCAGATTTTTGGAACACACTGCATAAATGACTCAAAAATTGAAACTTGTCTCCCAGACCCCATCTCTGTCCCACCCCTGCCCGAGGATCCTGCCCCTTCTCCTTTTTTCCCTAAAATGCTATTGCATTTTTCTAGAACCCACCCCCCCCCAAAAAACCTAGACATTTTTAGAAATGCATAACTTGGTAAGGTTTATTAATAGCATAACATAATTCAGTCAAACTGGATGCCTGGAACTCGCCCAAGAACAATCTCCTATAAGTTGTCGTTTCCTTTTTGTGTGTCTGTGTGTGTGGCGAGTTATTCGCTCAGATCCTGATCTGACAATTCCTGTGTTAACACTTGGGTGTTTTCATTTCTTTTTTTTCCTCCCAAACTAAACAACGCAAGGAAAGCCTACACCACTCCGTCCAGTTATGTAGAGTAAATATTTACAAGCAGTCCAATAAAAACGAATTTCCAGTAAAAGCTCTGAACAGGCCTGGATGCGAAACATCTAAGCAGCATTAAAAGAGTGTGCAGCCTTCCGTTCTTCCCAGGTTGGTAATAAAAGGGGGACCCAGATTGTCGGGGGGGGGGGGCAAAAATGAGGACCCAGATTGTTGGGGGCAAGATGCCGACATTGTAAACCGCTTAGAGAGAGGGCTGTAAAGCACTATGGAGCGATAGAGAGTCCCTGACTTACAACATTTTGTTTAGTGACCTTTCAAAGTTACAATGGCACTGAAAAACAGTGACTTCTGACCGTTTTTCACAGTTACGACCTTTGCAGCATCCCCGTGATCAAAATTCTGATGCTTGGTAACCGGCTAATATTTATGACGGTCGCAGTGTCCCAGAGTCATGTGAAAAACTCTTTTGTGACCTTCTGATGAGCAAAATTAATGGGGGAGCCGGATTCACTGAGCAACTGTGTTACTAACTGAGCAACGGTGGTGAATCACGTTAACAACTGTAGCGAGAAAGGTTGAGAAATGGAGCAAAATTCACTTAACAACTGTCTCGTTTAGCAGTGCAAGTTTTGGGCTCAATTGTGGCCATAAGTCGAGGACTACTGCTATCATGTCAGCCCTAGTCCTTCTTCTCATTAAACTAGCGAAACTCAAATCCTGCAACCATTTTTCATATGTTTCAGCCTCCAGCCCCCTAATCATCTTTGTTGCTCTTCTTTGCACTCTTTGTAGAGTCTCAACATCTTTTTTAGATCGTGGTGACCAAAACTGGACGCAGTACTCTAGGTGTGGTCTTACTAAGGCTTTATAGAGTGGTATTAGTACCTCACTTGATCTTGATTGTATCCCTCTTAATGCAATTTAGGATCGTATTAGCTTTTTTGGCTGCTGCTGCACACGGCTGGCTCATGTTTAAGTGATTGTCCACTAGGACTCCAAGATCCGTTGCTTCTTGTCCTGCCTTCTTTGGAGAATAAGTTGACCCCCCTTCTTCTTTATGGCAGCCCCTCAAATATTGGAATACTGCTATCATGTCCCCCCTACTCCTTCTTTTCTCTAGACTGGCCAAACCCAAATCCTGCAACCGTTCCTCATATATTTTAGTTTCCAGGCCTTTAATCATCTTAGTTGCTCTTCTTTGCACATTTTCCAAAGTCTCAACATCTTTTTTTGTAATGTGGGTATCACAACTGGATGCAGCCACTCTGTGAAGATGTAAAAGGGTCTACCACAGGCCTCTTTAGAGATGCCCCTTCATTGTGGCACATGGGAACAGGTCGTCTCTTGCTCTGCTGGGGAGGGGCTTAAAATCCCCTTCCCCCAGAGAAGTGGTTTGCCATTGCTGAAAAATCTGCAAAGTGCATTTCTTTTGCCAGGATATAATCATTCATCCATTTCCTTTTATGCTTTAACTGTTTATTCTCTGTTTTCTACATTTCATTAACTGCCTGGAGTATTCATGGGGTAAAGGGGGGGGGGAGTAAAGCAAATAAGTCATAAATAAGAGTAACCTTGATGTCGGGGCAGACTGCCTTTGAGGATGATGGGCCTCGCACTCGCCACAGGAATGTTCCTTAACTCCCTGCCTGGCTGCCCCCCCCCCAGAAAGCCGCCTGCTCTTTTCCTCCCCCTCGGAAGGAAGACTAACCTCAGCTGGTGGAAGGAAAAATAAACAGGCCTGCAAGAGGTGTTGACAGCTTCCCAATCCGTCCGAGGCAACCTGACCAAATGGCAAGGGTTTCCTGGACTTTTCTTCTCAAGTATGAAGAACAACGGCTGCAGGAATTGGGCATGTCTCTAGTGTAGTGAAGAGAAGGACTAGGGGAAACATGATAGCAGTCTTCCGATATTTGAGGGGCTGCCACAAAGACAAGGAGGGGGTCAAACTATTCTCCAAAGCATCAAAAAGCAAGATGAGAAATAATGGATGGAAACTAACCGAGGAGAGAAGCAACCTAGAACTAAGGAGAAATTTCCTAACGGTGAGAGCAATTAATCAGTGGAACGACTTGCCTCCAGAAGTTATGGGTCCTTCATCACTGGAGGCTTTCAAAAAGAGACTGGGCAACCATTTGTCTGAAATGGTATAGGATGTCCTGCTTGAACAGGGGGAGACCTCCGAGGTCTCTTATCCTATCTCTTATCCTATGTTCGGTGTTCTAAGTTCCTTTCAATGCTAACCTTTGAAGAGCCCTCCAAATGTCCTAGAATTAAGTCCATGCTGAGGGCCATCAAGAAGGTCAGGAGACTCCTGGATCTGCAGTTCAGGTCAAGGTGCTTCATTCTCCACTTTCCAAAAGGAGAACATTTTTCCCCTCCTGAAAAGCAACCAGTTTCTCCATGTTTTGGACAAGGGTCTTAAGTTACATTCATACTCCTCTGAGCACATGCTTTGCTCGCTTCCCATGTTCACCACTCATACCCACGTTCTGTCTTGGAACTGGCAAGGATTATGGGGTTTATAAACTCCTCAGTGCTCTCTGAATTTGGTTCTTTTCTTGCAGACGTTTCATTACCCAACTAGGTCACATCATCAGTACGAGTGAGTGTGATGTTTGCTCCTTAGTAGTTTCTCAATTAGGGTATTGTTTTCCACTTGATAGTTTGTCTGGTGTTAATCCCTGCTTATCTGAGTGTTGCCTGCTGGAGAGAATGTGTTCTGGCTGTTTTGTTTCCTTCTTAGCTTTTTTGTTATCTCTTTTGAATGATGTGTAAATGTGGCTTGTTTTTATGTGTCTATTGGTGGTTGATCGGTCTGAATGCCAAGCTTCTGGGAAGTCTATAGCATCTGGGAGAAGGGGTTATAGAAAATGTACAATGTTAGGAGCTGTATATCAATTGGGAACAAAGCCCATATTCCCTTGCACAGATGTTACCCAGTTGGGTCATGAAACATCTGCAAGAAAACAACCAAGCTCAGAGAGCACCAAGGACCCATCCACTTCCTCTTCCTCCTCTCCCTCCTCCTCCTCCCCCCTCTCCCTTCTAGCACTGATGATGTTACCTAGTTTGGTCATGAAACACTTGCAAAGTCAACAACTAATGTCAGAGAGCACCCAGGACTACTACTACTACTACTACTACTACTACTACTACTACTACTACTACTACTACTTCCTCCTCCTCCTCTTCTTCTCCACAAACTCCCCTCCCTTCTAGCACTGGTGGTGTTACCCAGTTGGGTCATGAAACATTTGCAAAGAAAACCACCAAGCTCAGAGAGAGCCAAGAACCTCCCAGTCCAACCCTGAGCCACAGAGATTCTCTCCTATTGATTATGGAGTCTACTTCCAAGCTAGATGGCACCTCAGGGTCTGCCAGAGGCACCGGACTACATTTCCCATCATTCTCAGGGTCTGTGTTAGTTGCAAGCAAAATAACCGGAGGACACCAGATTGGGAAAGACGGAGAGAAAGCAGCATTCCAAGCCCACCGCCCATCACATGTTTTCACATGTTCCCCAAAGGCAAAAGTGCCTTTGATCAGCTGATTTGTGGCATGGTTCAGCTTCCAAGCAGTCAAAGTGAAAACGGCCAACTACCAAACACCCAAGGCATCACGAGATGCCAGTTCCACAGCCTTTTTCTGCTGTTGGCAAATCACAAGATCAGACCGATGGTCACAACCAGGCAATTCAAATATCGTTGCATCATGTTGGCGCTTCATCCCTGGAGGTTCTCAAGAAGAGCCTGGACAACCATTTGTCTGGACTGGTATAGGGTCTCCTGCTTGAGCAGGGGGCTGGACTAGATGACCCCCATGGTCCCTTCCAACTCTCTGATTCTGAATTCTAACCTTGATACTTGGGTTTGCCCAATGCAGGCATTCTAATTGACTGATTGATTGATTGATTGATTGACATCTTCCCCCAAATGACAATACTGTAATCTGTATAATATCCCAGGTAGTCCTCGACCTACAACCACCATTGAGTCCAAAATTTCTGTTGCTAAGCAGGATGGTCGTTAAGTGAGTTTTGCCCCCTTTCACAACCTCTCTTCCCACACTTGTGAAGTGAATCTTCCTTCCCCATTGACTGCTTATCAGAAGTCATAAAAGGGGATCACGTAACCCCGGGACACTGCAACCCCAATAAAGATGAACCAGTTGCCAAGTGTCTAAATTTTGGCCACGTGATCAAACATGTGAAAAACAGTCCTAAGTGACTTTTTTCAGTGCCATTGAACTTCGAATAGTCACTAAACAAATGGTCGTAAGTTGAGACTATCTCTACTTGCCCTATTGGGGTACTCCATGGGTACCCACAAAAAAAAGCCCACAGCCCTTCCACAGTCTCATTTTCTTTGAACCAATTTTCTAAGGTTACCATTTCCCAAACACCCCTGTCGTAAAACAGGACACGCCTTTGTCAAAATAAGCCTTCAAGTCGGTTTATCAAATCCCAAACATTTCCAATATTTATAGACTTTCTGCTTTGCTTGGTAATTTCTCATCCAATATTTTAGCAGCCTGTTAATCATATTTTCCCTGGCGGGTCTTCACAAATCAGGAGACAAGACCACATTTATCATCCATGAAATAATCCCTTTTCTCTCCCCCCCTTCCAAACCTTCCGAAGGAAAAAAAAGTTTCTTAAAAATACTTAGTGGAGGTAAATAAAAGCTGAGCTACCCATGATCGAGCAGGGGAAATCTTTGCTGCCAGCCAAAAGAGGAGCCAGTCCTGCCAATCTTCAGGGCAAAAACACCCACATGTCAACATCTGGATGGTTGGATGGCCTTTCTCTAGGATCTTCCCACGCTGCAATTTCGCTTCGCTGACTCCCAAGAGTCCTCTTAGCCACACACCCACAACCACTGCTGTCAAACAGAGCGTGCCAACCCAGCCCAAGGTGAAGGAAGGTCCTACGCCGGAGGAAACAGCCAGCAATTGGCATGCAAGGGAGGCCATCCCCTTCTACACCAAAGCCAATGCAGGCCTACGCGGCATTAACAGAGGGAGAGAATCAAGATCACATGAAGTGTTAGCGCCACTTTATAATGCCCTGGTAAGGCCACACCTGGAATACTGCATCCAGTTTTGGCCGCTTTGATAGAAAAAAGATATTGAGCCTCTGGAAAGAGCGCAGAGAAGAGCAACAAAGATGATTAGGGGCCTGGAGGCTTAAACATATGAAGAACGGTTGCAGGAACTGGGTATGTCTAGTCTGATGAAAAGAAGGACTAGGAGTGACATGATAGCAGCCTTCCGATATCTCAGGGGTTGCCACAAAGAAGAGGGGGGCTCAACCTATTCTCCAAAGCACCTGAAGGCAGGAGAAGAAACAACGGATGGAAACTAATCAAGCCAACACATTTCTAGGCCTTAGAACGAAGGAGAAATTTCCAAGATCATGTGAAGTGTTAATACCACTTTATAATACCTTGGTAAGGCCACACTTGGAATATTGCATCCAGTTTTAGTCGCCACGATGTAAAAAAGGTGTTGAGACTCTAGAAAGAGTGCAGAGAAGAGCAACCAGGATGATCAGGGGACTGGAGGCTAAAACATATGAAGAACGGTTGCAGGAACTGGGCATGGCTAGTCTGGTGAAGAGAAGGACCAGGGAAGACATGATAGCAGTCTTCCAATATTTGAGGGGCTGCCACAGAGAAGACGGGGGTCAACCTATTCTCCAAAGCACCTGAAAGTAGGACAAGAAACGTAAAATAATTAAAGAGAGAACCAAGGAGAAATTTCCTGACAGTGAGAACAATTAATCAGTGGAACAACTTGCCTTCAGAAGTTGTGAATGCTCCAACACTGGAAGTTTTTAAGAAGCGTTTGGACAACCATTCATCTGGGATGGTATCAATCAATCAGAATAGAGCTGGAAGGGACCTTGAAGGTCTTCTAGTCCAACCCCCTGTACCACTTCAGATAAGTTAGGTTCTCCTGCTTGGCCAGGGGGCTGGACTAGAAGACCTCCAGGGTTCATTCCAATTCTGTTATTGATAGAAGAGGCTTTAATGTCAGGGAAGGCCATCCTGAATTATGGGGCTGCAAAATGTCCCAGCAGAGGCAGCTGGCATTCTCTGGCTTCCCTTGCCCAGCTGGGAGCTTGCAAATTTGAGCAGAATGCTTTAGGCCAAAGCTAAACCCATGGAAGGTTTTTTTTTGGGGGGGGGAGCTCTTATTTCTGCCCCCCCCGCCGCCCTGACGGCGTCACTGGCCGGCTCAGAACTCAGCAAAAGGCGCTGACATCACTGCCTCTCCAGCTCTGCTTCTGCATCTCATTAAAGGGCAAAGCCACCGCTTTGCTGCTTCATTAATTCAAAACGCAGGTGATCAATTCCGGAGTTTTTTTTTTTATTCCGGAGCGATGATTTAAAATTTAAATATTCCTCAAGTGGCTTTTTTGGTCTCTTAAAAGCTCTGCTGCAGGGGCTGCAATGCCGGAGGAGCAAAATTCTCTCCATGCTGGAAGGAGGTGAAAGGGGAATCAATATCCTCTGGAGCAGATGAAAACGCTTCCTGTGGGCCTCGGGGATGCCCGCCTGCCAGGATTAAGCAATGCGCCCCCAAGGCAGAAATGTGGGAAAGCCTCCACATTCCAGGAATCTGGACGTCGCCCCTCGAGTCAAAGCCAGAGAGACCCCACCCCTCGCCCCCATCTGAGCCTGGCCATAGGCTACTCCCTGCCTCACTCCAACCAGCTCTGCTCATCCCAACCTCTCAATCAGAATAGAGCTGGAAAGGACCTTGGAGGTCTTCTAGTCCAACCCCCTACTCAAGCAGGAGACCCTATACCATTTCAGTCAAGGGGCTGTCCAGCCTCTTCTTAAAGAACTCCAGTGATGGAGCACCCACGACTTCTGGGGGCAAGCCGTTCCACTGGTTAATTGTCTTTACTGTTAGAAAGTTGCTCCTTAATTCCGGGTTGCTTCTCTCCTTGATTAGTTTCCATCCGTTGCTTCTTCTCCTGCCTTCTGGTGCTTTGGAGAATAGGTTGACCCCCTCTCTTCTTTGGGGCAGCCCCTGAAATATTGGAAGACTGCTAACATGTCACCCCTAGTCCTTCTCTACATTAGACTCGACATACCCAGTTCCTGCAACCGTTCTTCAGATGTTTCAGTCTGCAGGCCTTTAATAGCCTCCAGGCACTCCATATAGGCTCTTGTCTGATTTTGGTTCCATGTTCCTGCCTCCTTTTCAACCCCAGAGACCCCTGCAGGAATCCAAGAAGACGGATGGAGGGGCCACTCGGAGCTGGCAAGCAAGATTTCTGCACCGCCATCCACCCGCAGCGCATCTCCAGTGAGATGCCTGGAGCATAAAGGACGCCCAGCTGCAAACTTGGTGCCTGGAGGAGCTCAACAACCCCCCCCCCCAGAAGACCAACACCCCCCCATCCACCCCAAAGCAGGCAGACACTCTATCGACTCGCAGCATCC